>CM076575.1:719550714-719675610 GCA_034641835.2 Pinus albicaulis
TCTTAGGGATATCTTTGTTAGTATGAATCTTTCGTTGAAAAAGACCAATTTAGCTACGCATAACAAATATCCCTAACATCGATTATGGCTGCCAATATCTTTAAATCTGTAGCTAGTTGATCCAAATAAAGCTGCATAAATCTAGATCTATGCATAAAAGACATTAAGCAGTGAAAATGAAATGTTGCTCCATGCATCCAATAGATAAGACAAGAACAATATATTTGAAAGAATTTTTTATATTAAAGGGGCACCTGAGAGGAAAACAAGAAAGGTGTTTCCAATTCTCCTCAATGGGATGGGTTCTTGAAAGTCCTCAGCATTTCAGATCTAAAATTTCTCTCTCATGTTGGTGTAGACAACCCAGACAAACATAGAACTCAAAGGGAGCTCACAAAGCAAACAATAGAAAATATGACAATGATAATGGCTCAAATTCAAACCAAGAGTATAGATCTAGAGTGATCTAATGCAAAATGAAAGGTGACTAATGAATGGGAAAAACCCTTCTATTTATAACAAAATATAGGGTGGTCTAGAACTTGGTGCATGAATAAAATATTATTAATCAAATTCTAGAACCACCTTTTAGGAATATTTTATTATATTTGTTGGAGGGGAAAGGATTTTTGACTTGGGTCAATTCCTTTATTTATAAATAATAAATAAATAAATGATTTATTTATTATTTTAAGGAAATGGTGGAAATATAATTAAATAAATAATGATTTATTTAATTATTTATAAATGATTTAGTCAAATTTAACTAGGAATATTATTTAAATAAGGATTAAATAACTTATTCATAGGAAATAATTAAATAAATAAGGATTTATTTAATTGATTTCCTTGTTTTGGGTTAAATATGACCAGGAATAATAATTAAATTGATGTTTAACTAATTATTCTTTGAGGAAATATAAACAAATATAGATTTTTTTATTATTTCCTTTTGGGGTTTCCTGTTTAGACCATAAACAACTTAATAAAGGTGTTTTACTAAGTTATTTCACATAGTGAAAGAAATTTTACTTAGGGTAAAATTGCTCTTACATTGTGTACTTGGGTCCATCTAATGATAAGAGAGTCGTTTGATGTCTACCCTACACTCACGATGCCATCATTATTCTCCCTCCTCCCATTTCTTGTCTTGTGACACTATTCCGCTGGACCTCTCGTCCACACATTATATTGGTTATGTCGATGGGGCAAGTTGCTATTCCCGGAATATAGCCTCGACAGCTTGGGCCATCTTCACCCTATTGCATACCCTCGTTCTTTCTAATGGGGTATACATTGGTAATGCCACCAATAATCAGGCCGAATATGATGCAGTACATGGCCTCTTAGCCAATTCCCTCTCTCATCGCATCCTCCATCTGCACGCTCATTTAGATTCTCTGATTCTTGTCTTACAACTCAATGGTGTCTATCGTGTGCAAAACCCTATCCTGTTTCGACGATATTTACGAGTGAAACTTTTGATACGTGAATTTAGCTTCATTACTTTCAACCATGTACCTAGAAGTCAAAATCACTACGTAGATAGAATTGCAAACCATTTTCTAGACTGGCATTTATCACACACAAGACAATAACATTTAAAATCATCAACATAATGTATATGCATGATATATATCATATAACATGTTTTTTAGAGTCCATCTACTCTGAAACATATGAAATGCCCATAGCATGTTACAAAAAACAAAACTCAAAAACTGGGGGGCACCACTTGCCCCTACATACACACTGGGGGGCACCACCTACCCTAAATCTAATCACTTTCTGGAGGATCTCGAGCCAATGGCTATTCTCCCGCAGCTTGTAGATAACACACAGTCTGACCAGCCATCGCCATGTGCCGCATGATACCTCGCCACTCCAAGGGTAGCTGAATACATAGCTCTATGTACTGGTCGTATAAGTCTTTCCAACCCCTCTTCGAAACACTGGTGAGAAGCCTCTCACATCTTTGATGAATGTCCTCCAACAGAGCGGTCATATCCTCGTTCTATGCTGTTCTCGATCCACTAGCACCTGTAGTTCCTACTACTGCAGGTCGTCCAATTAATCCATCAAAAATAAAGAGTAGGATTAGGCCTCTTACCTACAACTGACGGATCTCTATTCCAACGGTCGGTTTGTCCACTATGATCACCACAAGATTTAGGGCCTTCTCTCCTCTCCACATTCACCATAGCTACACAAGAAAATGAATGTATTTGGAGGGAAAATGCCTTATTAGAAGAGAAACCCCTGCTTTTTCTTTCGCCTGCTGCGACCAAACTGTAGCCCCGTTTGACACACCGTTTGAACCATTAGAAAGCTCTCACGGAGCACTCAAATGGGCATCTATTAGTTTTTCATGTTTTGATACTTCACCGAAACACATTTTTTCCACGAAGGGTCTATCCACCTCTCCTCCAAATCGAATTTCCTCACTTACAACACTTGTACTTGGGGCACCACTTTGCCTCCTTACTTGTCCTTGTTCATGCTGATTTTCATCATGAGATACCCTATTGTACTCATGTTTTTATGGTCCCCCATTGGACCTTTACTATGTGGCAGCACCATTGAGTCACCCTTGTTTAGAGCATCCGAGTTGAGTCATCATCGCATTCATGGAGTCTATCCCGCGTCCCTTTGTATCCCGCTATAGTCCTCCATCCTTCATTGCTTGGTCCCTCTCTTGTGTTGCACATTATGGCCTTCCGTCCCATTTTCCCCTATCCCTCATGATATTGTGTTAGTCGTTGCCAAGTCATTCATGTCCTTTATGCTCTAACAAGGGATGTTGTCCATCCGCTACTTAGTATCCCCCATTTCATCATCATCATTAGTGTTCGTCTGATAGTCGCTCTACTATTTTCTCTTGTGCTTAGTTGGGGATCCCTTATTGCCTCACCTATGGCAGACCTCCTTTTGTCAAAATCAAATCATTCACTCCAGAAGACAGGTCTAGAGGGTGGTGTACCTTGGTTCCAGCTCCTTTCAGCATGATCGAGATTCGTATACTTGATGGTCTAGTGATGCAGCAACAACTTTTGGTGATTCTTGTGTGTGTGCGAGATGTCTCAACCCTCATGAGGGGGTAGCCCTGCAGGTAGACCCCCACATGCCTGGATGACCTCCTCATTTCAGCCTTTGATGCAGCTCCTTATATTTGTTGATGTCAGCCTTAGCCGCTTGCAGCGCCTTTTTGATTTGCATGTATCAATTGAATTTTGTGAGCCCTTCCCCGTTTATAGGGGGCATTTGGGTTGTATTTATATCTCATGTACTCAGATATTATTGTATAAGTCCTGGATGTTATCCCAGGCACAACATGTATGTGGGATTCATCATTCTATTTTTCTGGCTCGTGTTTATGCCAGCATGTACTTTATAGTTCAGTTCCTTGTTTACTAGACACACTACTCTTTTTTACTTTGTCTCGGCGGGCATAGGTATGCCTCCCCCGCCGCCTTTAGCATAGGTACCATCTCATAAACTAGAGACTTGTTGCACTTGTAAGTCTCATCTCCTCAGGGTCTAGTCCTTTATCACATTAGACTACCTTACATTTCTCTCTCTGACTTCTGTCTTGATTTCTAGTGATTGAGTTCTTACAATGTACTTTGGTCATCCGATTTGCTCCTAACACTTGTATGCTGGGGGGCAATCTGTTACACCATTTTTTGGTCATCTAACCTATTATTATTATATGGACCGAAGTACACCATGTAAGACCAATTTTACCCTAAGTAAAATTTCTTTCACTATGTGAAATAACTTAGTAAAACACCTTTATTAAGTTGTTTATGGTCTAAACAGGAAACCCCAAAAGGAAATAATAAAAAAATCTATATTTGTTTATATTTCCTCAAGGAATAATTAGTTAAAGATCAATTTAATTATTATTCCTGGTCATATTTAACCCAAAACAAGGAAATCAATTAAATAAATCCTTATTTATTTGATTATTTCCTAGGAATAAGTTATTTAATCCTTATTTAAATAATATTCCTAGTTAAATTTGACTAAATCATTTATAAATAATTAAATAAATCATTATTTATTTAATTGTATTTCCACCATTTCCTTAAAATAATAAATAAATCATTTATTTATTTATTATTTATAAATAAAGGAATTGACCCAAGTCAAAAATCCTTTCCCCTCCAGAAAATATAATAAAATATTCCTAAAAGGTGGTTCTAGAATTCGATTAATAATATTTTATTCATGCACCAAGTTCTAGACCGCCCTAATATTTTGTTATAAATAGAAGGGTTTTCCCAGTCATTGGTCACCTTTCATTTTGCATTAGATCACTCTAGATCTATACTCTTGGTCTGACTTTGAACCATTGTCATTGTCATATTTTCCATTGTTTGCTTTGTGAGCTCCCTTTGAGTTCTATGTTTGTCTGGGTTTTCTACACCAACCAGAGAGAGAAATTTTAGATCTGAAATGTTGAGGACTTTCAAGAACCCATCCCATTGAGGAGAATTGGAAACACCTTTCTTGTTTTCCTCTCAGGTGCCCCTTTAATATAAAAATTCTTTCAAATATATTATTCTTGTCTTATCTATTGGATGCATGGAGCAACATTTCATTTTCATTGCTTAATGTCTTTTATGCATAGATCTAGATTTGTGTAGCTTTATTTGGATCAACTAACTGCAGATTTAAATATATTGGTAGCCATAATCGATGTTAGGGCTATTTGTTATGCGTAGCTAAAGTGGTCTTTTTCAACGAAAGATTCAATCTGTTACACCATTTTTTGGTCATCTAACCTATTATCATTAGATGAACCCAAGTACACCATGTAAGACCAATTTTACCCTAAGTAAAATTGCTTTCACTATGTGAAATAACTTAGTAAAACACCTTTATTAAGTTGTTTATGGTCTAAACAGGAAACCCCAAAAGGAAATAATAAACAAATATATATTTGTTTATATTTCCTTCAAGGAATAATTAGTTAAACATCAATTTAATTATTATTCCTGGTCATGTTTAACCCAAAACAAGGAAATTAATTAAATAAATCATTATTCATTGAATTATATTTCCACCATTTCCTTAAAATAATAAATAAATCATTTATTTATTTATTATTTATAAATAAAGGATTTGACCCAAGTCAAAATCCCTTTCCCTCTAACAAATATAATAAAATATTCCTAAAAGGTGGTTCTAGAATTTGGTTAATAATATTTTATTCATGCACCAAGTTCTAGACTACCCTAATATTTTGTTATAAATAGAAGGGTTTTCCCATTCATTTGTCACCTTTCATTGCATTAGATCACTCTAGATCTATACTTTTGGTCTGACTTTGAGCCATTATCATTGTCACATTCTCCATCATTTGCTTTGTGAGCTCCCTTTGAGTTCTATGTTTGTCTGGGTTTTCTACACCAACAAGAGAGAGAAGTTTTAGATTTGAAATGCTGAGGACTTTCAAGAACCCATCCCATTGAGGAGAATTGGAAACACCTTTCTTGTTTTCCTCTCAGGTGCCCCTTTAATATAAAAATTCTTTCAAATATATTTTTCTTGTCTTGTCTATTGGATGCATGGAGCAACATTTCATTTTCACTGCTTAATGTCTTTTATGCTTAGATTTGGATTTGTGCAGCTTTATTTGGATCAACTAATTCCAGATTTAAAGATATTGGCAGCCATAATTGATGTTAGGGCTATTTGTTATGCATAGCTAAAGTCGTCTTTTTCCAACGAAAGATTCATACTAACAATTGGTGACTCCACACAGGTTTTCTTTTGCGACTGTTGTCGTTTTATATATTCCTACATATCCAGCTATTTCAGAACCTAGGGTTTCTCTTCAGTTTTCTGTTTTTCCTATTTTTATGGTGTTTTTAACCTCTAAAACCCTCAAAAATTCAAATTTTTAATTTCCGTGTGTCATCGTCGAGTTAGTCCTCCCCCGAGTCTACACTCCGACTCTTCTTCTGATTTTTCGGTTTCTCCCCCTACTCCTGGTTCTCCCCCTATTACCTTCACCATGTCTAGTTCAGGGCCTAGTGCTAGAGGCAACCCCAGTTCTACTACTGGGTCCGTTTCCAGTGGAACCACTACGGGAACTACCTCGATTGTCCATTTTCTCTCTTATATGGCTGGTCTCAGTCTCCTCGATTTCAATCAGTTGATCAATGATCCTATCCGCCACGATGTTAGTTGGCCTACTATGCCAACCAAGATCCCCTCCAACATTCCCAAGTTCAAAGGCCTTGCTAGTGAAGATCCCTCCAACCATATCCAATCTTTCCACATGTGGTGTTCATCCAATTCCATTACTGATGATTCCATCCGTCTTATATTGTTCCAACGCACGCTTACCGGCGAAGCTTCTAAATGGTATGTTGATCAGACCGCCTCTTCCCATACCACCTTTGCGACCATTGCCCAAGTCTTTTTATCTTATTTATAGCTCCCTCTCCGATATGACACTGGTACAGAACTCTTGACTTCTTTTCGTCAACCTCTTCGACTCGCCTTTGCTCTCATGTCCAGGAATGGTGGAGAAGAAGGAGCTTATGTCGAGCTCCCACCTTTGAAGATCGGGTTTATATGGACTGGTTCCTTCGCTCTCTCTTACCTGCCATGATTCGGCAAAAATGTTGCATCCCAGTTCCCTCAAACCGAAGAAGCCGCCCTCCAAATAGCCTTGAAATATGACCTTATCTATGCTCAATTTGGTTATGTTTATACCGTCCTTCCTGACCTCCCCAAACCCGGTGGTGCTACCGCCCCAGGGGCCTCTCACTCTACCGACGGTATCGTTGGAGCTCTTTCACATACCTATGCTCAACCTCCTATGGGCTATGGTTTCCCTCCGGGAGGGGCCAGCACCTCCAGCACTTTTCCCCCTCCAGGTAGCATGTATCCAGGATACGGCATGCCTCCTCCTTTTGCCCACCATACTGCTTACCTCAATGTTTCCCATCCTAACCCTTATCCATACCCATAGCCTGGTGTCCCAGCTCCTCCAGCATTTGGACCTCTCACTCCCTTGCCTTCTCAACCCTTGCAGCAGCACTTACTACCCCCTCCAGGGCAAGTATTTGCGTAGCAGGGCGCGACTAATTCTCTTCCTTCTCAAAGAAAGAGGAAAGGCAATCAAAAGCAATCTGCCTCTAGTAATCGTGGATCCAATCCTCCAAGTATTGATTCTAAAATTGCTAACCAGCCACAGGGCTCTCAGCCCAAACTGGACAGGCCTCTTCACACCAATAAGTCATGTTCATGTTGCGGTGTTTATGGTCATTACACTCACGATTGTCCCCTATTACCACAGATGCAGCAGATGTGGGATTCTTAGGCCACCGTGCGGGGACAACATTCCTCCCCTATTGTTCCTCCCAATGTAGTTACTTCTCAACCTGCTGTGTTTACCGATCCTTTTCCTCAACAAGGATTAGTGGCTACTCAACCACCTCATGCCCCGGTAACCACTCAACCTTCCCCTTCTAGTTCCTCCAATTACCAGATTCTCATGATGACTTCTGACCAACCTCTCACCGTCGACCTTAACCTTCAAACTCAGTCTTGTCAGTACTCCACACCTCCCACTCCATCTATCCCTGAGTCCCCATCTTCAAGTCCTACAGAGCCTCTGTCGACACCCAATGGTCCCTTGTAGATCCCTTCGCCCAAAGATGAGGTTCATGCCAAGATTCCTAAGGGCCCATTATGCCAAAATGCTGCCTCTGGTCATGCTGCCCATTCATATAGCATAGTAGATGATCTGGCACAATCTCCTGCTGCCATTTCAACACTGGAACTCCTTCAGTCGTGTCCTTCACAAAAGAAGGCTCTACTATCTGCCATGGGTGTTGTAGATCCTGCTGATGACCAACTGATTATTTTCGATGCCCGTCAGTCAGACCATCCCCCCATTCCTTCTTCTGTTTCTTTCCAAATCCCAGTCAAAATCTGAAATGCCAACGTCACTTGGTGCATTATTGACGAGGGGGCATCTACATATGTGATGTTTGCTTCGGTTTGGAAACAACTCGAATCTCCTGAACTGGCCCCTTCCATAATCACCCTTTGTGCGTGGGATGGCCATGCCTCCCAGCCCATTGGCCTATTCCGTAACTGTCCTATCACCCTTGCGGGCAAGACTATTTGTGTTGACGTTGAGGTTATCGATGCCCCTCTTGACTATAACATTATTTTGGGGCGTAGCTACACCTATGCCATGTCTACTGTCCCATCCGCGGTTCACCGCAAGATGTTTTTCCCTCATAATCGAAATATTGTCACCATCGACCAGTTGACATATCATGAACCAAAATCTCAAACCTCCCATGAGTCCACCATCTCTTCTGTCACCAACAAGTAAACCATTTATTCTTTGACCAGTGTTTCCCCAGGCGTCTACAAAGACTCCTCATTGCTTGGAACCTTCCTGGGTCCTCCTCCTCTTCCTGTCTCTGATCCCAGCTTAGCGAATGTTTGCATGATGCAATCGTCTCAGGCCAACCTTACACAGCCCGCTTCATCTAGTCAGCAACCTCAACCTCGCCCGTCGCAACCTGCTCCTAGCCCTTCACCTCAGTTGGTTGAACCTCTTCCTTCTGGACCTTCTCATCCAGCTAGTTCACCTAAGCCTCTATACCCTCCCGGGTCGGTTCCCCCAGGTCTCAACAATCTGGGAGCTATCCCTCTTGGCCACTATCTCGCCGGTCAGATACCTTTCCTTGCTCCCCCTCCTGGATTCTATTCGATTCCCATCATGACAACCCTTTCCCTCCCTAATTTGACCCTGGGAATACCCGTCTGGTATCTTCAGCCTCCAGCCGAAACCCCACCAAGTCACCCCAAACTATACCTTGCTTTGACACTGGTTCAACCAATTCCCTTCATTTCATCCATCGCTACAGTGCCCCCAGCACCTCAACAAGACCATCCTCCTACTGTGACAACTACAGGAAAGAAAAGAAAAGCTCGAAAGGGGGCATCCAAAGACAAGGCCACCCCACCTGACCCTACCCCTCCTCCACCTGCCAAGCCTTGCGCCTTGTGTGATGGTGTCGGTCATGCCACCCATACTTGTCCCGAGTTGCCCCATATCCAACCCATGGTTAAAGTCACGTTCCCTGAGTCTACGGTCCCTGAATCCTCTGTTTCTTCCTCATTCGCAGCCAAGAACCCAAAGACTCTTCGCACCAAAAAACCCTGTGCTCTGTGTGGTGTCCATGGCCATTATTCTCACGATTGTCCTCACCTCATGCATTACCGGCCTCTTTAGAGGTCATTCGTGAGTACGAAGTTGAACAAAATCAATCCACCTCTCCCATCCTTGCTCAGTATGCGTCAGGCCTACTCGAGGATCCCCCTACTACCATTGACATTCCTCCCCCTGATGTTGAGATGTTTGCTGCCCCCCTCCTATACCTATCATCATCCATACAATCCTCGAAGTACATTCCCTCTGAATCCACCCCATATGTTTTTCTTGATTCCCCTTTAGCAACATTCTTGGGCTCTACATCCTTTGACCATCTTTTTACTTGTTCTTCTGTCATCCCCCGTGACGATTCGTATGTGCGCCTTTCTTCCCATGCTGATGATTTAGGTATCTTTGCAGCATCATGTGGTTTCCTCGACCTCTTCCTTACCACCCATAACCAGGATGATACCATCTGTATCTATGATGACCTTCGCAGCATGAGCTCCAGCTTTTCCTCCCATAGCTCTCATACATCACCCTCTAGTCGATCTATGAGTCCTAGCCATCCTACCCAAACTACTCCCTCCCATAGTTTTCGTTTGATGTCTACCATTCACTCACTCTACCATCATTATTATCCCTCCTCCCATTTCTTGTCTTGTGACACTATTCCGCCAGACCTCTCGTCCACACATCATATTGGCTATGTCGATGGGGCAAGTCGCTATTTCCAGAATCTAGTCTCGGCAGCTTGGGCCATCTTTACCCCCTTGCATACCCTCGTTCTTTCTAATGGGGTCTGCATTGGTAATGCCACCAATAATCAGGCCGAATATAATGCAGTACGTGGCCTCTTAGCCGATGCCCTCTCTCATTGCATCCTCCATCTGCATGTTCGTTTAGATTCTCTACTTCTTGTCTTACAACTCAATGGTCTCTATTGTGTGCAAAACCCTATCCTGTTTAGATGATATTTACGAGTGAAAATTTTGATACGAGAATTTAGATTCATTACTTTCAACCATGTACCCAGAAGTCAAAATCACTACGTAGATAGAATTGCAAACCAAGTTCTAGAATGGCATTTATCACACACAAGACAATAACATTTCAAATCACCAACAAAATGCATATACATAATATATATCATATAACATGTTTTTAGAGTCCATCTACTCTGAAACATATGACATGCCCATAGCATGTTACACAAACCAAAACTCAAAAACTGGGGGGCACCACTTGCCCCTCCATACACACTAGGGGGCACCACCTGCCCTACATCTAATCACTCTTGGAGGATCTTGAGCCAATGGCTCTACTCCCGTAGCTTGTAGATCACACACAGTCTATCCAGCCATCGCCATGCACCGCATGATACCTCGCCACTCCGAGGGTAGCCCAATACATAACTCTATGTACTGGTCGTCTAAGTCTTGCCAACCCCACTCCGAAACACCGGTCAGCAGCCCCTCACATCTACGACGAATGTCCTCCAACATAGCGGTCATATCCTCATTCTATGCTGTTCTCGATCCACTTGCACCTATAGTTCCTGCTACTGTAGGTCGTCCCATATATCTGGCTGGTTTCACCGGAGCTATATCTGCATACCAAAAGTATGAGGATCAGTACCATAAATACTACTCACAAACTTTAACATGCACATAACAGATTAGTTACTTGTCACTTACCATCAGGCCCCCATACTCGACCAGGCAGAAGTGGCAAGTTCGGATCTCCCCAATAACGCATCCGACTATAGGGATAGTCATCTATGTACAATGGAATCTGATCCCAATGGGCGAAGAACTCTGGTTGGAACACCTGTACGACTGCCCCTCCTCCTCCTCTGCACAGTAGTCGCCCCCACCGACACATCCTGGTTTCTCTCAGACCCTCATCAGGTAGTTGTACATAAGGTCGCAAGGTCAGGATCTTCTCAAAAAAGGAGCACAATACAGTCCCATAATCACAATCATGGTTCACTTGTCACTTACAAAGCGACAATTGTTGTTTCAACGACACCAACATCATTTGGGCCCACCCATAGTAGGTCCCACTCAACACACTTTCTAAAATCATCATCTACCCTCCAGTGCTGTAATGGAGCACTTGGCTGCCCAGGATCCACAACACTGCTGCCGCCACTGCACGGGTCTCCAACCTCTCTAGATCCCCAATCGATATCCAAGTCCCTTTGACTCGGACACCTGATCGACAATGTCGCTCTACAAACTCCATGATGTTACGCCCCCGCGGTAACACTGGCTATGTATTTCCCACCATCCCTAATGGTGGGAGACCAGTCAGGAAATACAGATCCTAGACTGTTAGCTCAATCCTGTGCCCCTGCACTATAAATACCTCATGATCTGGATCCCAATAACTGACAAACGAGGCCAACAAGGGCTCCCCAACTCTTATCAGAGGGTTCTACACAAATTTCAGAACCCCAAACCTGGCCAATGCACGATGGACACCCTGATCCGCTTGGATTTTTGACCATAATGTACCCAGGTCTCTCTCTCTCCACTTGATCTATATATATGCCATATCTACACAAAACCATCATCTTTGTCAGTCTACAGATAGGAAAAACTGCATTCAATTACACACAACCTGAATCTCAGCCCACAACAGCACTAAAATCACCTCCCTCTGACAGGTCGCACTTTTCAGGCCCAAACCTGCTTCCCAGGTCACAGTTTTTGCCCCAAAAAGTGTGACCCAGATGTAAAGATGAGGTAGGGGTTGTTCCTAAGATTTGGGACACTAATCTGAACTTTTAATCCATCAAAAACAAAGAGTAGGATTAGGCCTCTTACCTGCAACTGAAGGATCTCGATTCCAATGGTTGGTTTGTCTGCTACGATCGCCGCAAGATTTAGGGCCTTCTCTCCTCTCCACATTCACCACAGCTACATAAGAAAATGAATGTATTTGGAGGGAAAATTCCTTATTAGAAGAGAAACCCCTGCTTTTTCTTTCGCCTGCTGTGACCAAACCGTAGCCCCGTTTGACACACCGTCTACAGCGTTGGAAAGATCTCACCGAGCACTCAACTAGGAATCTATTAGTTTTTCATGTTTTAATACTTCACTAGGACAAATTTTGTCCATGAAGGATCTATTCACCTCTCCTCCAAATTGAATTTCTTCACTTACAACACTTGTACTTGGGGCACCACTTTTCCTCCTTACTTGTCCTTGTTCGTGTTGATTTTTGTCATGAGATACCCTATTGTAATCATGTTTTTATGGTCCCCCATTGGACCTTTACTGTGTGGCAGCACCATTGAGTCGCCCTTGTTTAGAGCATCCAAGTTGAGTCACCATCGCATTCATGGAGTCTATCCCACGTTCCTTTGTATCCCGCTATAGTCCTCCATCCTTCATTGCTTGGTCCCTCTCTTGTGTTGCACATTATGGCCTTCAATTCCATTGTCCCCTATCCCTAATGATATTGTGTCAGTCACTGCCAAGTCATTCATGCCCTTTATGCTCTAACAAGGGAAGTTGTCCATCCGCTACTCAGTATCCCCCATTTCATCATCATCATTAGTGTCTGTCTGTTAGTCGCTCCACTATTTTCTCTCATGCCTTAGTTGGGGATCCCTCATTGCCCCACCTATGGTGAACCTCCATCTGTCAACATCAACTCATTCACTCCAGAATACAGGTCTAGAGGGCGGTGTACCTTGGCTCCAGCTCCTTTCAACATGATCGAGATCCGTATACTTGATGGTCCAGTGATGCAGCGGTAGCTATTGGTGATTCCCGGGTATGTGTGAGATGTCACAACCCTCATGAGGGGGTGGCCCTGTAGGTAGCCCCCCACATGCCCGGATGACCTCTTCATTTCATCCTTTGATGCAACTCCTTTGGGTGCGAGTTTTGCTCCTTGAGGATATGCAAAACTGTCTCAATATGCTACAAGTGCTCCTCCCAAGTGCGACTGTAGATAAGAATATCATCAAAGAAGACCAATACAAACTTTCTCAAATGACCACAGAAGATGTGTTTCATGTAGGATTGAAAATTTTCTAGGGCATTGGTCAACCCAAAGGCCATTACCGGAAACTCAAAATTCCCATAGTGACATCTAAACGTTGTCTTAGGGATATCTTGCTCCCTCACCTTGATTTGATGATACCCAGATCTCAAATCAATCTTGGAGAAGTATTTAAATCCCCTCAACTCATCCATGAGTTCATCGATCCTGGGTATAGGGTACCTGTTCTTCATGGTCTTCTTGTTCAAGGCCCTATAGTCAATGCACATCCTCAATGTGCCATATTTATTCTTTACTAAGACCACTGAAGAAGCAAAAGGACTAGTACTGGGTCGGATGTGTCCTAAAGCTAGCAGCTCTTGGATAGCCCTCTCAATCTCATCCCTATAAGCCTTGGGACGCTTATAAGGAGTGGTGATTACTGCTTGGATCCCTTTCTCCAACTTAATAGTGTGTTCAAACCATTGGTCAGGAGGTCTCCCTGGCGGGATATCTCCAAATATTGTAGAATACCGGTCCAAGAGAGATTGAACATCTAGATGCACTGGTGAATCCTTTCCCTTCACCTCTGATATATGCAGCTCTACCGCCCATTCAAAATCCCCTCTGCATAGATCTACCTCCATCTTGTGTGCTGAAACAACCTAAGGGGGGTATGTGTTTATACCCTTGATCTTTTGTTGTTGGCCATCCTTCCCTTCCGTCCATTCCATCTCCAAAGTTCTCCAATTAGTGGTAACTCTCTCAAGAGTGATTAACCACTAGACTCCCAATATGACATTGGTGTCTAGAATGTCTACCACAAAGAAGTGGTCTGTCAATGTGTAGGTCCCCATGGTAATGGTTAGTGTCGGAACATACTTGGCACATTGCAGGGTCATAGCTCCAGGGATCAAAACTGAGAATCCCTCAAAATCCTCCATGTGGATTCCTCTCCTTTGTACCAGTTGTGCATCAATAAAATTATGAGTGGCTCCAATATCTATCAACACAGAGACTCTTTGCCCCATGATATTACCCCTCACCCTCAAGGTTATATACTTTGGGACTCCTCTTAACGATGCAATAGCTCCCCCTCTTGGAGCAAAGTCTTCCATGGATTGTACAACGTTGACATCCTTCTTGGAGAAGGTATTGACATGATGTGTCCTTCTTGCAACACATTCTCCCTCCATATCCCAAACATGCATTGTCTTCCTTGGTCTTGAGTAAGTCTCCTGCTGCAAAAAGGTTATTGCCCTGGGCAAGATGTGTTGTAGATCTCTAGCTTTCTCCACAACTTTAAGGAGTGTGGTCGGTTTAGTGGAGTTCACCAACCCTTGCAATGGTTCAGCCATCCCATTAATAAACATGCATACCTTTCTACTCATAGTGAGGTTGGATACCATCACTGAAAGCTGCAAATAATCAGCAATATAATCCTCAAGATCTCCCTCCTGTTTGAGCTTGGTTAACTTGGCAAAGTGGGCTTCCGGATCTCTTGTATCAAATCTCTCCACTAGCTTCTTGGTGAAAGATGGGTATGAAGTGATATGATGATGCTCAAGTGTGGTCAGTCTGTTAAACCACCATTCTTGAGCTTCCTTTTCTAGGTGCAGCGCAACTATCTTTATGGCTTCTATCTCAGAAACTTTGTTGAGCTGGTAGTATGTGTCCAGCTTCTCCACCCAAGCCTTGGCTGTGCACTTAGGTGTCCCATCAAATGTGGGCAAGAGGAACCCTTCCATACTGTGTTGTAGGGTTTATCCCTACATCAAGTTCTCCTCCTTTTGATGAGTAGTAATCCTCCTCCCATCCTTGATCCAGCAAAACTCCTGAAAGCTCAAGTGCTCCTTGAACCCTTGATATTGGAGTTAATATTCTTCAAAATTTTCTCCCAGGGTTCCCTCCTTATCTCCCCCAGTTAGAAATGAAGGCATGGTATAGCGTTGTGACGCATCTGAATGCCCCATGCCATTTGTAGTGCTGGTGCTTGCCTCATGGAAAAACCCTATAGAATCTCATTCATGTCTCATCTCCTTGAGGTCCCTTGCAATGTTATGCAGGGTTTGAAGTAGAAGATTCGAAATTTATTCCTCCTCCATGTTGAAGATAAATTTTCCCCGCAATTTGAGCCAAGAGCAGAGCTCTTATACCACTGTAATATTCCTTTTCAGGAATTTCTGCAATATCTCCAATGAGGGCGCTGTATAAGGAAAAAAATGTAATAAAAACGTAGAATAGGACTTGGATGCTCTAATATGTGTTGTATGTATCTTAAATATGAAATTGCATCAGAAACAAATCATTCTAGCTACACTAAACAGATCTCCCCAACTCATATATGCTCAAAAACACCCTAACCCCACAACTTCACAAAATAGAATTGCTAAAGACTACAACAGCGTAATTTTTATTATGACATATATATCAAAATATGATTTCATTCAGATTTGGAGCTTTCATTAATCATGGAATTAGAAATGAGAGGCTTGATCTCTTTTACAAGTACATCAGAACACCCCGGCAAGGGTTTTCGACAAAATAGCAACATAAAATGCAGCACTACAGAAAATAACGATGTGCCCAAAAAATATGTATTATAAAATAATAAATGTAATATGAAATAGAAAAATAATACAGAAATTGACCCAAGGCCTTCCTCAATAGACCTCCCGGAGTGAAATAGACACCTCTTCCTCTGAAACAAGTACAAAATATGAAAGTATGACCCAGCTCATGCTGTTGCTACTGCAGAAAATGAGGCAGTTACTGGAAGTGACTATGATTCATATGATGTATAATGGTTCTCCTCAAGATAAATGATAAAATTTAAGCTTTGGACCTCCTCCTTAGATCTCCCAATCAGCTAGACCAAAGGTGAAGATGGAATTCTCGCATGAGAATTCTTTGCACTAAATAGTGCTGCAAATCTGGCTAAACAGCTGAAGCTTGCAATCAGTAAAAAGACCAAAAAAATATGAATATTGAATGCCTTCCCTTGCTGCTATCTCCTCCTTCTTATCTTGGTGAGCTTCCTCACCCCGAATCCCACTCTTTGATGATGTGCCTTCCTTGAGAAGATTCCCCTTTCAAAATTGCATTGCCCTAGCTAGTTTCCCTTCTCTTGTAACAACACTGTTGACTTGGTCAACTAGATCTAGCTCATTTCTTTACCCCTATTTCACACCAAGGTAGCTTTATTTTTCCTCCTAATTCAATCCCTTTTCACACTGGGATATGTTTTATTGTCCTCCCTACTCTTTTATTTAAAAAATGTAGCAGTTATAATATTCCAAGTAGCAGTGGCTAATTGGGAATATTATTGAACGATTCCATAATTCGGTCATTGTGAGAGATTGGGCATAAATTTCTCTTGAAGAATCAAAATTGGGTCAGACCTGTGGAATTGGAAAGAAGACTAAGAGGAATACTACAGGACGAAAAATCACATATTGGGGATCTGAAATAACAGAGATACACAAGATTCAATATCAAACTCCTAGAAGGTAAAAAAAATCTAGATCATGTGTTGTCAAGGGCTACAAAGGACTAGACTTTCTGGGCTAGAAAAGAAAAGCAAGGTGCAGAAGAGGTAAGCTCTAGGTAAGTATATTCTATATATGCATGTTCATCTATTAATTTCATTAGGTTATTTGTATTCTAATTTGTTTTTTTTTGTTTAGCACTGACGTATGCTCTGTAGGATGAGGTTGTTGGCAATATGATGGAATATGTTGTTCTTGATGGCAACCTACTTGATGAAGTTGTCCTTTATGGAAACCTACTTGATGAGTTCCTTTTGATAGCAACCTATGTGTTAAAGATGTGAAAATGATGTTTCTACAGGTCAGTTCAGATGTGACAGAGAAAGAAATTCCAATAAGTGCCAGAGAAATGAAATAGGAAATATTTCTCAATGTATATGCAAGTTTGATGAAGGAAACCTACATATGGATGCAATGTATACGCTACTTTTATGAAGGGAACCTGCGTATACATTCAAAATTAGCATATACATAGTGTTTATGAAGAGAAGTAGCGTATACACGCGGGAAAGAAGAAGCAAAGTCGCGTATGCCTTTTGCACTCTAAAATTATGATACCAAGGGGCATTACCATGGTATTAGCCCACAGTATTGAGCGTTGTATTGTCTATTTGATTCCATCCAAGAATACCATCGGAAGTTGTGTGGTTTTCGGCCATGGTATTGATAAAGGCTAAAACTATATAAGAAGAAGAAGATCATAGTGCAAGCATGAGCATGTGTCTGGGTATTGAATGAATACTTCACTCTGAAGTATATCTGCATGGAATGGGTTACAGTTTATTGATAGATCTGAATTAATAATGCACCTATGAATACAATGATGGATCAAGATCTATAGACCTGAAATAAATATGTATTTTCTAGATCTATTTATGGAATGTTTAGATCTGTGATATGGCAAATGTTTGCTAAAGTGAAGGGTGTGATCTGAAATAATTATTTATTTTGAAGATCTACGCAGTCCTAAAAAAAGTTGCAGATCTATACGCAGGTTTGTCTCAGCAAAAGTGTGTATGGAATCTAAGGTCAGTCCTGAAATAGTTGCAGATCTATACACAGGTCTGTCTCTGTGAAAGCGCATATACATGCAGGTTCATTTCAGCAAAACCACGTATGGAATCTAGTATTTTGTTGAAGTATGCAGAAGGAAATTTCTGATCTTTTTTGTTGTATTACTATTGTGTGTCAATTATGTCTTCATACAGATCTGTGTTGTTTGAATATTGATTATGTTGCTGGCTGATTATGATTAAATATAAGTTATTGGTTGATTGGTTGATGATTCAATGAATTAATTAATGGGGTTATAGGTTTCAGTTTGATGTATTTTCTTCGACCTTAAATGTGTGGAGTGGGTCCAGTCTGAAAATCTGATGAAAAGAGGCCTACAAGGTGTGTTGTGTGGAAGCTATTGGATCCAGTGTTAAAATTGATGAAACGTGGTCTACAGTGGTGCTAAGGGTTGGAGCCTTCAATAAGGGGGTCGTATATCCCTTCCAGTGGTTACTGGTAAATGAGATCAGGGGGTAGTAGCTCCCTTCCAGGAGTGGCTGGTAAACGAGATCAGGGGGTTGAAGCTCCCTTCCAGTAGTAGTTGGAGAACAAGAGAAGGTTGCGGCCTTCTGCAGGTGGGTGCTTGCTTACTGGTATGAGTCTGTGCTAGTACAAGACTATAAGAAGTTTTCTTTATAATAAATATTGAAGACAGAGATGATGAAAACGATGGTTTTCTCCTGAATTAGGTTTCCACCTTAAATCCTAGTGTTCATGTGTGTTTCTTATGTGTGATTATTTATTTTGTTCTTATTGCACATGCTTACTGCTTGCTAAACATCTGATGAATGAATGATGCACTGATCTAAGTAATGAATTATATGCATAATAAGATCTTTGGTCATACGCAAGTTTTATTAAGGATATCTGTGTATGTACGTGAGTTGGGTTCATTAAAGTTGCGTATGGAATTTAGTAAAGAAAAAGTAAAAATTTTCAGTAAGCTCTAAACACTGATTCACCCCCCCTCTCAGTATTTTTCCCAACAATTGGCATCAGAGCAGGTTCTTCAAAAGAAGCTTGATCACTTGAAGGAGATCTGTCACAATGGGAAGTCACGAAGGAGTATTTTCTATAAGGCCACTTCTATTCAATGGAAGTAATCTATTATTCTAGAAGATAAGAACAAGAGCATATTTGAAAAGTCTTGGAGCAGATGTATGGGGAATCGTGGAAGGAGGTTATCAGTATCCAAAAAATGTTCCTATAGATGCAGCAGAAAGGAAGAAATATGAAATCAACACCAAAGTTGTCAATGCTTTATTGGGAAGCCTGTCAAAAACAGAATTTGTTAAAGTGATGTAGCTAAATTCAGAAAAGGAAATATGGGACAAAATCATTCAGAGCTACGAAGGTGATGCAAAGGTAAAAAGTGCCAAACTTCAAACTCTTAGAATGCAATATGAAAATTTCAGAATGCATGATGATGAAAGTATTGCAAGTTTATTCCTAAGATTAGATGAGATTGTGAATTCTATGAGGAATATAGGTGAAGATATAAAAAATTCAACTTTAGTAGAAAATATATTGAGATCTCTAACTCCAAAGTTTGAGTCAAAAGTGTCAGCTATTGAAGAAAAGAAAGATCTGCAAACTCTTACTGTTATTTAACTACATGGTATCCTGACTGCTTTTGAAATGAGAAGAGGAGGTCCCTCACAAGTCAGAGAAGATGCCTTTAAGGCATGTGCGAAAGGAAAATAAAAGGAATTTGTCAAGGAATCAAATTAAATCTCAGAAGAAGAAGAAGCAAATTTTATGAGAAGACTTCAACTAGGTATGGGAAGATTAAGAGGTAAGCTTCCCTTCAAGTGTTTTTCTTGTGGAGAGTTGGTCATTATGCTGCTAAATGTCATTATAAAGAAAATCATGATAAAGGGAAACAATTTGAAAAAGGAAGGAGTTATTATACAAATGAAGATAATAATGGATTGTCAAATGAGGAAGAAGAAGATTATAATCAGGATCTACAAGTCCTCATGGCATGTACCATGGATGATGATAATTTTCCAAAATAAAGGGATCCAGTTATTGAAGAATTTCATAGATCAAGAAAGAAAGGATGCTTTCATGGATGTTGTTTCTATTGTAACTCATTTGGGAATAAGGCCACTGATTGCAGGTTAAGTATGATGAAAAGATCTGAGAAATTGGAGAAGTTCCAGCACACAATAAGAAATTTCAAGAAAATCTAGAAAAAGAAGAAGCACCGGTCAAAAACGTAGGGAATATTGACCCTACTACAGTCAGCCACTTCTAAAGTTTACTTCTCATAATGACTGCAGGAGTGATGTGAGATACATTATAGGAATCAGTAATGTATCATCACGAGAGGAGAAATATATGGTGATTCCCATTGTTGGTTTGGTAATTCTGGTTGTGTTTATTTCTAACAGTGCATCTAATGTGACAACAGAAGACAGGTACAGAATGTATAAATCCAGGAGTGTAATATTACAAATTGGAAATAGCAGTAATATAAGACATAATAAAGTAAAACATAGCAAATATGATCATGACATGAGAGGGATCAATATGAAACCATCATTTTATTAATATATCATAAAAAATATACAAAAATATCTTGAGGGACAAGCCACTCAAGCAATAAGAACAATCCTCCAATGATCAGAACAATCAGCACGTGAGTTGTTGCAACTAGATAGAATGTTGGAGAGCAGTGACAGTGATATCTATATTAGTGTAGTTTCTGCTACAAACATACATAAATGGCATATGGCTGATAGAACAAAAGAAATTCCCAAAAAAGAAGAAAATACAGTGCTCCAAAAGGAATGCACTCAAGCCACAAGATGGCTGAAATATACCAAAGAACCAAGCACTAGAAATGTGTACTTCTACTATTGCTGCTACTGGAAACTGTTACTTCTGAGGAAAAGAACCATGTGTGGAAGGTTGTTAGCATGCTCAGAATGATCCAGTATTTTAACCACAGATTCTACTTAAAAAACCCAGAAAAACTTAGAAATGGTTTGGCCAGATCTTAACTTTGGATTTTTAGCCATTTTTGGGTTACCCACTGCAACATCTCACTAAAATAATGCAATCATGGACTGGAACTACCCTATGAGGGATGGTATATGGTTGGCATGATGCAAAAATTATATAAATATGCCCAGGAGCCCTCCTTTTAGATCCTCCAATGGATAGGCTACCTCTCCACTAAAAAACAATCCCAGAATTGGCTCTATGTGATCCTCCTTTGCTACACCCTGCAACACAACCCAACTCTAAATAGAAACTGCGCTGTAGCTGAAGAAGGTAGCTTGGCCAAAATTCTAGAATGAGGAAATGTAGCTCAAATAATCTCTTCTTCCATGAGGATGAGGTAGGGATTCCCGACCAGGAACACCCTTGTGCTAAACAACACAACAACCCTACTAAACAGCAAGAGGAAGCAAGTCTAAGCAAACCAATATTAAAATAATAAACTAAAACATGAATAAAAATGGTTGCTATCCCCTCCATATATAGCATGAGAACCTCCTTACATTGGGTCCCATCCATACCTTCCACCAAGCTCATGCAAGTTGTCCTCCACTAAAACTGCGTTGTCTCATCATAAAGACCACTTCTCTATGACAACGTTGTTGATTTGGTCAAAGTTGATTGAATCAACATGATCCAATCCCTGTTCACACCCAAAGTTGCTTAATCTAGATTCTTATTCTTCCTCCTTTCACATTAGGAGTGTTATTATTCCTTCTAAAGGGGTTTTATGGGTCTCCCCACCCATTTATTCACCTACCTAGTGATAAAACCAACTATAATATTCCATTTAGATGAAGGCTAAATTTTTGGAATATTACAGTCCTCCCCTCCAAAATGTTTCTTGTCCTCAAGCAACTGTAAATGTGGATAAAAATTCCTCCCTTCCTCTTCTTGTGCCCCCCTCATCAATAGTTCCCACCACAGCTCAACATAATCTGCAACAAATTTGCACTCCAATGGTTCCTCCCAAGTATGCAAAACCAAATGGTGTACATCATGAGAAAGTGGAAGATGTAAGTGGAAACCTTCTTGTTTTCCAATGGCCTCCTCAAGGTAGGAGTGATGATAAACATAGGGAATCTCATCCCCAATGAGAGTCTCCCATAACCATGCTATCATCCAAATGAAATGAGCCATCCTAGGTAGCTCATCAAAAGAATCTTCAACCCCTCGTCTATGCAATGTGTTGGGGCTGCATGGAGAGTTTAGATTTTCCCATACAAGTTATTTATCTCTCCATTTATGGTAAGAATGGGTTTTTTTCTAATATTGGGATGAAATTTCATGGCCTCCAAGAATGGCCCAAGCTACCCCACCAAATAAATCAGTCATGAAGTGCCTCCTCCAAGAACTCAAGTTCTCCAAATGGCTCCTCCCACTTGAAGAAAAGAGATGTAGTATGGAAATCATGGTTTGATCATTGTTTCTCCTGAAACATAAAACATGTAAAGTAGGGAGTATCATACTCCCAATGGGCACTTCCAACCTTTTTCCCACTCTCCAAACAAAGCTCCCCATGAATATAAAAATATCAACAATATATGGAAGCAAAAACCAATGAAAACAAGCTGCCATATGACAACCGGAGAGTGGATCATAGTTCCACACATGGAACCAGTGTAATGCATCCCTTGCCTGCCTCAAATATAATAACACCAAGTGCTTTTCTAGCCACTTGTTTGTCACCAAAATCATCCTACAAGATAGGATCATGAAAGTAAGATGTGGTGCCAATGGTGCACACCAAGAGTCATGTGGCTTCCCCCATAAACCACCAAAAGGATAGCCAATATCAATGCTATATTTTGCCTCAAAAACATCATAATATAATGTATAAGAAGGAATGACCCTCCTTAATACAACATGCTTCTCATAAAAAGTAAAGAAGTACAAATCATAATGCAAAATTGTACCTTCTCCACCATGTAATTTGGTCCTTGAGCTGAAATGGCTCAACTGGAAATTCTCCCTCACTCTCAATGAGTAGGGAAGTAGCTGTGCCAACCTCTCCATCAGCATCTGGGCTATGCATCTCTCCATATGCTGAAATATATCATGTTGGATGCCCTCCCAAGTGAACTCCTCCATCAAAGAATGATATGCATCAAAGTGCATAGAAAGGAAGTCCTCATGTGATGCATGTAGCAGCTTCTCCTTGAGCTCAGAAGATTTAGTCAAGAGGACTCTTCCATAAGAATAGATGACCACATCATCCACTACATATCTATCATCTCCATCTAGGTCATCAAGAATCATGCAAGCACCAAGATCCTTGGAGTACTCTACCAAGAGTCGAGATCTCCAATATGGATCAATCCTCCTAAGAGACAATGCTAAAGATATGAAATGGGAAGCTCCCCACGTGTTTTTGTCTTCTCCTTTGACATCCATCATGCAAAATTACTCCTCCAAATTTCTGCCATGCCCCTCATGTAGCTTCTCATGCTCAAATAGAAGTGGTGACTTTTGGAAGTTGGTCTCCCATGAGAAGCTACCATCCAAAAAGAACCTCCTGATCTTGACCAATGTAAGCATGAGTGGCCTCCATCTACTCCAATGTATGGAGGATTCCTTTCACAAAGGAATTACCCTCTGTCTCTCCAAACACATGGAGTAACTCTCTTGCACCATGAAGGTGCCATCTTCCATCACTGCAGCAACTTCTGTCAGCGCAGTATGTGTAGTGAGAGTGGGTGATGCTGAAAATGGGAGAATTTCTCCCTCTTCCTTAAGTCTATCCCAAACTCTCTATGTTGTAATAGATTCCTCCAAAGTCTTCACCCCTCCAGAATCTAAGAGTGGTGAACCAAAAGGCAAAATCTCTCCCACCAACTCTAGATCTGGTGGCCTCCTAGGTGGAATGCCCCCATGTAGTGAGACATCAAAATCTGAAGTGGATTGTACATATGAGTGGATTTATTTGTCCCTCTCTTCACTGCACAATAAAGTCTCCTTATTTTGTGAAGAAAACTCTTGAAATAGATAAGGGTGAATCATCCCTTGATGTTGATCCTTCCTTTCTCCCCCTTCCATCTCACAATCCACAAAAACTAATGCATGCTGCTCTGGAATTGTGTTTTTGTCCCCACATGTTGAATCATTTGGAACTCCTTGCAAAGACACAAGGGCTCCTCTAATGGAAGAAATGGCTCCATTCCCATCTCCATGTGGTGGTGGATCTCCTCCTGATGGTACAACACTATTATCTCTTATTTGTTCATCATCTTTGTCAATGTTTGAGAATGCCTCATCATCAATGAGAGACCCTTGATCTTGGTCTTCTCTTGAAGGAGGAACCTTCATGTCTTCATCTATAGAAGAGGGTTGTTCAAGAAGTGGGGATCTTGACCTTGGCAAGGTATCGTGCATGTTTCCATCCCCTTCAACAAAATTATGGAGTGGAGTTGGAAAAATGAATCTCTCCAACTCATGCAAAGGTTTTGAGTTTTTGGGTTCAACAAGAGATGTTTTACAATGTTTAAGATCAAATCTCCTCACTAATTTCTTAGTGAACCCTGCATAAGTGTTTACATTTGCATGATAAAATGAAGTAGAACTATAAAACCACCAATCATGGGCCATACCTTTGAGGTGCAGCGCTGCTATTGTAATGGCCTCCTTTTCTAAAACTTGGTGTAGCTGAAAATAGGAATCTAGCTCCTTCACCAAAGCTTCAGATGTGCACTTTGCTGATCCATCAAAGTTAGATAGAAAGATTCTACCTCTCTTGCTTCTATTATGGTTGTTGGATCTTCTCTCTTCCTTGACTTGGAAAAACCATTGGAATTCCAAGTGCTCTTTGAATCTCCATGATTGAGACTCATACTCTTGAAGATAGTCACTCAAGGTCTCCTCCCTTGGTGCATCTTCTTCCTTCATTCTCCTTGAAGTGAATGTGGGCCATAAACTACACTGTGGATCTGCATGTGTGGCTAAATTCTCACACTCATCATGTGAACATCTAGGGCTTGCTTCACCTTCAAACCCTCTTGAATTTTTTCTACATCTCTCCCTTTTCATCTTCTTGAGATCTTCTTTGATACTCTTCACAGATTGGAAAATAAGCTGGGAGATCCTCTCTTCCTTCATTTCTCCAAATAATGGAGTCATGCCTTTGTTTATTTTGTACAAATTCTCTTTTCTATGAGAAGAGGCTTCTCCTTCTAATGGCATAATGTCTTGAATGCACAGGATGAGTCAAGATTATGCTTTGATACCACTGTAATATTCCAAATTGGAAATAACAACAATATAAGACATAATAATGTAAAACACATCAAATCTGATCATGACATGAGAGGGATCAATATGCAGCCATAATTTTATTAATATATCAGCAACAATATACAAAAATATATTGAGGGACAAGCCTTTGAAGCAATAAGAACAATCCTCCAATGATCAGAACAATCAGCACATGAGTTGCTGCAACTATATAGAATGTCAAAGAGCAGTGATTGCATTGTCTATATCAGTGTAGTTGCTACTATAAACATACATAAATGGAATATGGCTGATAGAAACAAAATAAATTCCTAGAAAAGAAGAAA
The DNA here is from genome assembly GCA_034641835.2 of Pinus albicaulis. NCBI lineage: Eukaryota > Viridiplantae > Streptophyta > Pinopsida > Pinales > Pinaceae > Pinus > Pinus albicaulis. Next base: position 719,576,070 of record CM076575.1, read on the forward strand.
ATACAGTTCTCCAAAAGGAATGCACTCAAGCCACAAGACGGCTGAATACACCAAAGAATGAAGCACTGGAAATGTGTACTTCTACTGCTACTGCTACTGGAAACTACAACTTTTGATGCAAAGAAACATGTGTGGAAGGATGTTAGCGTGCTCAAAACGATCTGATATTTTAAGCACGGATTCTACTCAAAAAACCCAGAAAACCCCATAAATGGTTTGGCCAGATCTTAACTTTGGATTTTCGGCCATTTTTGGGTTACCCACTGCAACAACTCACTAAAATAACATAGTCATGGACTGGAACTGCACTGTGAGGGATGGTATATGGTTGGCCTGATGCAAAAATTATAGAAATATGCCCATGAGCCCTCCTTGTAGATCCTCCAATGGATAGGCTACCTCTCCACTGAAAATCAAGCCCAAAATTGGCTCTATGTGATCCTCCTTTGCTCCACCCTGCAACACAACCCAGATCTAAACAGAAACTGCACTGTAGCTGAAGGAGGTAGCTTGGCCAAAATTATAGATGAGGAAATGCAGCTCAAAGAACCTCCCCTTCCCTGAGGATGAGGTAGGGATTCCTGACCAAGAACACCCTTGTGCTAAACTGCACAACAACCCTGCTAAACAACAAGAGGAAGCAAGTCTAATCAGAACAATACCAAAATGATAAACTAAAACATGAATAAAAAAGGTTGTTATCCCCTCCATATATAACATGAAAGCCTCCTCACGTTGGGTCCCATCCATACTTGCCACCAAGCTCATGCAAGTTGTCCTCCACTAAAATTTCATTGTCTCATCATAAATACCACTCCTCTATGACAGCGCTATTGATTTGGTCAAAGTTGACTGAATCAACATGATCCAATCCCTATTCACACCCAAAGGTGCTTAATAAAACTGCTTATTCTTCCTCCTTTCACATTAGGAGTTTTATTATTCCTTCTAAAGGGGTTTTATGAGTCTCCCCACCCATTTATTCACCTACCTAGTGATAAAACCAACTATAATATTCCATTTAGATGAAGGCTAAATTTTTGGAATATTACAAGGAGGAGATGGAGTTGTGAAATTTTCAGTATTTCACTTTCTATACACAGGTTTCATGAACTAAAGACGCGTATACACGCAAGTTCCGTCGGAGATAGTAGTGTATGTTTTTCTAATAAGAAAAACAGTGCGATAGCTCAAGAATAGGAGTACAGTTTCAGGGGGAGTTTTAGCCTTGCTGAGAGTAATGCTTTGTTAGCATTATGATGGTTCTGAAATATGATCTCTCTCTTGAGGTATTTTGGTCTTAGTTATATAAATTCATATCTATATTTGATGAAAAGGTCATGTTGAGACCTATGATGTAAAATTGTTATATTCAGTCATGTAAGGACTTGGTCAAATTTGTAAACCCACTTGGTTGGGTAGTTGAGTCAAAATTTGTAAACCCACTTGGTTGGGAAGTTGAGTCAAATTTGTAATTCCACTTGGTTGGATCATTGATGTAAGTATGAGTCCTTGGTGATAGGAAAGGCCATACTAGGTTGAGTTATAGAGTCATGTATTTCATTTTTATATATATATATATATATATATATATATATATATATGTTTGAATATTGACATGAACTTAGGGGGAACATGGTTGACATGGTAATTTTAATGCACATCGGATCTACAAAGCTCTTCTTTCTACAAGGGAAGAGAAACCTTGTTTTATTGATGATCCACCCTTTGTATGATGTCAAAGGGGAGAGTATCTTGGTGTTTAAATAATGGTTATGATGAATGTATCTGTCTGTTGTGGTGATCAAGTTGTTGTTTCGGGAAATCTCACCCTAGAGGTTGGTTGGGGTACAACCTCCACAGAGCAGGGGCATGCTACTTAACAGAGACTCACACAACCATGCACGTTCAGAAAAACTAAATAGAGCAGAATGAGAAAGTTACCCGTAGGTCCTACGGTTGAAGTAGATCCAGCAGGGTTCAAACCCCCAGCAACCGTCCTTCCTTCTTAACCTGAAAAACAAGAAGAAACAAACACAAAGGACTGGTTGTACAACATATATCTACTCTAAATGTCAGTGAGATTCATATAAAACATTAAATAAATCATAATGAATGCTTGTATAACAAATATTCTCATACATATAAGAATACACTAACACGTTTATTTCGGGAACAACATGGTACTTATGTATTATAAATAGCATGTACAAAAGTAACGAGTGGAGAGATCACCTGATCCTTCCACGGCCTTCGCAGACCGTCGTCCGGATCCGTCCAGCCCTTGCCTCGCTAAGACTCCTTCCAAACTGGTGCATACGAGATGACATATAAAGGGATGTGCATCTCAAGGAAACAAAGGTTTCCTATAATGAACTGGGAAAGTGCAGGAGGCACGGGGAATCAGACTTGGATAGGGAATACCAACAGAGTATAATATCAATAATTCTCTCTCTCCCTTAGGCCATACACATGAGGGCTTTTTATAGTCCCTCCAAGTAGTTTCGGCAGTTGGAAACAGTTGGCCACGGGCTGGGGTGGTTGAACTACCTGAGTAACCATCAACCCAGCGTGAAATTAGGGATTTTTTATATATTTTTTAATCATTTTAATGGCATACGCGGAAAATTCTAGCTGTACTCGCGTATACACGCGGAAAAACATGGGCATAGTCGCGTATGGGGGATTTTACACTGTTTTTAAGTGAATTTGTCCAAGTATGTAGGAATGGGTGCCCAAAACCATCAAAGCAATCATGAATCATGTCAAGGTGAGAAATGATGCTATAACAGATGCCCCCTAATATATGAGGTCAGAAGGGGTACATGATGGCCGAAATGTATTATGCACATATAAAGAACTTCGCAAGGGAGAGAGAGAATTATTGATATTATGCCTGTTGGTATTCCCTATCCAAGTCTGATTCCCCGTGCCTCCTGCACTTTCCCAGTTCATTATAGGAAACCCTTGTTTCCTTGAGATGCACATCCCTTTATATGTCATCTTGTATGCACCAGTTTGGAAGGAGTCTTAGCGAGGCAAGGGCTGGACGGATCCGGACGACGGTCTGCTCGAAGGCCGTGGAAGGATCAGGTGATCTCTCCACTCGTTACTTTTGTACATGCTATTTATAATACAGAAGTATCATGCTATTCCCGAAATAAACGTGTTAGTGTATGCTTATATGTATGAGAATATTGTTATTTAAGCATTCATTATGATTTATTTAATGTTTTATATGAATCTCACTAACATTTAGAGTAGATATATGCTATACAACCAGTTCTTCGTGCTTGTTTCTTCTTGTCTTTCAGGTTAAGAAGGAAGGACGGTTGCTGGGGGTTTGGACCCCGCGGGATCTGCTTCAACCGTAGGACCTACGGGTAACTTCCTCGATCTACTCTATTTAGTTTTCCATGAACATGTATGGTTGTGTGAGTCCTTCTTAAGTAGCATGCCCCTGCTCTGTGGAGGTTGTAACCCAACGAACCTCTAGGTGACTTCCCAACACACCATATCATGGTTGCCATCAAGTCCAAAGGGGGAGATTGTTGGAAATATGATGCAATAAGTTGTCCTTCATGGAAACCTACTTGATGAGTTTCCTTTTGATAAGAAACCTATTTGTTAAAGATGTAAAAATGATGTTTCTACAGGTCAGTTCAGATGCGACAAGGAAATAAATTCAAGTAAGTGCCAGAGAAATGAAATGGGAAATATTTCTCAATGTATACGCAGGTTTGATGAAGGCAGCCCACGTACTAAGCCAATGTATACGCTACTTGGTATACAGGCAACCCGTGTATACATCCAGAATTAGTATATACGCAGTTTTTATGAAGAGAAGTCACGTATACACGCGAGTATGAAGAATCCAAGTTGTGTATTCCTTTTGCGCTCTAAAATTATGATACCAAGGGGCATTACCATGGTATTAGCCCACAATATTGAGCGATTTATCGTCTATTTGCTTTCGTCCAAGAATACCATTGGAAGCAAAGGTGGTTTCACTATCATGGTATTGATAAAGGCTAAAACTATATAAGAAGAAGAATATCATGGTGCAAGCTGTGCATGTGTCTGGTATTGAATACCACTCACATATCCGCAGGGAATGGGTTACAATTTATTGATAGATTTGAATTAATAATGCACCTATGAATACAATGATGGATCAACATCTCTAGACCTAAAATGACTATGTATTTTCTAGATCTGTTTATGGAATGTTTAGATCTATGATCTGGTGAATGTTTGCTGAAGTGAAGGGTAAGATCTGAAATGATTATTTATTTTGAAGAGCTACACAGTCCTGAAAAAGTTGCAGATCTATACGTAGGTTTGTCTCACCAAAAGCGCGTATATACGTAGGTTAGTCTCAGCAAAAGCGTGTGTGGAATCTAAGATCAGTTCGGAAATAGTTATATATCTATGCGCAGGTTTTTCTTTTTGAAAGCGTGTATATACGCAGGTTCGTTTCACAAAAGGCGCGTATGGAATCTAATTTTTTGCTGAAGTATGTGGAAGGAAGTCTCTGATCTGTTTTGTTGTATTACTGTTGTCTGTCATTGATGTTTTCATATAGCTCTAGTTTGTTTGAATATTGATTATGTTGCTGGTTGATTATGATTAAAGATCAGTTATTGGTTGGTTGATTGAAGATTCAATGAATGAATTGATGGAGTTATAAGTTTTAGTTTGATGTATGTTATTTGAGCTTAAATGTGTGGAGTGGGTCCAGTCTGAAAATCTAATGAAAAGAGGCCTACAAGGTGTGTTGTGTGGAAGCTATTGGATCTAGTATGAAAATTGATGAAACGTGGTCCATGGTGGTGCTGAGGGTTGGAGCCTTCAGTGAGGGGGTTGTAGCTCCCTTCTAGTGGTCGCTGGTAAATGAGATCCGGGGGTAGTATCTCCCTTCCAGGAGTGGCTGGTAAACGAGAACAAAGGAAGCTCCTCTCCAGAGGGTGAGTGCTGGAGAACGAGAGAAGGCCACATCCTTTTTGTGTGGGGTGCCGGTACTGGTATGAGTCTGTGCTAGTACAAGACTATAAGAAGTTTTCTTTATAATAAATATTGAAGACAGAGATGATGAAAACGATGGTTTTCTCCTGAATTAGGTTTCCACCTTAAATCCTAGTGTTCATGTGTGTTTCTTATGTGTGATTATTTATTTTGTTCTTATTGCACATGCTTACTGCTTGCTAAACATCTGATGAATGAATGATGCACTGATCTAAGTAATGAATTATATGCATAATAAGATCTTTGGTCATACGCAAGTTTTATTAAGGATATCTGTGTATGTACGTGAGTTGGGTTCATTAAAGTTGCGTATGGAATTTAGTAAAGAAAAAGTAAAAATTTTCAGTAAGCTCTAAACACTGATTCACCCCCCCTCTCAGTATTTTTCCCAACAATTGGCATCAGAGCAGGTTCTTCAAAAGAAGCTTGATCACTTGAAGGAGATCTGTCACAATGGGAAGTCACGAAGGAGTATTTTCTATAAGGCCACTTCTATTCAATGGAAGTAATCTATTATTCTAGAAGATAAGAACAAGAGCATATTTGAAAAGTCTTGGAGCAGATGTATGGGGAATCGTGGAAGGAGGTTATCAGTATCCAAAAAATGTTCCTATAGATGCAGCAGAAAGGAAGAAATATGAAATCAACACCAAAGTTGTCAATGCTTTATTGGGAAGCCTGTCAAAAACAGAATTTGTTAAAGTGATGTAGCTAAATTCAGAAAAGGAAATATGGGACAAAATCATTCAGAGCTACGAAGGTGATGCAAAGGTAAAAAGTGCCAAACTTCAAACTCTTAGAATGCAATATGAAAATTTCAGAATGCATGATGATGAAAGTATTGCAAGTTTATTCCTAAGATTAGATGAGATTGTGAATTCTATGAGGAATATAGGTGAAGATATAAAAAATTCAACTTTAGTAGAAAATATATTGAGATCTCTAACTCCAAAGTTTGAGTCAAAAGTGTCAGCTATTGAAGAAAAGAAAGATCTGCAAACTCTTACTGTTATTTAACTACATGGTATCCTGACTGCTTTTGAAATGAGAAGAGGAGGTCCCTCACAAGTCAGAGAAGATGCCTTTAAGGCATGTGCGAAAGGAAAATAAAAGGAATTTGTCAAGGAATCAAATTAAATCTCAGAAGAAGAAGAAGCAAATTTTATGAGAAGACTTCAACTAGGTATGGGAAGATTAAGAGGTAAGCTTCCCTTCAAGTGTTTTTCTTGTGGAGAGTTGGTCATTATGCTGCTAAATGTCATTATAAAGAAAATCATGATAAAGGGAAACAATTTGAAAAAGGAAGGAGTTATTATACAAATGAAGATAATAATGGATTGTCAAATGAGGAAGAAGAAGATTATAATCAGGATCTACAAGTCCTCATGGCATGTACCATGGATGATGATAATTTTCCAAAATAAAGGGATCCAGTTATTGAAGAATTTCATAGATCAAGAAAGAAAGGATGCTTTCATGGATGTTGTTTCTATTGTAACTCATTTGGGAATAAGGCCACTGATTGCAGGTTAAGTATGATGAAAAGATCTGAGAAATTGGAGAAGTTCCAGCACACAATAAGAAATTTCAAGAAAATCTAGAAAAAGAAGAAGCACCGGTCAAAAACGTAGGGAATATTGACCCTACTGCAGTCATCCACTTCTAAAGTTTACTTCTCATAATGACTACGGGAGTGATGTGAAATACATTATAGGAATCAGTAATGTATCATCACAAGAGGAGCAATATATGGTGATTCCCATGGTTGGTTTGGTAATTCTGGTTGTGTTTATTTCTAATAGTGCATCTAATGTGATAACAGAAGACAGGTACAGGATGTATAAATCCAGGAGGAGATGGAGTTGTGAAATTTTTAGTATTTCACTTTCTATACGTGGGTTTCATGAACTAAAGCCACGTATACACACGAGTTCCGTTGGAGATAGTTGTGTATGTTTTTATGAAAAGAAAAACGGTGAGACAACTCAAGAACATGAGCGCAGTTTCAGGGGGAGCATTAGCCTTGCTGAGAGTAATGCATTGTTGGCATTATGATGGTTCTAAAATATGATCTCTCTCTTGAGGTATTTTGGTCTTATCTATAAAAAGTCATATCTGTAATTTGATGAAAAGGTCATGTTGAGACCTATGATGTAAAATTGTTATATTCAGTCATGTAAGGACTTGGTTAAATTTGTAAGCCCACTTGGTTGGGTAGTTGAGTCAAAATTTGTAAACCCACTTGGTTGGGAAGTTGAGTCAGATTTGTAATTCCACTTGGTTGGATCATTGATGTAAGTATGAGTCCTTGGTGATAGGAAAGGTCATACTAGGTTGAGTTATAGAGTCATGTATTTCATTAAAAAAATAAAAAAATAAAAAAAAAATATGTTCGAAGATTCAGCATGAACTCAGGGGGAGCATGGTAATTTCAATGCACATCAGATCTACAAAGCTCTTCTTTCTACAAGGGAAGAGAAACCTTGTTTTGGTATTGATCCACCCTTTGCCCTTGATGTCAAAGGGGGAGAGTATCTTGGTGTTTAAATAATGGTTATGATTAATGTATCTATATGTTGTGGTGATCAAACACCATCATGGTTGCCATCAAGTCCAAAGGGGGAGATTGTTGGAAATATGATGCAACATGTTGTCCTTGATGGCAACCTACTTGATGAAGTTGTCATTGATGGAAACCTACTTGATGAGTTTCCTTTTGATAGCAACCTATGTCTTAAAGATGTAAAAATGATGTTTCTACAGGTCAGTTCAGATGTGACAGAGAAAGGAATTCCAATAAGTGCCAGAGAAATGAAATAGGAAATATTTCTCAATGTATACGCAGGTTTGATGAAGGAAACCTGTGTATGGATGCAATGTATATGCTACTTTTATGAAGGGAACCCGCGTATACATTCAGAATTAGCATATATGAAATTTTTATGAAGAGAATTCGCGTATACACACGGGAAAGAAGAAGAAAAGTCGCGTATGTCTTTTGCGCTCTAAAATTATGATCCCAAGGGGCATTACCATGGTATTAGCCCACAGTATTGAGAATTGTATTGTCTATTTGATTCTGTCCAAGAATACCATTGGAAGTTGTGTGGTTTTGGCTCATGGTATTGATAAAGGCTAAAACTATATGAGAAGAAGAAGACCATAAGGCAAGTGTGTGCATGTGTCTGGGTATTGAATGAATACTTCACTCTGAAGTATATCTGCATGGAATGGGTTACAATTTATTGATAGATATGAATTAATAATGCACCTATGAATGCAATGATGGATCAAGATCTCTAGACCTAAAATAATTGTGTATTTTATAGATCTATTTATGGAATGTTCAGATTTGTGATTTGGCGAATGTTTGTTGAAGTGAAGGGTAAGATCTGAGCTAATTATTTATTTTGAAGAGCTGCGCAGTCCTGAAAAAGTTGAAGATCTATACACAGGTTTTTCTCAGCAAAAGCGTGTATGGAGTCTAAGGTCAATCCTGAAATATTTGCGAATCTATACGTAGGTCTGTCTCTATGAGAGCGTGTATATATGCAGGTTCATTTAAGCAAAACCGCGTATGGAATCTAGGGTTTTTCTGAAGTATGCAGAAGGAAATTTCTGATATGTTTTATTGTATTACTGTTGTCTATCAATGATGTCTTCATACAGATCTAAGTTGTTTGAATACTGATTATGCTACTGGTTGATTATGATTAAATATCAGTTGTTGGTTGATTGGTTAATGATTCAATGAATGAATTAATGGGGTTATAAGTTTCAGTTTGATGTATGTTATTTGAGCTTAAATGTGTGGAGTGGGTCCAGTCTGAAAATATGATGAAAAGAGGGCTACAAGGTGTGTTTTGTGGAAGCTGTTAGATCCAGTGTGAAAATTAATGAAACGTGGTATGCAGTGGTGTTGAGGGTTGGAGCCTTCATTAAGGGGGTTGTAGCTCCCTTCCAGTGGTTTCTGGTAAACGAGATCAGGGGGTAGTAGCTCCCTTCTAGGAGTGGCTGGTAAACAAGATCAAGGGGTTGAAGCTCCCTTCCAGTAGTATCTGTAGAATGAGAGAAGGTTGCAGCCTTCTGCAGGTGGGTGTCTGCGTACTGGTATGAGTCTGCGCTAGTACAATATTGTAAGCAGTTTTATTTATAATAAATATTGAAGTCAGAGACGATAACATCGGTGGTTTTCTCCCGAATTGGGTTTCCACCTTAAATCATGGTGTTAATGTGTGTTGCTTATGTGTGATTATTTATTATGTTATTACTGCACATGCTTACTGCTTGCTAAAAATCTGATGAATGAATGATGCACTGATATAAGTAAAGAATAATATGCATAATAAGATCTCTTGTCATATGCAAGTTTTCTTAAGGATATCCGCGTATCTACGTGAGTTAGGTTCATTAAAGTCGCGTATGGAATTTAGCAAAGAAAAATTAAAAGCTTTCAGTAAGCTCTAAATACCGATTCACCCCCCCCCCCCTCTGAGTGTTTTTCCCAACAGAGGTAAGTTTTGCTATTATCATGTCATGGTTATTTCCATGAAGACTTTTTGTAGGTATTATATATTCATCAATATAAGACTCAATGCATGATCTAATTTTCTGAAGAGTGAGAAAGGGTAGCATGACAAGAGCAGCAATCAAGGTGTAGAACAGCAGCAATAAGTTCACAACATGAAGTCTTCACGTGGGCAGCACTGCATATAGTCCTTGTAAAGGTGTCATTGTACTGAGTCATTGTAAAATCAACATTGTAAAATTTGTACAAGTTTCTATCTGCCAAGAATTGAATAGGAAATTTTGGGAGGTCTAGTATCATCATTAGGTCTTTGTGTCATAGTTGGGGTTATGGTCTAGTGTGTCTTCTTCTTCTACATCATTATATATCATTGTAAAGTGGACCATTTTCCCTGGTACAGGAGTACATTTTTATTTTATTCTTCTATAGGGTGGTAGGCTGGTGCATGAAGTCACCAACAGGTTCAAGCTTGTGAAAACTTCAAGGTGGTAGGGTGGTGCTAGGGTGAGTTGTAGCTCATTGGGTGTTGGGGAATCTGTTCAGTTGACTACTAAAGAATCTCAGACTTTGGAGTGTCCATCCAGTGGGAGCTGGAGAAGAATTATTTTCTAGATTCTAGGAAGCTGGAGCTTTCTTTTCAATTGGAGATGAATATTAAAGAATTATTAGAAAAGCATTCAGGTGGTTTTTGTCGTGGAGGGTGTTTCCACCTTAAAAATTGTGTGCATTTGTGTTCCTTTTTTTTACTGCTATCATTGTACAAACATTGATAATAATTGAATATTAAATAATTCTCTGAAAGATTAATAATAATACTAACTGAAAGGAACACTTATTCACCCCCCCCCCCTCAGTATTTCCAACAAAAAAATTTAGATATGTGATTATAAATAAAACTTGATATTCATGTGCCTGACCATTTTAGACTTAGGATAAAACATCTTACCCTTTTTCCTTTTCATGTGCATGAAATAACTTTGAAAATTCAAACTTAGGATAAGGATTTTAATAATTTCAAAGCTTCGACACCACCTCTACCTACCCTTTCAATTTCATTTCTTTTCTAAGCTAACATTTTTTCATCTTCTTCCCTTAGGGTGCATTTAAGCTAGTGAACCCACATATCCATTTTTTAATAAAAATCTAACCTTCTCTATCACTTATTTCTCCTATTGGTTCAGATTAGACTATTGAATCAATCTCATTTTATACCTAACTTCTGATTTTCCAAGATTAAACTGTTTGGCAAATCTTTATCCACTAACCTAATTGACATGAAATTCACAATTATTCCATCATGATTAAGTTGTATGATTGGAACAAAAATATAGTCATTGTGCCATTTTAAGACAAGCTGCACACAATCTTATTGGATTTTGACATAAAGGAAACTAATTTCATAGTAGTGGCATTTAAATTTTCAACACTTTTAGTATTATTTATATTTTCTTTTGTGGGGTTTTATTCTCTTTTTATCCTTTTTTCAACTTTCTTTCTTTTTGTATTTTTCTTCATATTCATTTTCTTTTTGAAATACCCTCTTTTGATTTTCTTTTATATCTATATATATTTTTTGGAAATCATTTTCATATTGAAAATAATTTACAATGTAAAATTACAAATATGAAATACTCAATCACCTTGAGATCGTATAAAATATAGGACCATAACAGTGGCTCCAGCTAGGGATAGCACTTCTCGATGTGAAGTTTCATGAACATATGATCAGTAGCCTTGAGTATCCCATGCTTGTAATGTCTACATCTGATTTATTTTGTTGTTAAGGTACTTATGGTAGCTTCTCAAGCAAGGCTTAGGGAATTCTCTACGAGCTTCAACTCCAATCAGTAAGTCACCCAATCAAATCAATATAGACTATGATATTTACAATGATGTAATAAAAACTCTTTATGCTAAGAAAATTAGTGCTTCAAGATCCTGTCATTGACATGACCACCAAGTAACTCTGCTCCATCCAGGTCCTTGAGGAAGAATGCATTGTTTCCGCTGAAAGCAGAAATGATGTATTGCCCTTTCCAAAGGTTATAAAATTTACCATGTTTACCCTTGTCTTCTCTCCTAGAATCCCACCTTAGAACTTTGTCTCCAATGTTGAAACCATCAACTTTAGTCCTTCTGTCAAAAATATTTTTGAAATTTTCTTGAATTACTTGAGTTTTGTTGTAGACCTCCTCCCTTGACTACTGCAACTGAATGGTTTGATTGATTCTTATTTGTATTTCATTTGGATCAACATGTAATTATTGTATTATATTCATGACTGATACTCCTAGAGATGGTGGAAACATAGCATCCATTCCATAAACCAATTGGTATGGCGACATACCAATTGACTTCTTTGTAGTAAGTTTGTCATCCCAAAGTGCATTAACTGACTTCTTGTGCCAATTCTTATTGTTGTCCTCCAACAAATTTTAATGATATTTACGAGGCTCTTATTTGAGGATTCAGCCAACCCATTACCCTAAGGGTAATAAGCTGTTGAATTTCCCAAAGTAATGTGGTATTTATTACAGAATTCAATCATTTTCATATATTTAAAAGCTGTTGCATTATCAATAATAAGTTTTCTAGGACAACCAAATCTAGAGAGGATATTGGTCTCAAGAAATTTAATAATGTCAGAATCACTAGCGGATCTGGAAGGGGTAGCCTCTATCCATTTAGTAAATTAATCTGTGGTTGTGACAATCCACTTATGTTGGGCATAGGAAGGAGGATGAATTTCAAAAATGAAATCCAGTCCCCACTGTTGGAAAGGGATTTCAATTGAAATAGGATTTAATGGCAGGGGTAAAAGCTTTCTTTTTCCTTCAAAAATATATCATTTATGGCATGAAGTTACGTTATTATGAATGTCAAGGAAAAGGGTAGGCTAGTAAAAACTATCCCTAAGGATTTTGTTGGCATTGGTTTTCCAGTAGAGATGCCCACCACAATCACCTTCATGGAACTCCTGCATGATTATTTCTGCATCATCCTTTAACAAGAACTTAAGTAAAATACCACCAGCATATTTCCAATATAAAACATTTTGTATGATGCAAAACTTAACTTCTTTTAGCTTTAGAAATATTACCTTTGTTTTTGTTAAACCGGGAGGAGAATTTAAATTGAATAAACTATACAACTAGTCTGCATATCAGGGTGAGTTAAAAAATGTTTCATCGATTTGTGGAGTCACTTGTTCCTCTTGATCATCCAGTGCAACAACAAAGTTGATGTTCAATGCATGGAAATTTGACTCTGCCATTAGTTTGGCCAGTCCTTGTCCTTTGATCAACTTGGTGGGTTTGATTTCTAAGTCATACTCAAGGATGACAACAATCCATTTCCTCGTTTTCCATCAGCTCCATTCTGTGTCAAAATATCCTTGACAATGGAATTAGGTACATATGAACAATATGAGAATGCAAAATATATACTCTAAAGTATTTTAATGCTTTAACCAATGAAAAGGCCTGCTTTTCCATAATATTATATATCAAGGATGCATCTCTTAAAGCCTTACTGAAAAATGCAATAGGTTCTTCAAATCCTTCCTCATTTTTTCTGCAACAAAACAACTGCAATAGTGTGTTCAGAAGCAAAAGAAAATATAATAAAATCTTTGGTAAAATATGGACTAATTAACATTGGTGCTTTTGTTAATGCATGTTTAACTAAATCAAAGGATTCCCTAGCCTCAATACTCCATCTAATTTCTGAATCTTTTTTAAGCATGTTTGTTATATTTCTAAGAAGCTCTGCAAGGTTAGGAATGAATCTCCTTAGGAAGTTAATTTTTCCAATAAAATATTGAAGCTCCTTGATGTTTCTAGGGTGAATTAATTTTAAAATAGCTTCAATTCTACTGGCATCAATCCTAATATCATCCTTTGAAATAATATGACCAAGAATCTTACCTTCTTCAAGGCCAAACTATGTTTTCTTAGGATTTAATGAGATACCAAACCTTGTACACTTTTCAAACACTCTTCTTAGATTCATTAAATGTTCCTCATCATTCTTTGAATAATAGTAATGTCATCAAGATAAATCACAATAAAATGGCCAATCTCATTAGAAAAGGAAATATTCATTGCTCTTTGAAATGTGGCCCCAACATTAATTAACCCAAAGGGCATATTCACATACATGAAGGTTCCCCATGGAGTAGTGAAAGTTGTTTTTTCCTCATCATCAGGATGTACTAGGACCTAGTTATAACCTGAGAAACGATATAATAAGGAAATCCTGCTAGACCCTACTACCTTCTATAATATATGGTCCATTTTTGGCAAAGGGTAGTTGTCTTTTAGGGAGACCTTATTAAGGTTTCTAAAATCAATGCATAGCAAGATTTCTCCAGTTTTCTTCCTAGTAGGCACTATGTTAGATGTCGATTTAGAGTATCTGAGAGGGAAAATTATTTTAGCATTGTACATCCTTTTGACCTCTTTCTCAATCAAAATCATCAGAACAATATTTATTCTACAAAGCTTTTGTTTGAATGGTTTATAATCTTCCTTGATTGGTATTTTGTGTTGTATGATACTTGTGTCATATGCTTTAAGATCCTCATAGCTCTAGGCAAAGACATCAACAAATTATTTGAATAAATATATTTATACTCACTTTTTGACAATAGGAAGTAATTATGAGAGTTTTATCATTTTAGGATTTTGTTCACTGCCTATATTACATTCTTCTACATCTGCCCCAGTGGGCTCTATTTTGGCTTTTTTGCTACATCATTAAAATCAAAAATTTCTTCTAATGGAACTAGACCTCTAGGAAAAATATTGTCTTTAAGCTGAAGTACTTCAAATTCTTCTTTTTTTGGATCAATTTCATGTAATTCTAATTTATGTACAACTTCATCTACAGAGATATTTACATTTGATTCATCAAACTGTTCTTCTACATTAGTGTGTACAACTATCTGATTTTCTACTTCACAATCTGAATATATGCTATTTTCCTCATACTCATCCTTGGACTGAAAAAAAATTTCAATTTGTTTGGCATTCCCAAATACCTGACAATACCTAATATTATCTGGTACAACTGGATGGTGTTAAACCTCCATGATATATTGTCTATTGGGATGAGGCATTTTGCATGTGCTAGCTGAAATGTCCAAACCATTAACAATGACACTCTGATTTCTAGGTATAAAAACAAGATCATTTTCTACAAAAGTGTGTAGGAAATCAAGAACAACATTTTTATATGCTCTCAATCTAGGATGTTTTCTAGCATACTGTCATTTTATCTGTTTAATAATCAATTCAAAATCTCCATGACCAGGAATTATTTTAGCACCTAATTTCTTCAATAATTGCAAGCATAAAAGAAGTGCTTCATATTCTACTATGTTATTGTTACATTGAAAATTCATTTTATATGAATGACCTTCTACATGATTATTTCCTAAATTTGAGACCCACACACCTGCTGCTAACCCTGCTCTACTACGAGAGCCATCAAAACTCATGTTCCAAAAAGTTTTAGTTTCAATGTTTTTTTGTACAATGTGTGTTTGATTTTAATGTGTTTCACAAATTTCCTTTTCAGCACTAGTAACCTGAGCATTAATATCTCCATAATTATAAAGAATGAAGGAGTCTAAATCATAGTGAACAGAGTAAAGGGGGTAGTTATGTGGCTTCTCTTGACTACTCACTGTGTATTTCATTAAGGTTTCCCTATACAGTCTTCTTCGCTGACCAAATACTAGGATGGTAGCATAAGTCATATCCATTTGTAGGGTCCCTTGTAAGTTTTCTCCCCAAGAGCGTGACTACAACATGCCATACTATGGGGGAATATCAACAACCACTATATCCATTACTATACTCTTAGTTGGGATTTGGGCTAAAGTGACACATAGATCTTTAATGAGACCTAAAAATCTTACTTTGCTTGAATCAAATGAATACAAGTCTTTGTAAGGCTTATTAATGTCAAGACAAAGTTTCTCCATTATAGCTTTTGTCATCAAATTTTGCGAAGCACCTGAATCTAGCATAACATTTTGGAGAATATTATCATGAACATTAAGACGGACATAAAATGGAGGAACTCCTCATTCATGTGGTTTACCATCTACCTTTGGACCAAATAATAATTCAGGCTGATCATCATTCAGATTGACAGTATCATTATTTTCCCCTATGTTCAAAGCTTTCATAAGTTGAGTTCTATGCAAATTTTTATTCATTAACTCAGTGAAAGGGATAGGAAATTTCAATTTTTGTAGTTCATTTTCAATATTGAATGATGTTTGAAATTTATTTAAGTTCAAAAAGTCATATTTATCAACAATTTCTTTTGACACATGCTATATTTTGTGACTCGTGGTTGGAATATCTGTTTGAGTAGTTTTGGAGGTACTTTCAACAATATTTTTAGCAGGAATGTCAACTGTCTTTTTTCTAGAACTATCAGCAGTTTTCTTGGAAACATTTTTTGGAGTTTTCTTTGAAGTGGTGTCAAAAATTTTCTTGACCGGGTTTTCATTATTATTTTTATTTGGAGCATATAATTTTTTCTTACTCCTAAGATTATAATGTCTATGGACTTCCATGATAGCATTTCCAATTCCCTGTTTATAGTCATCTAATTCCTCATAATCAAGTTCAGTTTGGGATAATTGAAATAATTCTTGTTCTTCTTGAGTAAGAAACACAATTTCGTCATCATTGATACCCATTAGATTTATCTGGTTGTCTTCTACTTCTTCTACTACCTCTCCATCATCATCAATATAATTCTCTTGAAAAGGAGGCCTAATTTGCTGATCAGGACCCCTTTGTTCTCTTTGTTTGATTTGGGGATGATTTCTCCTAGGATTTTGATTTCGATTTTGAGGTAAAAGTTGATTTTCCCTAAGATAAGCCCTTTCATTTAAATTAATCATTTCCAACATTATTTCTACTTTTATAACTAAGGAATCAATTTTAGCATCAATAGAAAAATTAGATGGTTCCTCTTTTATGGTTACTCTCCTTTCATTCCTAAGTATAGCTCTCTTTGCTAACAGATTTTCTTCTACACTTACTGCATCCCCTTGAATTTCTCCTAGTGTTGATGAATTTCTTTCTCTAATCTCGTAAGACATGTCTAACTCAAATCCATCTAGGAATTTGGTTAAAGCCAAACCTTGTGGTGGTTTAATGTTAGCAGGAATTGCATTGTATACACTAATAAATCTAGTGCAATATCTCTTAACACTTTCCCCTTGTCGCCTCCTAATTCTTTCATATTCAAATAAAATCTGAAGAGGTTTATTTTTAATTTCCCACCTATTAAGGAATGGTTGATGGAATCTAGGTAGATCATTAATTCTAGTAGCAGGTAATGCTTTAAACCATTTCCCCACCTCTCTTGTGAGACTTTGTGAAAATAACCTAAGTTTTACACTTTCCTCGTCTACCTCCTGAAGGTCAAAACTATCATTCAACATGTGTACATGTTGTTGGGCAATGATATATCTAGTTCCATCAAATTGATGGATTCTTGTTTGGTAATCCTTTGGCATGTTTTCAAAAGGAGATTGAAGGACAATGGGAGCATATCTCGCTACCATTATAGGGATATGAGGATGAATAATATGAGGTAATTTTTGGATGAAAGGTAGAGGTTGAATGAAAGGTAAAGGCTGAGCTGAAACTTGGGGTTTTGGTGGAGATGAAAGTTGAATTGTGGTTGAGGATTGGGGAGAAGAAGGATTTTGAGTTGCTTGGTGAGAAATTACTAGAGTAGTTGTAGAAACTACAAAAGGAATAGGGCTTGCTGATCTAGGTTGCAAAGATCATGATGAGGTTGACGATTCTGCATAAGAAGTTAGAGAAGAGAGTTCTACAGATTACTGGACATAAGCCTCATGAACAAAAAGGTCTATACATGAGACTAAACCTTGTAATTTATTGAAGTCCTGGATAATTTGAAGATCTATATCAGTAGGAGCAGACTGAGCTTGAGATGAATTTCTTCTTAAGGTAGCTTGCTCTACTACTATTTGATCTACCTAATTGGTTGAGTTAGTTATAAATAGGCTTTGTTCAAAGGGTAAGTCAAACTCTATATATTGCAGAGTTACAAATCCTTTTGGGATTGAATCTACTCTATGAGGGCAACTGCTACTTCCTTGGCTCTCTCCTATGTTCTTTCTTTTCAGTATTTTCTCACGGTCATCTACAATTTCCACAGGCTTTGGATCAGGATGAGATCTAGTGTTGGCTCTTTTGGGAGCCAAATTTATGATCTAAATGAACATACACAATTATTATTTACACTAAATGAAAAGAAAAACAATCTTCTTGAAGTATTCCTATCTTACAATAATTAACCAAGGATTATGAATTCGAAAGAAATTACAATTTTTTCAATTGTCCCCAGTATGGTCGCTACTATATTATCATTTTATAATTTAAAATATTGTCAGAATAAACACAGAGGACAACATCAAAATAAATTTGGAAGTTGGGATCTATCCCTGCCAGCTTTGGAGAGGGATCTCTCTTTATGATTTAACTTTTTTTAAATTGATATTAGGCTAGTTATTATTGTACTTGGTTGTTTGTTTGATTTTGGTTGATTAAATCTTTATATTCCCATTTGGAAATGGAGTCAAAACATAAAAATAGATATTGCATCAATTTTTAAAAGAGTTATAACAGGTTAATCTAGGTTGCATTCACTGGATTCTTTTGGATCTTTAAATGAATAATGGATATGACATAAAAATGAATTTCAGTTGAGACTGAAAACCAATTAATTATTTTTCAATCTGACTTAAGTGGAAAACATTTAAATTGTAAAAGCAGCCAGAACAAGGTGTTTTAAATAACATGTCCTATTCATCACACTTTCTTTTTTACAATTAAGAATTTCTAATACACAGAGAAAAGGAAAAAAAATGGAAAACAAAAAAACAGTAGAAACACTTCACCAGTGATTACACCACATAAATCCTGAAAGAAGTCTTTGTATTATTGATGCTCCAAAAAAACTTGGAATTTACAATTGTGCTGTAGGAAAATATGTTCATAAATAAACCTAGAATACTTCGAACTATGAAGTATTTATACTAAAATATTACAAAATTGATTACAATCAATGTTGTCTCAATAGACAGTGTATTATTAGCCTAAATCCAACAATAAACTCTAACTGTGACAAAAGATAGGATCGATGGATGTGATTTGGCATGGTGCACTATTTTTAAGGAATCAGTTACTGAGTAGGCATGTTTGTAGGCTACGCTGGCTGTAGTGTTGGGTGATGTGTTGTCCTATGTGTTGGTTGCGGTTGAACGTTCTTTTTACTTTTCACTATTGAAGCTCACTTAACTTATCCCATCGATCTTCGTCTGCGATAGTTAACTTAATAACATTTCTGTAGATTTTATCCACTTCGGTATACTTAGAAAAAGCATGTTTTACCAAAGAGATGTGATTTACCTCATGCTGGATGAAAAGGTTATGACTTAATGCATCCAAGAACGCTTTCCCTGTCATAGTGCCTTTGATATTTGAAAATTTAACTGTCTCTCTGGAAATCTCATTCAACTTATTCACATAATCTTGTATGTTCATCAACTTGTCATTTATTACAAACAGAGAAGGAACACCCTACTATTTTAAGGGTTCAATCCTATTGAAGAATCTATTGACAGCTATTTCTAAGTTGTGGCATTTCTCTTCCAGCTACAAAACCAGGTTCTTCATAGTAAGAACCTTCTTTACCTCTAAAATTTTCTCTGTCCTTTCATCCACTCCTAAGTCATCAAGCTCATATCTATTTTTAGAGTTTAAAAACTTGATGGTGTTGTTGCTAGTAGTTGGCATGTATCCAAGCTCCTCCTTGATGGTTTTTATGGCATCATTAGCTTTCTCTATCAACTCCTTCTCAAATATAATCTAGATGCAGGGCCATATTTCATTGATGGATTCAATGATATCTGTCCAGATTATATCTTTGAATTGGCCCAAGGTATTTACAATGGATGATATTTTGTGCTCTTTGTGCTTCAGCTTCATGTGAGATTTCACTTCTGGACTTCTGATCCTGCAAAAATTTAACTGGATCATGAATATTCTTTATTTCTTCTATCTGGATTGATATATTATGCACTACCTTTGTTAGTTGTTCTGCTCCATCTATCATACTTGTTGTAGAAGGTGTGGCTGTGGGAATGGTTGTAAGAGGTACAACCTCCAAAGGGACTAATGAAAACTTAGCAGCCTGCTCTTTTTCTTTTATCATCTTCTACATTTTTGATTCCATCTATCTCAACTGAGCATTCTGCTCCATGATGAGCTTCATCATGTCTGACTTATGAGATTTTGTTTCTTCAATTTCCTTATTCAAAGGGTCCTCTATAGCTGGAAATTTTATTTTCTTCCTTAATGTTGCTATGTCAGCATTTTTCTTCTTTATTACCTCTTCTACATCTTTGATGTTGGAAGGATCATATCCAACTCTGACCACTAAGTCTTCCAAAGACTTAATTCTTGAATCCTTGGCCATAGAAGATATTTTATCCATCTTGAGCTATGACTGGATGTTGGCTAAGGAAACCTGCAATTTTGACAAACTCATAGCAGTATTAGTGAGTGTAGATGAAATCATTTCACCTGTTTTCTTGTGCATCTCCATTTGATCAATGGGATGGATGTATTTGATGTGAAATTAAAATGCAGTATTCTTTAGTTTGTTATTTTCATGGGCTGTGGAATATGTTCTTGGAGAAAGGACATCTGCATTTTTCCTTTCTAAGAGTCAAATGCTGACAGGAGTCTACTCTAAGAATTGGAAGTCTGCTTCTATAATTGATTATAAGTGCTAGTCTTCAAAACTTCTTTCTTTAACTTAATTTCCATGAATGTGTCAAATATGGTATTCTCTTTCTCTCCTGTGACAATTGTACTTGTCTAAATGGCTTGTTGCTGATCCTGTGAAGTTTTCGAAGTGGTAGGAGAGAATGTAGTTTTTCCACCAACTTGTGAAGAAGTAGGTGTCTATTTGGTGATTATGATGAATTCCTGCTCTGAATATTTCCTTGGGTTCACTTTGGTATTGAGCTTGGTCCTCTTCCTGTACATGATTTTGAATTCTTTGCCAAAAGTTTCAGCCATTGAAGGTGACTCTTATTCCCTCGTCCTTTTTCCTACTTTCTCCTGTGGGACATGAGTCTGTGATGTTGAAGTGGAGACCAATTGTTCCTCAACCTCTTATGGAGTGTTTTCAGTCCACTCTAATTGGTTCATATACCTCTCAATTTTTTCCCTGTGTGTATCGATGTAAGGTGTAGATTTTTTTTCTACCCTTAGCTTGGAGATGGTACCTAATGGATCATAGGACCATGTTGAACTAAGGCTAAATTGCATTTCCTTTAACAATTTTCCTTCTTCCTCACTTGTTGTCCTGTTGTTGCAAATGAAAGGTCTTATTTGTGTTTTAATTCTGAACTATGATTTCTTCTTTGCAGACACAAAATGGATTTCATCAGCAATGAGCATTTTCCTGATGTATTCTAGAGAAAAAAATCCCCATTGAGAAGAATTTAGGGAGCTTATAGAGGGGAATATCACATCCATAGATCCTCAATTCTATGTAATTCTGGTATAGATACAAGTCTCCTGTTTTTGTTTGGTCTGATAATTGCAAAATATTCCTGATGTCTTCACTGATTCTTGGCTCAGAGGTGATTCTTAGAAGATTGATTGTTGGATGTCCAAACAGTTCAATGAATTGTTTGTATGAATACTCTTTTTGTTCCTTCATCACTATGGTAGTCCAAAAGATGACAGACTTTTGATTTCCATCATCATCATCATCCAAATTATGCATTGAAAACTTGAATCTCTCTCCTTGAAAATACAAAAAAAATATATAATAAGACAGAGGCATATTTAAACACCTCTTAAGTTTGGAATTTGAAAAATTTGGTCATGGATGGCATCTGCGAGAAATTGGCTAAAATTGAATAGGATGTAAGGCTTAGAATCTGTAGATAAAAGAGAAAGGAATCCTATTATTGCATCATCTACCCACTGATCTGAGTAATATCCAAGGAGGTAGGAGATAACTGTGATAATTTTCTTGGCTCTATCAGGGGAAAATGGAGGATGAGTAGGGAGGATTTTTCTTGGGTAATTTGGTATCTTCAGCCAGAAAAATATCAAGGGTTTTAGCCCTTTTTTCAAAACCCAACTTCTGATATAGTTCGTTAAGCGCTTCCTTTGAGAAAGGGGTTGCATTTTTGTGACAAGGGCTTGCATCATTTGGTCTATGGATATGGAAGTTATGGTAATTAAAATCACTCCTATAGGAGAAATTATAGCTCTCTGACTAGGTACATAACAAGATTGACACTTTCTTATGAATTCAGGGACATTATGGGTATGGGGAAAAATGTAATGGGGTAAATTAGACTCCCACAAGCCAATATCATCACACTTGTCAATGAACTTGTCTTCTAGCCAGTAGTACATTTCAAACAACTCAAATTCACATAGGGTTTCATATATTTTATAGTATCTATCAGCTAATGGTATGTGATCAAGGTCAATAGGAGGATGGAGCAATGGATTTCCAGGCTCCTCCTGTCCCTTATTCTTTGGAGGCATGATTGGATCTAGTTTTATGGTAAATAAAGGCTTTAGAGAGAAGAATGGTCGTCAATATTGTGTAAAACTATAAGACTATGAGAAAGAAGGTGCGACGGTTATATAGAGAGCTTTGATAATGATCGTATTAAATTTTCTAGCATTCTATAAACCTGCAACAAATATGGAAAAAGTAGAAAGAAAGACACGGTAAAGGTTTATAATCTTATTAAGCATGGATTTATACACAGATTGATTGATTTTTCCATTGATTTGAAATGGTAATGGTCGAGGTGGCATGATATGACATGCGCTCAACAGGCAGAATGGTGGTTTTTCTATTGGCAGAGAAACATATTTTCAGAATGGGTCTAAAGTAGTAAGTTGTTTGAGTGGATAGGGGGTGCGAAATGACGAGAAGACGCCACGTTAGCATGGGCCCAAAAAGAAAAAACAACTTCCCCCTCCCCCCCCACGGAAGATCGATGGGGAGGGGGGCCTAAAAGGATAAGGGTCATCTGGATTCGGGAAGAAGATCGACATAAAAGATGGTGGTATGTTAACGTGAGGCGCTGAGATGTTTTGTCAAGTAGCGGGGGGTTTAATAAAGGTAAAAGCTTGGGATATGTGATTATATACCAAACTTGATATTCATGCGCCCGACCATTTTAGACTTAGGATAAAACATCTTACCCTTTTCCCTTTTCATGTGCATGAAATAACTTTGAAAATTTAAACTTAGGATAAGGATTTTAATAATTTCAAAGCTTCAACACCACCTCTATCTACCCTTTCAATTTCATTTATTTTTCTAAGCTAACATTTTTTCATCTTCTTCAATTAGGGTGCATTTAAGCTAGCAAACCCACATATCGATTTTTTTAATAAAAATATAACCTACTCTATCACTTATTTCTCCTATTGATTTAGATTAGACAGTTGAATCAATCTCATTTTCTACCTAAATGCTGATTTTCCAAGATTAAACTCTTTGGAAAATCTTTATTCACTAACCTAATTGACATGAAATTCACAATTGTTCCATCATGATTAAGTTGTACGATTGGAACAAAAATATTGTCATTGTGGCATTTCAAGGCAAGCTGCACACAATCTTATTGGATTTTGACATAAAGGAAACTAATTTCACAGTAGTGGCATTTAAATTTGCAACAATTTCAATATTATTTATCTTTTTCTTTTGTGGGGTTTTATTCTCTCTTTATTCTTTTTTCAACTTTCTTTATTTTTGTCTTTTTCTTCATATTCATTTTCTTTTTGACATACCCTCTTTTGATTTGCTTTTATATATATATTTGTTTTAGGAGATCATTTTCATATTGAAAATTATTTACAATGTAAAATTACAAATATGAAATACTCAATCACCTTGAGATCTTATAAAATATAGGACCCTAACATTGGCCCCAGCTAGGGATGACACTTATCCATGTGAATTTTCAAAAACATATGATCAGTACCCTTGAGTATCCCATGCCTGTAATGTCCACATCTAATTTATTTTTCTGTTAAGGTACTTATGGTAGATTATCAGTAAGGGCTTAGGGCCTTCTCTACAGGCTTCAACTCCAATCAGTAAGTCACCCAATCAAATAAATATATACTATGATATTTAAAATGACTTAAGAAAAGATATTTATGCTAAGAAAAGTAGCGCTTTATCATCCTACCATTGATAGGACCACTAGGTAACTCTTCTCCATCCAGGTCCTTGAGGAAGAATGCATTGTTTCCCCCTGAAAGAATAAATGATGTATGGCCCTTTCCAAAGGTTATCAAATTTACCATGTTTACCCTTGTCTTCTCTCCTAGAATCCCACCTTAGAAATTTGTCTCCAATGTTGAAATCATCAGATTTAGTCCTTCTGTCAATTTTTTTTTGACATTTTCTTGAATTAATTGAGTTTTGTTGTAGACCTCCTCCCTTGACTGCTAAAATTCAATCGTTTGATTGATTCTTCTATGTATGTCATTTGGATCAAACTGTAATTATGTTATTATCTTCATGATTGGTTGATGATGGAAACAGAGCATCCATTCCATAGTCCAATTGGTATGGTGACATACCAATTGAATTCTTTGTAGTAATTCTATCAGACCAAAGTGCATTAACCAAATTGTTGTGCCAAGATTTCTTGTTGTCCTCCAACAAATTTTTAATGATATTCACCAGGATCTTATTTGAGGATTCAGCGAACCCATTACCTTGAGGTTAATAATATTTTGAATGTACCAAGGTAATGTGGTATTTATTACAGAGTTCAATCATTTTCTTATATTTAAAAGTTGTTGCATTATTAGTAATAAGTTCTCTAGGACAACCAAATCTAGAGAGGATATTCATCTCAAGAAATTTAATAATGATAACATCAGTAGTAGATCTAGAACGGGTGGCCTCTATCCATTTAGTAAAGTAATATGTGGTTGTGAGAATCCACTTATGTTGGGAAGAGGAAGGAGGATGAATTTCACCAATGAAATCCAGTCCCCACTGTTGGAAAGGGATTTCAACTAAAATAGGCTTTAATGGAAGGGGTAAAATCTTTTGTTTTCCTTCAAAAATCTGTCATTTATGGCATGAAGTTACTTTCTTATGAATGTCAGGGAAAAGGGTAGGCCAGTAAAAACCAACCCTGAGGATTTTGTTGGTAGTGGTTTTCTAGTAGAGATGCCCACCACAATCACCTTCATGGAACTCCTGCATGATTCTTTCTGCATCATCCTTTAACAAGTACTTAAGTAAAATACCACCACCATATTTCCAATATAAAACACTTTCTATGATGCAAAATTTACCTGCTTTTAACTTGAGAAATATTGCCTTTCTTTTTGTTAAACCAAGAGGAGCATTTAAATTGAATAAAATATACAACAAGTCTGCATACCAGGGTGAGTTCAAAAATGCTTCATCAATCTGTGGAGTTGCTTGTTCCTCTTTGTCATCCAGTGAAACAATAAAGTTGATGTCCAATGCATGGAAATTTGACTCTGCCATCAATTTGGCCAATCCTTGTCCTTCGATCAACTTGGTGGGTTTTATTTCTATGTCATACTCAAGGATGAAATCAATCCATTTTCCTCGTTTGCCCCCAGGTCCATTATGTGTCAAAATATGCTTGACGATTGAATTAGGTACATATGCAACAATATGAGAATGCAATATATATACTATAAAGTATTATATTTCTTTAACCAACGCAAAGGTCCATTTTTCCATAATATTATATTTCAAAGATGCATCTCTTAAATCCTTATTGAAAAATGCAATAGGTTGTTCAAATCCTTCCTCGTTTTTCTGCAACAAAACATCTCCAACAGTGTGTTCAGAAGCAAAATAAAAGATAATAAAACCTTTGGTAAAATCTGGACTATTCAACACTGGTGATTTTGTTAATGCTTGTTTAACTAAATAAAATTATTTTCTATCCTCAATACTCCATCTGATTTCTAAATATTTTTTAAGATGTTTTTTATATTTCTATGAAGCTATGCAAGGTTAGGAATGAATCTCCTTAAGAAATTAATTTTACCAATAAAAGATTGAAGCTCCTTGATGTTTCTAGGGTAATTGACTTTTAAAATAGCTTAAATTCTACTGGGATTAATCCTAATACCATATTTTGAAATAATATGACCAAGAAACTTACCTTCTTCAAGGCCAAACAATGTTTTCTTAAGATTAAATGTAGATACAAAACCTTCTACACTTTTCAAACACTCTTCTAAGATGCATCAAATGTTCCTCATCAGTATTTGAATATACAATAATTTTATCAAGATAAATCATAATAAAATGGCCAATATCATCAGCAGAGGAAATATCCATCACTCTTTAAAATGTGGCCCCAACATTCATTAACCCAAAGGGCATCTTCACATACATGAAGGTTCCCCATGGAGTAGTGAAAGTTATTTTATCCTAATCATCAGGATGTACTAGGACCTAGTTATAACCTAAGAAACCATATAATAAGGAAATCCTAATAGACCCTACTACCTTTTGTAATATATGGTCCATTTTTGGCAAAGGGTAGTTGTATTTTAGGGAGTCCTTGTTAAGGTTTCTAAAATCAATGCATAACCAGATTTCTCCAATTTTCTTCCTAGTAGGCACTATGTTAGATACCCATTTAGAGTATCTGAGAGGGAAAATGATTTTATCATCATACATATTTTTGACCTCTTTCTCAATCAAAGGAATCAGAACAAGATTTATTCTATGGAGATTTTGTTTGAATGGTGTATGATCTTCCTTGATTGGGATTTTGTGTTGTATGATACTATTGTCATATTATTTAAGATCCTCATAGCTCCGGGAAAATACATCAATAAATTCTTTGAATAAAGCTATGTATTCTCTATTTTTGACAATAGGTAGTGATTTTGAGAGTTTTATCATTTTAGGATTATGATCACTACCTATATTACATTCTTCTACATCTTCCCCTGTGGGATCTATTTTTTTGGCTTTTCCGCTACATCATTAAAATCAAAAAGTTCTTCTAATGGAACTAGACCTTTGGAAAAAATATAGTCTTTAAGCTGAAGTACTTCAAATTCTTCTTTTTCTGCATCAATTTCATGTAATTCTAATTAATGTACAACTTCATCTACAGAGATATTTACATCTGATTCATCAAACTGTTCTTCTACATTAGTATGTACAACTATCTGATTTTCTACTTCACAATCTAAATCTATGTTATTTTCCTCATACTCATCCTTGGACTAAAAAACGTTTTCAATCTGTTTGTCATTCCCAAATACCTGGGAATATCTCATGTTATTTGGTACAACTCAAGGGTGTTTAACCTCCATTGTATATTGTTTGTTGGGATGAGGAAATTTGCATGTGCTGGTTGAAAAGGCCAGACCATTAGCAAGTCCATTCTAATTTCTATGTATAGTAGCAAGATCATATTCTACAAAAGTGTGTAGGAAATCAATCACAACATTTCTGTATGCTCTCAATCTAGGAACATAAATTATTTTAGCACCTAATTTCTTCAATAATTGCAAGCCTAAAAGAAGTGCTTCATATTATGCTATGTTATTGGTATTCAATTTATATGAATGACCTTATGCATCATTATTTCCTGAATTTGAGACCCATACACCTGCTCCTGACCCTAATCTACTACAAGAGTCGTCAAAACTCATGTTACAAAAAGGTTCAGTTTCAGTGTTTTGTTGTACAATTTGTGTTTGATTTTCATGTGTTTCACAAATTTCATTTTCAACACTGGTAACCTGAGCATTAATATCTCCATCATTATAAAGAATGGAGTCTAAATTGGAGTGAACAGAGTTAATGGGGTAGTTATGTGGCTTCTCCTGACTACTCACCATGTATTTCATTAAGGTTTCCCTACACAGTCTTCTCTGCTGACAAAATACTGGGATGGTAGCATAATTCATGTCCATTTGTATGGTCCCTTGTAATTTTGCTCCCTAAGAGCGTGAAAACAACATGCCATACTTTTGGGGAATATCAGCAACCACTATATCCATTACTATACTCTTAGCTGGGATTTGGGCTAAAGTGACACATAGATCTTTAATGAGACCTAAACATCTTACTTTGCTTGAATCAAATGAATACAAGTCTTTGTAAGGCCTAGTAATGTCAAGACCAAGTTTCTCCATTATATCTTTTGGCATCAAATTGTGTGAAGAACCTGAATCTAATTTAGCATCATGGAGAATCTTATCATGAACATTAAGACTAACATAAATGGAGGAACTCCTCCTATTTGTGGTTTACCATCTACCTCTGTACCAAATAATAATTCAAGTTGATCATCATTCAGATTGAAAATATCATTATTTTCCCCTATGTTCAAAGCTTTCATAAGCTGAGTTCTATATAAATTTTTCAATATTACATGATGTTTGAAATTTATTTAAGTTCAGAAAGTCAGATTTAACAACAATTTATTTTGACACGTGTTCTTTTTGGTGACTGGTGGTTGGAATATCTGTTTGAGTAGTTTTGGAGGTACTTTCAACAATATTTTTTGCAGGAATATCAACTTTATTTTTGCTAGAACTATTAGCAGTTTTCTTGGCAACATTTTCTGGAGTTTTCTTTGAATTGGTGTCAAAAGTTTTCTTGACCGAGTTTTCATTGTTATTTTTGTTTGAATCATCTAATGTTTTCTTACTCCTAAGATCATACTGTCTATGGACTTCCATGATATTTTTTTCAAATCCCTGTTTATAGTCATCTAATTCCTCAAAATAAAGTTCAGTTTCGGATAATTGAAACAACTCTTGTTATTCCTAAGTAAGAAACACAGTTTCATCATCATTGATACCCATTAGATTTATCTGGTTGTCTTCTACTTCTTCTACTACCTCTCCATCATCATCAGCATTATTCTTTTGAAAAAGAGGCCTACTTTGCTGATAAGGACCCCTTTGTTCTCTTTGTTTGACTTGGGGAGGATTTCTCCTAGGATTTTGATTTTGATTTTGAGGTGCAGGTTCATTTTCGTTAGGAGCAGCCCTCTCATTTAAAGATAACTGTGATAATTTTCTTGGATCTATCAGGGAAAATGGAGGATGATTAGGGAGGATTTTTCTTGGGTAATTGGGCATCTTCAACCAGAAAAAGCTCAAGGGTTTTAGCCCTTTTTGAAAAATCTAGCTTCTAATAGAATTCATTGAGTGCTTCTTGTGAGAAATGGGTTGCACTTTTTGTGACAGGGGACGGCATAATTTTTTCTATGGATTCAGTAGTTATGGTATAAGCAAAATCTCTCCTATAGGAGCAATTATAGCTCCCTTACTGGGCACATAACAAGCTTGACACTTTCTGATGAATTCAGGGGCACTATGGGTATGGGGAAAAATGTAATGGGGTAAATTAGACTCAAACATTCCAATATCATTAGACTTGTCAATGTATTTGTCTTCTAGCCAACAATACATTTCAAACAGCTCGAATTCACATAGGGTTTCATGGATTTGATAGTCTCTATCACCTAATGGTATGTGATCAAGGTCAACAGGAGGATGGAGCAATGGATTTGTAGGATCCTCCTATCCCTTATTCTTTGGAGGTATGATTGGATCTGGTTTTATGGTAAATAAAGGCTTTAGAAAAAAGAATGGTTGCCAGGACTGTGTAAAAAACTGAGATTGAGAGAAAGCAGGTGCGGAAATTGCAAAGAAAGCTTTGATAATGATCAAATTAAATGTTCTGGCGTTCTGTAAACCTACAAAAAATATGCACAGAGTAGAAAGAAAGACACGGTAAAGGTGTAGAAGCTTATTAAGCATGGATTTATACACATATTGATGAGTTTTCCATTGATTGTGGAGTGGATCCGTTGGATTAAAGGTCAGTCATGAATTAAATGTTCAGCGTGTGCTTTTTCGTGGGAAGGAATTTAATTGGCAACAGTAATGGTCGAGGTTGTATGATATGACAGGTGCTTAACGGGAGGAATGGTGGTTTTGGTATTGGCGGAGAAACAACTTTTTGGAGGGGGTCTCAAGCGGTAATTTGTTCGAGGGTTGGGGGGGGGTGAAATGACGCAGGAGTGAAGGCACCACGTTAGCGTGGGCCCAAAATAAAAACAAATTTTTCGTACCCCCCACGCCCTCGCTAACCCCCCCATAATGGTAAATATCAGATGGAGAGGGGAGGCCGAAAAGGGATAAGGGTCGTCGGATCATGGGTGGAATATCATATGAGTGGATAGATGGTGGTATGTTAACGTGAAGCGATGAGATGTTTTTTCAGGTAAAGGGGGGTTTAATAAAGGTAAAAAATTTGGATATGTGATTATATATCAAACTTGATATTCATGCGCACGACCATTTTAGACTTAGGATAAAACATCTCACCCTTTTTCCTTTTCATGTGCATGAAACAACTTTGAAAATTCAAACTTAGGATAATTATTTTAATAATTTCAAAGCTTCAACATCACCTCTACCTACCCTTTCAATTTCATTTCTTTTTCTAACATTTTTTTTTCTTCCCTTAGGGTGCATTTAAGATAGCAAACCCACTATTGGAACAGGGTCCTCCAAAGGCTGTGAATTGTTGCAGCCTGAAACACCCCTAGAGGTACGAGCCCAGTGCGTTGCGCTAGTGACCGTGACTGCAAACACCATTACAGGGCAAATTTCTCAGGGTGCCCAGTTACTAGAGACAACCATGTAGCTATGGACCAAGGTCTAGTGCGATCCGATCCTCCAACAAATAAATTAGGACTTGCGGTAGAAGGAGGAAGCTTTCAAGTAGATCGAGGCTACATTACCCACCTTGGTTCTTGCACAGCGTTTGGCACGATTGAGGACCAGCAACACCCTCCAAGATGAGATTGAGGAGCTCCAGCATAAGAAGCACGTCATCGGATAACGCTTGAAGCCTCGGGCTGTCGCAGCCCTCCAGCTCTCATAGGATGTTGATGTTGCTATTAAGCAACTAAACCAGACACTAGAGAGTGTCACTGCTGTGACAGAAGGATGAACATCACAGAAGCTCGTATATATTGCACAAAGTGCTGCTGCTAAGAGTCAAGAAGTGCTACCCCCACTGGTCACAGTCGTCAATGCATTGCACGCGTAGGTGGAGACTCCACCACCATAGTGACTCGGGACGAGTCACAAGATTTTGTTGGGGGACTGTTGGAACAGGGTCCTGCAAAGGCTGCAAATTGGGACATTTTTGAGTATTTTTATATATTTTTGGCATATTTTAGTCTAGCGTAGGGGTTTTGGGGTGGTTCAAAGCCTCGAAAGCATTGTAATGGGTCAAAGGGTAGACCTAGAGTCTACAAACCACGGTTTGCGGACCACAGGAAAGATTAGGGTAAATTTTTATAAATAGAAGGACATTTTGAGTCAATAGGGGCGATGGATTAAGATTGGTGCGAATTACGAATTAGTAGATCTATTTGGGTTATTGGGGAAAGGACTCCTGCTAGATGTGTGCGCAAAGATCCTTCAGGAGTATGACTTTGAAATCATCGTCAAGCTGGGAAAGTTGAATGTTGGGCCGGATCACTTGTCCCGAATAGAGAGTGGAGAGGAGCCAACCGACCTGGAAGCCAGATTGCCTGATGCACAGCTATGTGCTATTAAGGTAGTAGATGCACACTTCGCGGATATCGTTCGGTTCTAGACTACTAGGACGACACCTCCAGAGTACTTTGTACAGCAGAAGAAAGAGTTAGTCACCCGAGCAACAGATTTTACTGTCATCGTAGGTCATTTATATAATATGGGAGCATATTAAGTATTGCGGCAATATGTTTTGGAGCATGAAAGACACACTATCTTGGCAGAGGCTCATGATGGAATAGTAGGAGGTCAATACGCAGGGAAAGTAATGGCACAAAATATCTTGAGAGCTGGGTTATGGTGGCCAACCCTGCATAGTGACACCCACAACTATTGTAAAGCTTGCGATATGTGCCAACGAACAGGGAGGTCACCCCCCAAAGATGAAATTCCCCTTCAACCACAAATGGCTCTATAAGCATTTGATAAGTGGGCTATCGATTTCATCAGGCCTATCAACCCACCAAGGAAGAAGACGGGTGGGCGTTACACTATTACTGCCACTGATTATGTAACTAGGTGGGTGGAAGCACAAACAATAAAGGATTGTACTACAGATACCGCTACGCATTTCATCTTTGAACAAATCCTGACTAGATTTGGATGTCCGAAGATCCTCATGAGTGACAGAGGTACGCACTTTGTTAATGAAACAATCCAATATTTGACCAAGGAGTTTTGACTCCATCATGTGAAGAGCACACCATATCACCCACAAGCCAATGACGTGGTTGAAGCTTTTAATAAAATCTTAGAGCAAGAGTTGATAAAGGTATGTAATGCTAATCGCAACGATTGGGACGTGCGCATCCCATCGGTCCTCTGGGCCTATCGAACAACCTGCAAGAAGCTAACAGGAAAAACCCCATTCAAGATGGTTTATAGTAAATAATTCGTTATGCCCATGGAGTATATTGTTCCTATTCTTCGTATCACAGCATTTACAAACATGGAAGAACTTGACATCATGGAGGAGTGCTTAGCGCAGCTTATGGCTTTGGAGGAAGATTGCATTCTTGCAAATTTCCATTAGCAAGTCCAGAAGGCCCGCGATAAATCCTGGCATGATCGACATATTCACCAGAAGACATTCACAGAGGGTGAATTGGTCCTCTTATATGTTAGCCAGTTTGCAAAGCATCCTAGGAAGTTCCGACAGCATTGGCTTGGTCCCTACACAGTTAGGGAGATCACAGATGGCAGAGCGGTTAGGCTTGCTACCCTGCGCAGTGATATTCTCCCAGGCTATATCAATGGTAGCCGACTCAAACCGTATTAGATCAAATGACTCTATGGCCGAAGTAGCCATACAGGCACAGGTGGATACCCCACCACCATAGTGACTCAGGACGAGTCACAAGATTGTGTTGGGGACTGTTGGAATAGGGTCCTCCAAAGGCTGCGATTGGGACAATCTTGAGTATTTTTATATATTTTTGGCATATTTTAGTCTAGCACGGGGGTTTTGGGGTGGGTCAAAGCCCCAAAAGCATTGTAATGGGTCAAAGGTAGACCTAGAGTCCGAAAACCACGGTTTGCGGACCATAGGAAAGATTAGGCTAGATCGTTATAAATAGAAAGAAATTTTGACTCAATAAGGGCGATGGATTAAGATTGGTGTGAATTAGGAATTAGTAGATCTGTTTGGGTTATTGGGGAAAGGACTCCTGTTGATTGTGTGCGTGGAGATCCTCAGTCCTACTGTGTGTGCACCCTACTGCTGTGTGCACAGGTTGGGTTTTGGGTATTGTAAAAGGATTTGAAGGATTAATGAAAGTATAAGGTTGTGGAATATCTGAATCTGTTAATGTGAATATATGATATCTGCTATGTTATGCATGGTTTTGTATTAAGCTCCGAAAGTAACTGTGTTAATTTCTTATGCTGCGTTGGCATCTAACCTAGATCTATCTGTTATACTTTATGCAAGAATAGATGTGATAGTTGCGTTAATGTTCTGTGAATTTCTGATATGTTGGTTACTGTGATTATAATTGGTATTGCGCATGTGGATGCGAAGGGATATATAGATATGGGTTCTGTGATATACAATCTAGTAATTGTGAAGTTGAACACAACTCTGCTTGACTTAACTACCCTCTCCTAGGGTGCGGAAACCTAGTTCCAGCACCCTCCCATACTGCTTCGGGTGAGACTTTGGCTTGCACAAGCAAGTCACTGCCGAAAGGGCCAGTAGTATAGGGGTTTTTTGGCAAACCTTAACCTCTGAACCTAGGTTAGGACCCCTCGAGCCAACAAATGGTTCCGTTGCTAAGACTGGGAGCATTTTGAGAGAGGGATCGGGTAATGCCAAGGCCATATTGGAAACCTAAAAGAAAAGAGATTGATGCATGGTTTGAACAACAAGTTTAGGAATTCGCAGTAAAAGAAAACCGCATTAAGAGGTTAACCATCAAAGAGTGGAAGAATACGTATATTTTCACGGATAACTACAAGATATTCTTTGTAACAATTGTGATCGAGCTCCAGGAGTGGCTCGCAAGGTTGGTCAAATTTTAGAAGTGTTGGAAGGACGAGCGAGTCACACGATGGACCCCAGAATTGATCCAGCAGTTAGAGAAGACTGATAACACCATCACTCGCATAGTGGACCACTGGGTGGACAGTGTGCTAGGATGGTTCGTGACAGAATTTGTCATCGATTAGTTTTTCTCCTACTCTGAAGCAGAGCGAAGATTCTTCAAGGGATTCCGGGGTAAGTTTTTGAAGACCTTACCATTGCTGATTACGATATTACTGTGTGAAAAGAGTATTATATGTAGCCACACTGAATGAATGACCTCTGATCCAGACATGAGTACGACACGAAGTGGCAAGTACTATCAGACCAACCAAGAAGGAGATAGATCTGTCTACAGTCCAGTAAGAGCAGCAATTGCACAGAGTCCTCTAGCCACACTACTTTCGAACCAGCATAGGGGTAAGAATTCACCTACACCTCTGCCACCACTGGAAAACGACATGGTTGCATATATGAAGTTGCCTACCTTTAAGGGTGTGGGAGATGAAGACATGGATCAGTTTTGGTTTGTCACAGAATTGGTATGGACTGCGCAGAACGTAGCAAGTGATGCAGTGAAGAGGGCACAACTGTCCCTTGCCTTCGAAGGAAGAGCTTTGCACTGGTACATGGGATACATCGGCTAGCATGCGAACACAACCATTGAAGATATTAAGAACACTTTGAAGCAACAGTTCAAAAAGCCTATGTACTACTCTCAAATAGTGGTTGATCCAAAGGATTTCAAGCAAGGGCCTTCTGATTCTGTGCAGGAGGCTAATCAGTAACTAAAGAAGGTAATCAGAGAAGGATGATTTTAGTATGATGATAGACAGCACACGAAATGGTTCATTGCTATGTTGCTACCTCACCTGTGTGTACCTATGGGTCACTAGACTTTCGAATCGTAGGAAAAATCCCTGGAGGTGGCTATGAAGTTAGAATCTGTGCCCAAAGATGATACCTAGATGGGCGTCCAAAATATCCAAGGACAACTGGAGGTGATGCACATGGAGATCCAAAATATGTGAAAGGATCGATGGGCAGAGGCTAGCCCTGAAAGATGGTGCATACGATGCAGGACGAATGGTCCAACCAAGGATAAATGCCCTCTGTTAGCAGACTATATGCAAGCCGGGGGACCTAGTGCATTGTGCCCTAGGGAAGTTGTAGGATCAAGTGGGCCAGTGCTATGGTGCGATGATTTTCTCGTTGCGGGGCTGCATGACATAAACCATTGTCCCCGCCTTACTGCATATGTCCCAGAAGTGAAGCAGAAATGGTGCAGGTTCTACAGGTTGGTATGACACGATGAACAGAACTACCAGACATATGATTTGATGATCGATCGAGGGAACCTCTATAGGGTACTCTCAGATCCATCCTCGCCAAGATCCCTCTCGAGTACAGGTGGCTCCCCAGCCAGGGGCAGGGGAGGTGGAAGAGGTGGAAGCACAGGTCGAGGACGAGGGAAACTAATTTTTTATAACTGTGGAGAAGTAGGACACTTTTCTAGGGACTGTCTAAACCCTACAAGGCAGTCCTGCCGATATTGCAGACAGCTAGACCATGCGATTGAAGACTGTCCAATCTTGATAGCAAAGATACAGGAGAAGCAGCTGACACCTACATAGAACATGCAGAGGGTTAAGGCTGAACTGCGAGACAAAGATCCAAGCATGAATGTCGTAACACGCAGTGGGATGGCCACCAGAGGGCCTAGGGAGAAGACTGGTACCGAACCTCCGATCCAACAAGAAGATATCAAGAAAGAAGGTTTGGATCTAAAAAAGGAGAAAGAAACACTTTTCGCAGCTCGCAAAGACTTTGCTGAGGCAGAGGTGTCTACTTCACAGCCATCGGGAGACCTCAAGGAAGATGAGGAGGTCAAACCATTTTTATAGGCATGTATGAAGATGATGCACAACCCAAAGGCTATGGAAAATCTTCATGCATTAATAGATAGATGTGCAGCATGACCTAGCCTCCCTCCAGAAATCAAGGATGTACACAAACTATATAGATATAAGAAACACACTGGTAGGGAGATGCGGTTGACTGCGCAGATCGGTGATTACGAGATGGATCAGGTTATTTTGGACTAGGGTCAGATGTGAATGTATTACCTAAATAGACTTGGCAACAAATGAGGGAACCTAAGTTGGAATGGTCCACTATCCAACTACGTATGGCCAATCAACAGAAGAGCATACCCTTGGGGAGATTATCGAAGATCGTGGTGGATATTGCAGGGGTCAAGGTATAGGCTGATTTTGAAGTCATTCAGATTGTAGAAGATGCAGACTCCTACCCTGTGCTTCTAAGGTTAGAATGGGCCATAGATATGGGAGGTATCATTAACTTGAAGAAGAGAAGCATGGTGTTTGAGAATAATAGTACAAGGGTGATAGTACCATTAGATCATGCGGAAGGCGAATGATACATAGAGTTAGTGCACATCGAAGAGGATGTGGATCACATCTATAAGTTGACTGCACGGGATGAAGATTGGATCAACCCCACGGTGGATGGAGTACTTTTCTAGGAAAAGGATAGTGAATGCTTCTTTGACTCTGATGGGGAGATAAAGAATTGGAAAAATCGGTTACATGATGTCTCTGTGCTGCGATGTCTTCGGGTCACAAAGAACTTCTGTTGCATTTCCTCAGAGGTAAGAGATCTACCTCACTTTGATGGTTCTTTCCTCAGAGGTAAGAGGTCTACCTTACTTTGATGGTTCTGGTAATGTTAGGGACTTTTTGTGAGCGTTTGAATCCTAGGTTCCCAGAGAAAGAAGATTATGGGCCCTTAACCTAGCTATGCGGGAAACCCCTGCATGATGGTGGGATACAAATAAGGGAGTGTTCTAGGAGTGGGAGGATTGTCGAGACGTGATGCTCCTACGATTTGAGAATCTGACAGATGTACAGGTCAAGATGTTCCTTGGCCCAAGGGATCCACGTGAACTCGTGGTTGCGTGGATGAAGATGTGGGGCGACTGAACTACAGAATAGTGGGTTCACTTATTCACTCATGCGTTGGGTCCAATCCCTACTACATGGTACTTGGATGCAGAGCTACATTAACACACCCTCCATTTGGAAACTATGAAGAGTGACTTCATAGGAACATTCAGACTGATAGGGGGTTCTGAGGTGCTTGATGAAGCTCTACAGGACATAGATACATTTGTGTTTGGAAATTCTGGCTCCTATGTAGTATTCGGGGCACCGAGATGGGAAATGCAGATGTAGGATATTGTCAACTGTAGCAGCTTGGAAAGGGAGGAAGGTGAAGATGATCGGCGGTCTGTCTCTATCCCGGAGTCGGAAGGGGAGCACGCCGTTGAGGGACCTCCACTGAAAGAAGTGGATGTCACTAAGTCTCTCAAATGCGTGAAGTAAACATTGGGACGAAAGAGCACCCAAAGTTGGCTAATATTGGGGACTACTGGGATGATGATACAGTAGGAAAAGTGGCCGAATTACTTACAAAATACCAGGACTTGTTCCCAAAAAAGTTTTTCGAGCTGAAGGGGATCACGGGGGACTTAGGGGTCATGGATATCACTCTCAAACCTGATGCACAACCCATAAAACAGCGACCTTATAGGTTGAACCCCAATTATAAGCAGAAGGTCAAGGATGAACTCAATAAAATGCTTGCTGCAGGTATCATCGAACCTATTAACAACACCAATGTCCCATTTTGTTCAGAGAAAACGAAGGGGAGATTCGTATCCGTGTAGACCCGTGAAATTTGAATGATGCATGTGTTCATGATCCATTCCCAACACCATTCTTAAACAAAATCTTAGATAGCGTGGGAGGATAGTGGTCAGCATACCTTCTGCTGCATGCAAGACACAGTTCTCAGGATACCATTAGATCAGAATTGCACCTGAGGATCACAGCAAAACCACATTTGCCACTGAGTGGGGATCGCTTTAGTATACTGTCATGCCGTTTGGACTCAAAAATTCCCCTACTATCTTCTCGCGGGTCATTGTCGCAGTGTTCAAAGAATTCATCCACAAGTTCCTCGAGGTGTATTTCGATGACTGGACTATCTTCGGCCTGGTAAAGGCACACGTATCAAACATGTGCTTGATGTTGGAAGCCTGCTAGAAAAACCAAATTTCCCTAAATATCAAGAAGTGTATCTTCTGCGTACCCTTCGGAATCTTACTCGGCCACATAGTTTGTCGGGAAGGACCAATGGTATATCCTACCAAAATCACAGTTATCATAAACTTGCCAGTACCAACCACGGAGAAACATATGTGCTCGATCCTTGGACACATGGGTTACTACAGGAAATTCATTCAAGGCTATGCATTGATTACTTCCCTAATGGAAAAATTGCTCAAGAAGGATGTTTCAGTCTTTTGGAATGATGAATGTCAAAAGAGCTTCGAGTTACTTAAATAAAATATGGTCTCGGCACCTATCCTCATCTTTCCTAATTAGGAGAAGGTATTTCATGTTCACATCGATGCATCGGGAATTGGTCTCAGGGTTGTCCTTATGTAGCTAGGAGAAGGAGATATTGACCATCTAGTTGCCTTTGCAAGTAGGAAATTCTCTAGTGTGGAACACAACTACTCCACCATAGAATGGGGGGGATTGGCCATGGTCTACACTTTGCAGAAATATTGGCATTACTTGTTAGGAGGACACTTCAAAATGTTCACAGACCATTCATCTTTAATGTACCTGGTAAATAAGCTTGTTTTGAGGGGGAAATTATGCCAATGGCTATTGCTGTTTCAGGAGTATGACTTTGAAATCATCGTCAAGCCAGGAAAGTTGATTTCTGTACCGATCACTGTCCTCAACAGAGAGTGGCGAGGAGCCAACCGACCCGGAAGTCGGATTGCCTGACCCGATGTGCAACTATTTACTATTGTTGCAGTAGATGCACACCGGATATCATCTGGGCTCTTCATCACTAGGACTCGCACCTCCGCATTTCCTCTCGTACAAGAATAAAGAGTTAGTCACCCTAGAAGTAGATTTTACCATCATCACAAAGTTATTTAAAACAAGATCCTCATGAGCATTAGAGGTATGCATTTTGTTAATGAAACAATCCAAGTTTTGAAACGAGGAGTTCTCAATCCATCACACGAAGAGTTAATACCATATAACCCATAGGCCAACGGTGTGGTTGAAGCTTTTAATAAAATCTTGGAGCATGCGTTGACGAAGGTATGCAATGTTGATCGCAGCGATTGGGATGTGCGCATCCCATCGGTCTTCTGGGCCTATCGAACGACCTATAAGAAGCTAACAGAAAAAACCCTATTCAGGATGGTTTATGGTAAATAAGCCGTTATTCCCATGGAGTATATTGTTCCTAGTATACGTATCACAACATTTACAAACATGGCAGAACTTGACATCATGGAGGAACGATTGGCGCAACTTATGGCTTTGGAGGAAGATCAGTTTCTTGCGAATTTCTATTAGCAAGTCCAGAAGGGTCGTGATAAAGCCTGGCATGATCGACATATTCACCAGAAGACATTCACGGAGGGAAAACTAGTCCTGTTATATGATAGCCAGTTTACAAAGCATCCTGGAAAGTTTTGACAACATTGGCTTGGTCCCTACACAGTTAAGGAGATGATGGATGGTGGAGCTGTTAGGTTAGCTACCCTGCACAGTGATATGCTACCAGGCTATGTCAATGGTATCCAGCTCAAACCATATCATATCAAATGACTCCCATGGTTGGAGTAGCCAC
Source organism: Pinus albicaulis (assembly GCA_034641835.2). Taxonomy (NCBI): domain Eukaryota; kingdom Viridiplantae; phylum Streptophyta; class Pinopsida; order Pinales; family Pinaceae; genus Pinus; species Pinus albicaulis. The sequence goes on from CM076575.1 coordinate 719,615,611, forward strand.
ACAGGCGCAGTGGAGACCAAGTAGCCTGCGTCCATGCTCCTCCGTCGTTGATCATTTCGTCTTTTGCATATTCATATAGACTACAGGATGAGGATGGTTCCGCAAATTTTTGATTTCATGTTTTATTATCATCAGCATTTTAAAAACATTTCTAGTCCAAAACTCTGTTTTGGAACTAGAAATTGTTCATTATTATTTTTGTAATAAATTGTGCTTATTTCACCAAGAAGAAACTTCAAAGCAGACCTCTGGTCTTTTCCTTAGCTAAATAGCCATACCCCTGCAAGAAGACAACAAAATCATCAAATCTGAGCTCAGAAAAGCCAAAAAGAGATTGTATTAAAAAGCCAAATGTGAAAATTCAAAAACATTGTGATATGGGTTATCAAAAAGATTTGAATCAAATCTGATTGTGAAAGACATTTACATCATATATAAAAAGCCAAAAAAGTTTCATTTCCACCAATCTACAGCATACAAATCGAGATTTGGAGTTGGAGGGCCGAATTCAAGTTTTGAAACATCGTTGACAGGGTTTTGGAGCTCGAGCGACCCACTTGGGCGCGAGCGACCCACCTGGGCAGAGCGACCCACTTGGGTGATTTTCGCAGTGAAAAATTACAACGCGAGCGACCCACTTGGGCAGAGCGACCCACTTGGAGGAGAGCGACCGACTCGCCAACAGAAGTTCGGAAAATCGATTTGAGCGCCCAGTTTCGTTTGGGATCGCCCCCAACGGCCTTCAAACAGGTTTTTAACAATTGCTCAATGGTTTTTAATGTGTTGGTGGCATCATTGATGATTTCAAACATTTGAAATGGAATATTTAAACCCTACAGTCATGGCATTATTGTTCTTCAGGGTTTTTAAATGAATATGGATGGTTGCATGAGTTTTTCTCCTATCTTATATCAGTGATATATCCACCCTTGCATATATTATCAAAACCCCATTATTCTCATACCCATTATACCATTGTGGTCATTGTTATTACTTTACCATGTTCAAGACTTTTGTTCCATGGTGACTATGGTTATATTGTGTCTCATTGCCCAATGATAAAAACATTCTCATAACTCTGTTTCACTGCCCATTGACACTTATAACTCTGTTGTTATTGCTCATAGACAAACACATTCATATGATGCCGTGCTCCCTTTGACAAGATTTGCTCAATATTCTGAAGGCTGCCTGCTCCCTTTGGTCAAGTTTCACTTGCATTTAAAATAGAGACTGTGCTTCTTTTCCAATCCACCTAAATCAGAGATATTATCATTGTTTGTTTCCTTATGGTGTTTTGACTGTGGGGGATATTTGTAGGGTGTTAAAACACACATCATAACTTTGTTTTCACTGCATTTATATCAGTATACATAGTGCCAATAGCTTGTTCAGAGCCATGTCAGAGACAGAGTCAGAGTATGAGCAAGGGTCAGGCAGTGATTCTGTGACTGAAGGTAATGTGCCACGGGGGTCTCATAGAGATAACAGAAGTGGTAATCATCGCAGAGAGGAGCCTACTTCTTTGGCTCAGTTGTAGGCATGTCCATTAGCAATGGATTGTTTTCGATATTTGTCATGTTTCAGATTTTGTGAGATGATTGCACAAACCCGGCTTCATCGTGAATTGGCCCGTCTGTTTGTTCTACATTTACGGGATGGCCGGGTAAATCTTGCCGGGGTTGATTTCATTTTGTCACCCTTGACTATTGCTCAAGCCACTGGCATACCAAACATGGGCGAGGAATGGAACAAGCGTCGGCATTTAGAGAAATTCCACTATGAGCCATACATTAAAACTGGATATATGGGTTACTTGAGAAGAGTTTTTCCATTCAGATTCTTGAGAGATGAGTATGCACCGCTGATGAAGCTCATCATTCAGTATTTTAGTTGTGAGGGCAGGTATGCTCGTCTTTTTGCGTACCATATTCGTTTGTTGATGCACTTCACAAGGGTACGTATGATGAATATTCCGTATTTCATATATCGCAACATAGAGAGGATGGTGATGTTTGTGCAGAAGAAGACGAGCCCAGTGCAGCAGTACAGGAGTATATACCATTTCGCTTTGATCAAGATCATAGTGTTGCATCAGTTGGCAGAGCAGGGCATCACTTGGGAGGATTTCATTTCTAGAGACTTTTTCAGAGTGCCACAGCCACCTCCCGAGACAGTTCATGATGCAGGAGAGCCTTCACACCAGCCGGACATGCCTGAGGTTGAGCATATCAGCACTCCTTTGGTTCAGACATATCAACGAGGCCACAGGGTCTTATTTGCAGCGACACGGCGAGTATTATCTCCACATGAGGTGGAAGGGGTCTTGCCGACTTCATCAGCAGAGCGAGTATTATCTCCACATGATGTGGAAGGGGTCTCGCCTTCTTCTTCAGCGCAGGTACAGGTACAGGACAGGGGCAAGAGGCCCATGCATGATGAGGGCCCATCAGGAGGCCGGGACACAGATTTCACAGTCATTGATGTTGATGCGAGCTCTCCCAGCTCGAAACTGAGGGAAGTCATCCAGGAGCAAAGGGCCGAGAATGACAAGTTGAAAGATCAATTGCAGAAGGCTCAGTGGGTGATTAACTATGTGGAGCAGCGCAACAAACAGCTTGAGGATGAGCTCACATATTATGAGTTGCGTCGAATCCGTGAGGACCGACAGTGGAATCGAAAGAGACCCGGTGACATGACACCAACTGACAGAGATACTGTACTCACACATGTGAACATCCATCTGGAGAAATTGTTGGCGAAGGCAAATCGAGACAAAGACATGCTTCGTCACATGAAAGGCCATTATTGGGCTCGCATGCATGTCTGCAAAGCGAGAATGAAGATCATGAAGAGGAGGTTGCGCAAAGCACTAAGACGGCGGAAGAGGCCTGATCCACTCCGGATTTTGGCCGAGGCTTAGTTGACTGAGCAAGATACATGATGGAGGGTCTTCACTCCGAATTTGAGCAAATTCGGAGAAATTTTTGTCATTTTGAAATTTTTGGTCTCAAAAACAGGTTTTTCAGTTAAGCGGGTCGCGCACCCATGCGCTCACTTTTTTTTGGGACACTTTCTGGAGGAAATTTTTGCATTTTTGGATTTTTCATGGTTAGTTATGCATCCTCAGAAGTCAACTAAGCATTTCATCAAAATCTGGATGGTCAAAGAGCTCAAAAACACCATGAAAACCACCTTGCTGCCACCTTTTGCACCAGCAGGAAGTACTTCTGGGAGAAAGAAGTTTTGGAGGTTCAAATGAGCTCCAAATTCAGAAATTTCACTTGGGTTGGATATTCAACATCCAGGGCTTTCCAACGAGCTATCATGAGCTCAATTTGGATGCCGGGAAGTACCTCAAATTCAGGCTGGAAAACGCGCGACCCACTCGGCTCAAGAGCGACCCACTTAAAATTTTTCCTGAATTTTCAGCTGCCAGCTCAGATTTTCGCCTAGTATGGACCAGTTTTGCTTGTGGATGGAATTTTTGAGTTTTTATGATGTAAATTCATGTTTGGCATGTAAATTTGGCTTATTTTTATCTCTTCTAGAAGATTCACTCTCAAAAGGGTAAAAAATCATGTAATGGATCAGTTTCCACTCTTTTAGAGGCAAGTTGTTAGCTGCCTAGATTGTAGTTCCATGATTAGAATTGGTTGAAAATGATCCCTGAAGAGGGAATTCGACCCCTAGAGGTGGGGAAAGGTGTTAGAGTGATCTATATATTGTAATTTCTGAGGCATTCTACAGGTTGGACTCTTGGGAGACTTTTGATATCATTGTACATATTTTTCATATTTTGGCTAAGGAAAGATCAGAGGTTTTGCGGCACTTGTTGGGATCCTTGTGGTGTTATGTTCTTGATGGTGTTTTCTCTCTGTTTACTGTAAGTTCTTCATGTTTAATGTATGCCATTCCTTTCATATGCTTCTGAACTAAATTGAATGAGTAGATGAGGTTGAATCCATCGTTTACCGTGCTCTGCCTTTGAATTCAGTTAGTTCTATATGTTTTCGACTGTTTGAAGAGGATCCAAGTTCTTCTTTGCCCTCTTCAGCTCCTCGTCGGTCTAATCTATCCATATATCCAATCAAAAGCATCAAGACAATCACCTACCTCGCCCCAACTCGAAATCTGCAAAAGTCTGACCTTATCCCCGACCCAAAGTTTGTTTTCCCATTTCTCCAGCGAAAACCCAAAAACCAAAAAATCAAACATACCTATCTCTTTACTAGCCTAAAATCAGTTCTTATTATAAGTCATCTCGCATCCTATTGCTCATTTTCTCGAGATTGACGGAGAGAGCCCTCTCCTGTCCTCGTAGGGCTAGCTACGAGGCCGAGCGTGGTTTGATGTAGCCTTGAGTTTTACTTCATTTCAGCCTGAGGTAGATTTGAGTGCTAACAGACCCCACCACCACAGTGACTCGGGACAAGTCACAATGTTGTGTTGGGGGACTGTTGGAACAGGGTCCTCCAAAGGCTGTGAATTGGGACAATTTTGAGTATTTTTGTATATTTTTGGCATTATTTTAGTCTAGCGTAGGGTTTTTGGGGTGGTCAAAGCCTCGAAAGCATTGTAATGGGTCAAAGGGTAGACCTAGAGTCTGCAAACGATGGTTTGTGGACCACAAGTAATATTAGGCTAGATCGTTATAATAAATAGAAAGACATTTTGAGTCAATAGGGGCGATGGATTAATATTGGTGTGAATTAAGAATTAGTAGATCTATTTGGGTTATTGGGGAAAGGACTCTTGCTGGCTGTGTGCGTGGAGATCCTTAGTCTTGCTGTGTGCACAGGTTGGGTTTTGGGTATTGTAAAAGGATTTGAAGGATTAATGAAAGTAGAATGTTGTGGAATATCTGAATCTGTTAATGCGAATCTATGATATCTGCTATGTTATGCATGGTTTTGTATTAAGCTACGAAAGTAACTATACTAATTTCTTATGCTGCGTTAACATCTGACCTAGATCTATCTGTTATACTTTATGCAAGAATAGTTGTGATAATTGCGTTAATGTTCTATGAATTTATGTTATGTTGGTTACTGTGATTATAATTGGTATTACGCATGTGTATGCGAAGGGATCTATAGATCTGGGTTCTATGATATACAATCTGGTAATTGTGAAGTCGAACACAGCTCTGCTTGACTTCCTACCCTCTCCCAGGGTGTGGAAACCTGGTTACAACACTCTCCCATACTACTTCAGGTGAGACTTTGGCCTGCGCAAGCAGGTCACTGCCAAAAGGACTAGTAGTATAGGGGTTTGTTGGAAAACCTTAACCTCTAAACCTGGGTCAGGACCCCTCGAGCCAACACCCACATATCCATTTTTTTTATAAAATTCTAGCCTACTCTATCACTTATTTCTCCTATTGATTTAGATTAGATTATTGAATCAATCTCATTTTCTACCTAAATACTTATTTGCCAAGATTAAACTATTTGGAAAAACTTTATTCACTAACCTAATTGGTGTGATATTCACAATTGTTCCATTATGATTAAGTTGTATGATTGTGTTATGAAACCAGCTCCAAAAATAGAAGAAAGAGAGATCAACCCTTTATAAATAAGCCACTTCAAGAGGGAAACCTCCTTTACATTACATAAATGAGAATTCTTGGATGATACAAATGAAAAAACCTCCTCCTATATATAGGAATCCATGGTGTCACTATATAATCCTAGCCGGCCTAAAAATAATAATGCAAGGGCACAATAATAAAAATATTGGGGTTACAGGGGTACAATAATATAGGGACCTAACTATTGGGTCATAAAGGTGACTTGTGACAGTCAACTTCAATGCTTCTCATTTAATTATCAACACAGGGTAAGTCTCATTATTTCAAGAGTGTAAGCACAATATATGCAAGTGATATCAAAGGAAAACTACTCTAAATTATCATAAGGAAGACTATCTAATTCTCAAAGTTCAATCAAACCAAAGTGGAAGGGAATTATAGAATACTTTTGACTATTATGTTCTAAGTGAATGCAGAAATGACTATCCCAACTGAAAAGAGCAAACTTCGATTGAATAGCAGACTGTGATGAATTGAACAACAATCCTAATAAATTGAACAACAATTTTTTATCTAAGTTGAATTCTCTTTTAAATTAATAGATGACATATCTTTGAATCAAACAACAACTAGATGCCTCACAATAATAATGAAAAACATCCAACTTTAACTACATACAGGATTGAACAGTAGTCATGCTAAAACTAATCAAACGAGTATAAAATCATTGGGAAATGGTGAAAGCATCTAAACAATTATGAAAACATCAATTTTAAGCAAGAAAGCATGAATGATGAACTATTCTAATGAAAGAGAAATCCGTAGCATTTTATGTTCGTAATTAACCAACTAAATGATATCCCATGGAATGCATTAGATGACTAGAAATGAAAGTTTTTTAATTAAATGTATAGGATAGAAGTTGCAAAGAAACTCCCAGGGCTAGGCCCAAAGCCACTAGAAGTCTACCTCTAAGGAAAACTCAGAGATTGACTATTTGAAAATGCCAAAATATTTATTAATATGGATATTAACACATTAATCAAACTTGACAATTCTATCCCAATACGTCTATTACAGAAGAAAACCTCTATTCAGATCTATTTATCTTACTCATCTTTGGCCTTTTAAAGGTGATTTCAACAGTGGTAATAGGTCTTTTCCATATGGGATCCTGTTGCTAGTGGCTGTTGTTTGAGTCCTCCAAGCGAGGATGTGCCTTTCCATCTTCCGTCAGCCCATGGGAGCCATCATGATCCCGTTTTCTTCTCTTGTCAATTGTCTTTCGGTTATCATCAGTTCAACTGCTTTGTTTCACTATTAATAAAGATACAACAAGTCAATTTTCTGTTGTTAAACATACCGTTTATCTTCGGTTCATTTTTTCCTGACTTTACATTAATTCCCTTTCCTTTATTGCTAAGATGAGGCAAAAATTCGTATAAGTACATAATAATTCGTGGTAAAGATAGGGTGAAACATACCTTATTCTCAGCCCAACACTAACATGCCCCTGTCCTTCAAAAAAAGTGTCGTCCTCAATGCTTGAGTAGCTCTGGATGCTTCTGTATAAAATTATCATCCTCCCATGTAGAATCTTCAGTGGGTAAGTTCTTCCACTTAATGAGATACTCTGAAATTGATCGATTTCTTAGATGTCAAGTTGTTGTTTCTGTGACTGCTTCAGGTTCCAATATGATTTTTCCTTCCTCATGAATTTTTGGTAATCTTGTTTGAACTGGAAGTTTGTCACCTATAAGGAAGGGTTTGAAAATGGAATTCATCAACCCTTAATATTTATAAGGTGCATTGGTAAGGCCAAAAGGCATGACCAAAAATTCATAATGACCTTCATGAGTTCAAAATGTTGTTTTCGGAATATCTTCAGTCTTCATTCTAATTTTATGATATCCTGAACGAAGATCCAACTTGGTAAAATAAATTGCTCCATATTATTCATCCAATAATTCATCAATCACAAGGATGGGAAATTTATATTTAATAGTGAGCTTATTGAGCTCCCTATAATCTGGACACATGCACCATGATCCACCCTTCTTGTGCACCAATACTACTGGAACATAGAAAGAACTTTGACTAGGTTAAATTATACCAGCCTCTAACATTTCTGCAATCATATGTTCAATTTCGCTCTTTTGGACATAAGGATATCTGTAAGGCCTTATGTTTGGAGGAACACTTCCTAAAATCAAATGAATAGCATGATCATGATCACGAATAGGTGGGAGTCCTTTGGGAGTTTCAAACACCATGGAATGATTGTCCAAGACTTTTTGGATATCTGGAGAAATAGATGATTTTGATGTTGAAACTTCTAATGAGCATAATTGTGAAATTACGCCTCATTTTTCTTTCTTTATAAAATTTTTCATGACATTAGAGCTTATTATCTTTCATGACTTCCCTGTGATACCCCATGATTCAACTTCCTTTCCTTCCGAAAAAAATTTCAAGAAAATTTCTTGAAAATTAAAAGCTATTGTCCCCAAATATTGTAACCATTATACTCCTAGTACAGCATCATCACCTCCCATTGGAATGGAAAGCATTGGACTATTCCACACATGATATTCAACCATGGCTAGGTTGATATTATGGCATTTTCCAAAGATATTTATAGTTCCTCCATTTGCAACCATCACTTGACATTCTGGTGCTAGGTATAGGAAGCAATTCAATTCCTTGGCTACCTCACAATGAATAAAATTATGGGTACTAACTGAATCAATCAACACTATTACCTTCTTGTTATTGATATGTCCTTCTATATTGATAGTTTGAGGAGTGGTAATTCCTGCCAATGCATTACACGATATGGTCAAACTCATTTCTTCTTTCTCTAGGGTTAGTTCCTAGTTTATATCCTCTTCTTTTGAAGTTTCTTGTTAATTTTCTTCCTCCTCTTCACAATATATGTAAAATAATTTCTTCTCATCACACTTATGACCTTTAGAGTATTTTCTATCACAACTGTAGAAAATCCCGTTTTCTCTTTTTTCTTCCAATTGTTGTGGTGTCAACCTTGTAGGTTGTGGAATTATAGGAGTAGCAACACTTCCATATTTATATATGTGAGTGCTAGAATGTAACAAATATAATTTTAATAACATAGAATAAATATAATAACTAACTAATTAAATAGTGATTATGTTAAGTAGTTGTTAGTTAGCTGAAAAGGCATATCTAAAAGACATGTCCATTCGTGAAAGGTCACCTGCATAGGTATATAAGTAGGGCCTCATTGTAACTTTCAATCATCTTATTATATCCTATCATATACATTTTTAATAAAATATTATTATTTAAATACCTCTTGCGTATTTTTTCTATTAAGCCAACAAACCTACAAGTTTTGTTGCTACAGTGGTATTAGAGCCATCTCTAACATCAGTGCCCACAAGAAGTTCCAATTCCGAACCTTCGCGAAAAATGGTCATTTTTAAATTTCCTTCCAGTCGATCCTTGGCTGAATCCAGATGTTGGCAAGATTTCTCTATATCACTGAATTTGGTAATTGGCTCCCCGTCTATGGCTAATAGCATGTCACCTTCCTCCAAAGTATGTTCAGCCCTTGATCCATCCTAACAACTCTTAACTTGTAATACTTGGAGTCTAATGGGATCTCTTTGTGCCAACTTTCTAATCCATTTCTCACTCAATCCAAAGCTATGGGCACTTTAAATTATTGTGGAGCCAAGCTCAACCTCTAGAATGCTGATAAGAGGCATAGACAATTTGATTCCATTGATAACAAAAGGTGGTGGGCTTTCCATAGTTAATCCATCATGTAAAATCTTATGTAACACTTCAATAACGGTGTAAATTGGAATTCCTCGAGCTCGCACATATGAATCATTAATATTGCATTTTATGCTGGAATCATTCAATTTCTGTGTTGACATATTTCTCCGCTTTTTTGAGCGTCCGCTCAGTGAAGGATTATCCACTCTGCTCTTTGCTGAGAAATACGGTCGGATTTCATTTTTATTTAAAGTTCGCAAGTTGTATCTCCGCGAGGCATCTGTAGGAAGTGATGGTTGAACAATGACTGTCATTTCAGGTTGTAATGCCTCTTCATCACTCTGCTTTTCTTGTGTATGGGCATCATTTCTACTGTCGTTGGGATCTCCAATGAATTTCTCTTTTATCTTTCTCACGGTTGATTGCTTCTCATTTTTCTCAAAACCAACTTCTATTTTAACCGGTTGTTGTACATTTGTTAATCCACTGGTTTTTTGAGAAGCTTGTAGAACATCAACTTGATGAGGATTTTCTTGAGAAGCTTGTACAACAACAGCATGATCGAAATTTTCTTGCGACAAATCCCCAACAAACAGATTTTCTTGTGGTCGGGCCCCACCAAACATAGATTTCCTGTTCTTTTCATGCTCCTTTAATACAATTTCTCGTGGTCGGGCCCCACCAAAAAAAGATTTCCTGTTCTTTTCACTACTTGCTTCAAGTTGCTCAACAGGCAGTGAGCAAGGCTTCAAATTTAATTTTGGTCACTCAGTAGATCAGTTTTCCTTCTCGAAGTCGGATGCCCCCGAGATTTTTACAGTTGCCTGAGTGTTGTTTCCTACACTTTCATTGGAAACCTCAACAGACAATGAACCAGCAGCAGAGTGATATTCATATGAATTGCTCATCAACCCACCATGTGAATTCTCTGTAACATCCATTACTGTAGTCTGAGAAGTAGCGTCCAACGACTTAGATCGCGGGAGAAGCTTTAACTTGGGCCGCACCCTAACATCAGATTGCGCCTGAACACAAGTATCTGTGACATTTGTTGCAAAAGCATGGTTATTTTCAACCAATGGTGGTGTGCATCCCTTAAGAAGGCTGGATACATGAGCATGTTTTTTTGTTTCCTTAATGTTGCTGTCATCTTCTCTATTATGGATTACTGCAAAAAAAAAATTAAAACGGGTTGTGACTTATGCACATGAATTTACTAATCATTGAAGCTTTTCTTGAATTTTTTTGTCTTTTCATTTTCTTCAGGGTCTTTTCATAATGGCACATTGTATGGTAGAAAATTTTCCTGGGCTTGTATACTAGGTTCATAATCTTGTAAGACGATGTTGTGTGACATGGATTCAACTTGGCTTTGATATGGCTCTGATACCACTGTAGCAACAAAACTTGTAGGTCTGTTGGCTTAATAGCAAAAATATGCAAGAGGTATTTAAATAATAATATTTTATTAAAAATGTATATGATAAGATATAATAAGATGATTGAAAGTTACAATGAGGCCCTGCTTATATACCTATGTAACAAATATAATTTGTATAAAATAGAATAAATACAAATAAATGTAATTACTGATAGTCAAATAGGGATTAGGTTAAGTGGTCATTAGTTAACTGAAAAGACATGCCTAAAAGACATGCCCAGTCGTGAAAGGTCACCTGCATAGGTATATAAGTAGGGCCTCATTGTAATTTTCAATCATCTTATCATATCATATTTTATTAATAAATTATTATTATAAATACCTCTTGTATATTTTTGCTATTAAGCCAACAAACATACTAGTTTTGTTGCTACAGTGGTAACGGAGCCATGTTTCACAACATCATCTTACAAGCTTATGAAAATAGTATACGAACCTATGAACATTGTTTACCATACAATGTGTCGTTATGTCAAGATCCTGAAGAAAGTGAAAAGATTAAAAAAATTCAAGAAGCATTTCAACGATTAGAAAATTCATGTGCAAAAGTTACAACCCGTCTTAAGAAAAATTATGAAGAAATCCTTGATAAGGATGAAGAGGTTGAAGAAGAAAATGTTAATCAGAATGAGGTCAAGATGATTCTGCTAGCCGGAAGACTGTCGAAGAAGCTGGAAAAAAGGATGATTCAAATGAATATGACGTGGATGAGGACTATATTGAAATCCAATATGATGAGCTATATCATAATAATGAGGAAAATACTGAAGAATACATTAATGATTCTGAAGATGAAGCCTTTCAGTCATGAGTTGTCTAAAACCAAAAAGAGCAATTAGACAAAGCCTCCTGGGGATTTTGCACCAACTTTTCCTACTGCAAATAAGGAGGCATCCTTTCCATGGGTTTCTATACCAACCTTTACTAGTGCAAAAAGGTCCGGTTTGCTGCTACACTGCCTAAAATTATCCCTGACAAGAGAAATATGGAGGATTTGTGGCAAGCTGCATTTCCCGTTCCTTTAGTTCCTTTCCTTTTCACCTGTTGTGCCATTCTCGTTCCTGTTGCTCCTGGCATCATGCCTTCTGTTTGTGTGCCGAAAATATGTTGTATGGATTGCTGGGGATTTATTCTCTCCGGCAGCCTCGGGATCGGTAATAATTACGATGGATGCGTTCAAGCTGCTCCTCACTCATCCGAGCAAGCTCCTATTGGTGGATCACGGGATGGAAAATGCGAACATCGTCAATTATTTGTCTCTCTAGTGTTCTTTGTTCTTCCATTGAAATTAAAATTCAAAAACCCACGGTTTAGTTTATTATTTTTATTTCTGAAATTAAAATTAAAAAACACATGCTCGATGACGATTTGTCGGAAATCGTGGCATGTATGTCATTATTCAACTGAAACTAAAAATGTCGGGAGGTTATTCAACAAGTTCCCGGTGTATGTTCCCTGTTGTCATGAGGTTAGGCACGGGAAACTGATTTCACATTCCTGGTGTGTGTTTCCTCTCAGCCGACGGGTCCTCTCCTCTGCAAATATAATTCTCTTTGTACGTCCACCATCAAGCATGAACCGATTCAAAGAACTATGTTCGTTGCATACTATCAAGCTCTGGGTTACACTTGGTCAAAGCCCGTCACTTTTGTCAGTCGAACCGCGTTGCTATCTGCGGAGCCCCATTGCTATAAAATTGCATTGTGAACCCATGTATGTGTCGAAAAGGCCTGGCGTGGACGAGTTGTTGCAGCAATTAGGTAGCACAGAGTTGTATGAGATTGTCATCTTAATGACAGGACAGGAACGCTATGCAAATTCTATGGTCGACAAGATCTTGGATTTATTACCTCCCTCGAAACACGCCATCACAAACATAAATAACCGCACCCATCACCTTGACAAACGCCATTACAGCAAATTTTAAGGAGTCCCCTTTGACGTGAAGGACCTATAACTAAAACTGTTACATTTCTCCACAATCCCTGTCTATTTGGTATTCATAATTGTTTAACTTTGATTCTTCCCAGCAAGCATGAGGAGGATAATAATTAATCAGACATTTTCCTGAACTTTAAATCAGTGATTAATTTTCGTTGCAGTAGTTTGGATAAGTTTCCTTTTCTTGAAACCATTCATTTATGCATTTTGAGTGGATTACGTGGATGCATCGTAGTCGCTGTGCCTCCTCATTAATTTTAAAAGGACTGATGCAAACTAAGCAGACTGGAGTTGCATCACCATTATTCTTCAAATGCTCCTCTGGATATAGTCAAGTTAGATATATCATGGGCGTCAATTTTTAGGGGCCGAGTAGTTGATATGACATGCCCTTTTTAAATTTGAGTCACCAAACTTGTGAATCGGTTAGTTTCATAAAATTAAATACAAACTATATTATATAATATAGTTGTATATTAAAAATAAATAAATTTAATTAGTTAAAATTATTTAATTAATTAAAAAGAAAAAGAGTTACTCCAAATATATATATATATATATATATATATATATATATATATATATATATATATATCACCCTCCAATTAACAAAAAAAAATGATGTGAGCAAAGTGAAGAAAATTGTCGAGGTTAAGATAAGATGTCAAATTACATAAGTCGAAATGATATGCACAAGAAGAAGGAATTATTAGCAAATTAAGCTTTGAGGACAAAGCTTTTGAAGGAAGAGGCAATGTAACAAATATAATTTGTATAAAATAGAATAAATACAAATAAATGTAATTACTGATAGTGAAATAGGGATTAGGTTAAGTAGTCATTAGTTAACTGAAAAGGCATGCCTAAAAGACATGCCCAGTCATTAAAGGTCGCCTGCATAGGTATATAAGCAAGGCCTAATTGTAATTTTCAATCATCTTATCGTATCATATTTTATTAATAAATTATTATTATAAATACCTCTTGCGTATTTTTGCTATTAAGCCAACAAACATACTAGTTTTGTTGCTACAGCTTCATTGTTGCCATAATTTTACATTCAATTTTTCTTGCCAACCTGAATGCCTTCTCCAATGAATCGGTTTCCCAAACTCAAACCTCATGTTGGATTTTATCCTTTAAAGTCCCTATGAAGACATCAATCCTATGTTCCTCTGGAATATCAGCTACCCTTATATTCAATTTTTGAAAGTCCTCAATGTGCTCCACTAGTGAACCCTTTTGTTTGACATTTATCAATTGGATAAAGAAGGTGTTTTTATTTGTATCCTCATAATGTGCTATCATTTCCTTCGTAACAATTGACCAAGTGACAATTTTTTTACGGGAGAAAAGCCATAGATACCATGCAAATGTATTTTTCTCTAAATATAAAGTTGCAATGCGTACCTTTTGTGTGTTTTGCACATTATTGAGATCAAAATATTTCTCCATCTGTAGTATCCATGTTATGGGATCCTTTCCATCAAACTTCCTCATATCGATCTTTGGAATATGATTGGTCTTCAATCCAACATTAGAGGTTATGAAATCACGATTAAATTTATTTTGTTCTCATCATGAGTTTCCTCTAATATATTTCCGCCATTAGGAATAATTTCTTGTATCAAAATTTTCATAAAACCTTCCATGTCTTCTTTTAGATCATTCTTCACGTCTTCCATGTTGTCTTTTATTTTTTTTATCGATGTTAGCTTCCATTTCATCCATCTTAGCTTCCATTCCATTTTTCAAGCCATCCATCTTAGCTTCCATCCATTTCTTCAAAAATTCCATTTCATTTTTTTTTACTCTTTGCGAGAGTGAAATTTGGTGCACTTGCTCTTGTAATTTTGATATGTCATGTTGTGCTTATTCATCTTCATCAGTCATAGTAGAGCCTTCTGAAGGCTTAATGGGTGTTGAATTATTTTTAGGTGGAATTTTTGAACCCAATATTGATATCCATGCTTCAATATGCCCTTGGAATCACTTTAAACTGATTTTTCAAACAAGACTTATGCAATTTGAAAAAAATACACACCTTTTTCTTGCTTTTGAGGAGCTCGATATTGAAACTGAATTATCTCTGTGATTTCAGATCTTCAATATCTCAAATTCAGTCTTGTAGTATCAATCTGAATCCTCTTTCCAATGCCATAGGTATGACCTGCTTTGGATGCTTCAAGGCAAAGCTATTCCCAATCTCCCACAATGACCTAATTATGGACTCGTTCAGTAGAGTGAACTTGTATGGTGTGCCACATGTCAATTTTTCCTCCTTCAGCTCTAAAGTTGATACACAAGAAACTACAGTTTGTGTACTGTTGGCCACTTTTTATAGAATCCAAATCTGATGCTCAGAGAGAGAGAGTTATGATGATTTTCCCATGGTCACCTCTTTGAGATGAAATTTGGGAGCCTAAAAAAACCCTAAATTCCCTAGATTATATCTCCGAAATATTGCGAACCAGGATCTAAAATTTTTACACGAAGTTCCTTAAGATTTCGACTTCACGTGACAAAAATTTCAGCTTCTGAACCTTCATAGAAAAAATTTATAGCGAAAATTCCACTATGACCTATTTGGAGCAGTGAAACCCTAGAATCCAAAGCTCTAATACCAAATGTTATAAAACCAGCTCCAAAAATAGAAGAAAAGAGAAATAAACGCCTTAGAAATAAGCTACTTCAAGGGGGAAACCTCCTTTCCATTACATAAATGAACAATTCTTAGAAGATATAAATGAAAAAACCTCCCTCTATACATAGGAGTCCATGGTGTCACTATATAATCCTAGCCAACCTAACAATAATAATCTAAGGGCACAATAATAACAATATTGGGGTTACATGGGTACAAAAATAACAATAAGGGGGCTACATTAGCAACAATAAGGGACTATACTAGTAATATAGGGACATAACAGATTGGAACAAAAATCTAGTCATTATGGAATTTTAAGACAAGCTGCACACAATCTTATTGGATTTTTACATAAAGGAAACTAATTTCGCAGTAGCAGCATTTAAATTTGCAACACTTTCAGTATTATTTCTATTTTTATTTTGTGGGGTTTTATTCTCTTTTTATTATTTTTTCAACTTTCTTTCTTTTTGTCTTTTTCTTCATATTCATTTCTTTTTGACATACCCTCTTTTAATTTTCTTATATATATATATATATATATATATATATATATATTGGAAATCATTTGCATATTGAAAATTATTTACAATGTAAAATTACAAATATGAAATACTCAATCACCTTGAGATCCTATAAAATATAGGACCCTAACACGTTGCAGATCACCTAGGCCCACTTAACAGTGCGTTGGTCGACTTGGAGAGAATTGTTCAAAGGATTCTGGGATATTCCCACTTTATAGTGGCCTCCAGAAGTTTTTCCAGCTATCATGATATTTGATAACCTAGAATATGAACACCATGAAGCCATTAAATCACTTATCCTCCTATCCCATTGAACAAGGAAACTTCTTCATCCATTTATGGAAAAGTCATTCAATGACCAATTAATGACAAACTACCCTCATTTCTTATAAATTGAGCACTGATCATAGTTAAAAGGGGAGCAAGAGTTTTAATTTGTAGAGTTATTCTGGTGAGATTATAGCTCTTTGAGGTATTGTTTGAAAATAATGTGATGCTATTGGAGTTATGATGTTGATGTGATGAGGATAGGATTGAAGCTAGAGCAAGTTGACATTGAATCAATCCAATTGGTTGTAACTTCTCCTTCTATCTTATAAGAAATATATTTGTTCCTTTCCTAATACATGTGTTCATGCTTTTATATATGTATTTTCAAATGTAATCAATTAAGTTTGATTAAGATGAATAGATCATATGCTTTTATGTCGTTTTCTGTCTTCTCTTAGTAATTGAAGGTACCAATCAAACGAGTTCAATTCGATTGGAAGAGACGGAAGTGACAAAAGGGAGATGAATAATATCGAAGGATCAAAAGTAGGAATTCTTCTCTTATCTGTTTATGTTAAGGAAAAGATCAAGTGTCTTTTATCTGTTGCTCTAAGTGCATCCACCACACTTAGGAAAACTTATATATCCATAGGTTTGATTTCCGTAAAACAAATTGGTGACCATATTGGGGAATGATTGATCATCCTTGGTGTTTTTTTCCTTGTATTTTAGCATCTAGTATACTTTACTTGCTTCATTACAGTCATTTCAATGTGTTTTGGAAAAAGAAGTGTGTCTTCTTGCCTATTTTTGAGATTCCTCTTGCACCAGCGCACTATTGATCTTGACAAAATGCTCTACCATGCACTATTGGCTTAGAGACAGTGCTTTGTAACTCACTGTCTCCCACTCAGAAGTGCACTACTCCTATGACCAACCAAAATTCATCATATTTTTGTCTTTTACCATCCACTTCAGTGTCTTGATTGCTGAGTTTTCAAGTGTTTAATTGCCTCTAGAGTCCAGATTGCTTCTGCTATCCTTGCTCACTTTGGATGTTTGTTTGTTCAATGTTTCTTCTTCTTCTATTTATAATTTTTGAAACAAATCCAAAGCTTAAATTTTACATTTGATCAGTTCTTTATTTTCGAAAAGAGGAATTGTCGTACTAGTATTCATTTCTCTGGAAAGTATTGATTGATTGTTTGTGCATCTTAGTTTCTTTTTCATTCATTCACACTTAAAATAAATAAAAAAGAAAAACATCCATTTTCATATAGGGTTTGTGAGTGATGCATAGGAATAGTTAGGGAATTTGCATTTAGATGTGCTCATTACTGATTGCTTACAATCTAATTGCTCTATCCCTTGTAGCTAGGGTTTTCATTGTCGAAATTGAATCGAAATGAATGATTATCATATTTTTGTATTCTAGGAATTTAAAATACATCACATGGTGAACCTGAAAGGAAAATTTCTAAGCTAGATCAACTTAAAATTTATCTCAACTAACTTAAGGGAGAATTGTCACTTAATGATAACATTTAGAGGTCTAGGTTAGAGACGTGTTCCAGCTTTGTAAAACATAACAACTATCGTTAATTGTCTACGATACATTCTGAGTGTGATACCTCATACCACGTACGTAAGTATATCAGAGCTCATCCACGTACCTTGAGTATATCGGGTTGTGTTCTAGTATGAAAAGTAAAAGGGGATGCTCTCACTGTGTAGTTTCACATTAGAAAGTGCTAACACGGATTGGGCCTTTATGTACCATCGATTATATTTTGGAGGAAAACATTAGGTTACTTACCATCCATAGGTAACCAATTCGACCACCTTGTACACTATGATACACCGAACACAACATTCGGAGAGATTTCCTACACATGTAAGTCATTAGTTTACTGGGCCAGTATATTGTAGTTCACAATTGCTTCGTAATCCTTTTGCTTATAATTACCCTCTTTTTGTTTATTTATTTCTTGTAATTAAATCAGTCAGCAATCATGGAATAAGATCAAGCCTTTCCCCATCGTTCACGTAGGACATCGAATAAACCATCTTTACCACCAGAAGCTACACCTAGACAGCGAAGGAGAGCTCGTCCTACTGAGTCCGGCACCTCTGGGACCTTTGGTGCTTCATCTTCATCTAATTTACTAGTCATGTGATCCTTTGAGTATCGAGTCTCGAGTCATTTCTACCAATCCCCATTTATCTCCTACCATAAAGGCGGAACCCTCACAGTTACCTGAGGACACTAAAGTTGAGTCCAGTGAAATGGTAAATCCAGAACTCGAAGTTGTTCAATTGGAAGTCGATCTGGAAACCTTAGTTCTTTTACTAGAACATCATTATCCCAAAGTTCAACAACAAGAAATTTTTCCTGTATTGGTAGATAACCAACTGGCTCATCCTCAATCATCAGTAACTATTGAGTCTTCCTCTTTACCGCAAATTTTTCCTCCATAAATTTATCTCGGGCCTGACGATGAAGTACTTCCACATGGTTTTATTTCAATTGAGGAAGAAACTCAGGAAGAGACAACCCCTACAGCTCCAACTCATGTTGGGTCGGGGCTTCATCTTTATCCGTCTTTTCCTCATTTGACCCACACTGTTCTTGTTGATCCTGGTCAGTCTCAAGTTCCCGTAGATCCTTTAGGGTATTTACTGGATTATTTAACCATGGTTGATACAACATCCTAGAATGTACCATATGTTACAGTTGTGATAGCATCTACTGTTGCTAGCTCTTCGATGTTTTCTATGACACCTGAGTCTCATATTTATGGTGGTCCGTCTCTCCCATAGGGTTACTAATATTTAAATGGAACCTACTCCAGTGCCTCCTCTAGTACATGGACTTCACCCATTTCGTCATCTTGAATTTTTTCTGGTTCCTCTCTTACGAGTACTGAATGGCCTGATCCTTTATTTACATCTCCAGCTCAATATCAGGTTGGTCCATCTGATTACTGTCCATCTAATCCAATTTCTACTGGAATCCGATCATATGAAGGTTAGTATGATAAATATCCTTATACTCCATATGCTGGGGGGCAACCCATGTTTACCCCATATGTCAGTACTCCTTCATTTTTAGGTCAATATTATGCTCTAATTCCTGCTTTTCAGTGGAATCCTACCTTTTAGTTCAACCACAAATGGTTGTGTACCAATATCAACTAGTTCAACCTATTCCATCCATACCTGCTACACCTGTTATTACTTCCTTGGTCGTAGCTTATTCTTCTTAGGCGGGTCCTTCAACCCTTAACCCTCAAGTTTCGGGTCTACAGACTTCGTCCTCATAGACTAGTTTACAACAATCGTCTCTATAGGGAATTTCACAACCACAGGCTAGTTTACCCTCGTCACGGGCTTCCACTGGTCTCTTCTATTCAAAACCTAGCCCAAACTATCCTGATGGGAAACAACCATATTATCAAATCCCATGGCAGCCACAACAACAATTCCAACAGTATCAAGCTTACCTGGGTTCTGTTCAACATGCCTATCAAGGGTTTGGTCAACAAACTTACCCCTATCAAGGTTACTAGCAACATATTCCTTATACTGGTGCACAACGGTCTATTACCCAGCCAATTCCATCTTACCCTAGTTACGCTCAACCTAATCTAAACTAATAGTTGTCGTTTGTTGCAACACTAGAGTTACCTAATTTAAACCGGCTCACTAGTGATCCCATTCATTATTTACCTTGGTGGCTGGTGATTCCTCATAACTTACCCTCTGATATTATGAAATTCAATGGAAACTCTCGAGAATATCTATCTACGCACGTTATGAATTATCATTTATGGTGTTCCTCAAAATCCATGAATGATGATTCTATTAGACTTTGTCTTTTCTTGCGAACGTTCACTGGTCTGGCTGCAATGTGGTATATTGAATTACCATGAGCTTCTTTCGATAACTTCATGGCTTTAGCCACTAATTTTCTAACCCAATTGCAGCTACCCATCAGATATGAAACTGGAACAAAAATTTTGACCAAATTTAAACATACGACTGCTACTCACATATCATATCACATTCATGAGTGGTGTCGTCATCATCAAATGGTTAAAATATTTGATCTAGATTAGCTTTTAGCTGAGTGGTTTATAAAGTCCTTGTTGCAATCTATCATCGAGGACGTGGCCAAAGGCAGTTTTGTCACTAAGGAGCAAGTAATTTCTCATGCCCAGTATCTGGATTTGATTTTTACTCAGTCTGGCACGCTCTATGAAAATATTATGAATGTAGCGCGAACTAATTTTACTGTTCTTCCTCCTCCATATGGTAAGCACTTGCATCCCGGCAATGGTGTGACTGGTTCTGCTAGCACTCAACCAACAATTCCACCATCTGTTTCCACACTTGCTATGTCCAATCAAATCCCTGTTGTATCTAATCCTACATCTTCTTTCGAAATACATGTTGTGTCATCTAACAAGGGAAAAAGTGACAAGCAACCCAAAAGTAAGAAGAAAGGGAAAGATAAAAAAAAAAAAATCACACCAGCAGGAAAAATCATCTGATACACCTGGTACTTCTCGAAAACCTCGTTACCCTTGTTTGATATTTAATGAGGAGCATTCACGCGAGACTGTCCTCACTACTCATAAGTCTCAAAACTTATTAATACTCCTCATGCATCTCCAGTGTTGACAAACCCTTTTCCGAACTTGGAAACACATATGGCTGCTATGGATCCTGTTTCTAGTTCACAAGTGCTTATGTTATCTGCCACTAAGCCCAAAAATGATGTTTTGGTGTCCACATGACGTAAATATTATAGTAATACTCTTTCATAATTGAATAGTAAGGCTACATATCAACCTACTACTTCGACTTTGACTTCGTTTGATTAAATTATGTCGCCTTGTATTCCTGAGTTAACAATAAAGCTACCAAAGGGAGTTGTTCATAAATTAAATTTTAACCCTCGAGCTTGTGCAACTAAAAATTATAACATATTCAAAGATCTAGCTCAGTCACCTTCTTCTATGTCGACGCATAAGGTTCTTCTGAATTTTCCCTCCCAAAAGCACGCTTTGTTGCCAACAATTGGTGGAATCGAATCCGACAGACTCTAATCTCGTAGTCTTTAACCATGCAGAGTATGTGCCACAATTTTTAGCACAATTAGCATTTTTTATCCAAGTAAATGTCCTAAATCACCTCATTCATTGGATGATTATTGATGAAGGTGCATCTACATGTATCATGTCTATGAGTTTCTTGAAGTCACTTGGCTCACCACCTTTATCACAATCACCTACGATGTTTAAAGCTTTTGACGTTCGTACACATAAACCTTGTGGAATTCTTAGTAACCTGCAAGTCAAACTAGGGGGAAAAAAGGTTACTATTAAATTTGAGGTCTTTGATGGACCCCTTCACTAAAACATCTTAATAGGAAGACCGTGGGTTTACTCTATGGTTACGATTGTATCTACTTACTTTCGCATGGTCACCTTACCCCATAAGGGCAACATCACAGTCATCGATCAACCCTACTTCTTCACCTCTGGTTCCAAAGAAAATGGAAGTGTTCCATTCATTCACAGACACTCGCCATCTCTTCAGAATATTGGTGTAGGACTCTTAAATAATTCTTCCCTAATTGACACCTTTTCATTACCGTTGCCTGCGACATCAACGAAATCACAAAAATAGAAACCTGCAATATGATATCTTCCACTTCATCTGATTTATGGAAGGTTCCCAATGATTCTGAAATAGATAGGTTGGGTGTAACTATGTTGCTAAGTCCGATCGAGCTCGCATAGCAATCTATAATTTTGGCTTATGCAATTAATCATGATCCTTTGTCTCTAATTGTTTGGATCAATTTTTATTTAGATTATGGTACTTATTTTGACCCCTTTTCACGTATATTCTCAACTGGTGAGAGCATTATGGAATCCATGATGTCGGAAGAGGAACCATGGGAAGATTCTCATCACTGATCCCATCTTCCAGATTACATTAAAGATAGTCCAAATGAACTATATCACCTTACAAGCATCGATTTCTTAACAAATTCCATTCCTATCCACGCCATTGATTCTAAGATAAACCCATCAAATATTGAAGAAATTATTTCTATTGATATTTCAACCAAACCTTGTGATGTAGGAGCATCGGAATTAGCCAGCAATGTGGAAATCTGTTCACATGTTGTGGCTAGGCAGAGTGAATTTCATTGACTGTTTGGTCAAATTTAGTTTACTGAGGAGGTCGATTTCTCAAATATTTTGTTATTGTAATAAGTGAGAGATTGCCTTATTTTAGATTAGAGATAAAAAATTTTAGTATAGGTATGCATGAGAAGCTACGAATTAAATGATTTCTGTTAGATCTTTAAAAATAGAATATTACATTAGCTATTATTAGAAGAATTAATGAGAGAAAAATGGGATGAGCGAATAGAGTGAGAGAGGTTTTGTGTAGAGCGAGAGCTCAGATTGGTAGGAGGACTGTGTTTAAAAAAAAAACAGAGATCATTCTTTGTATGACCAGGCAAAGGCCGAGACTCTGTTTCGTTTTTTCGAATATTATAAATGAAATTGTGGTTTGTACATAGTCAAATGACAAATTTTGGAGGCTTGAACCTTGTTGGTCTGTGTAATGGATTGAAATAGTTGCGGTTCTGTGTTGGTGTTAATTTAATTTGTATGAAGTTTTGTGTAAATGTAAATCGGATATTAGTTGAGACTGTGCGTGAAAAGTCTTTAATACAAATTATTGGCTTGAACAAAAAAAACATGTAATAGAACCTATGAAGCGGATCTGGAATAATATAATGGTTGATTGTATGTGTTATCGGTCCATGAACATCACATATCATACCATATATCAATGAACCTGGATGCGAAGTTTTATAGACTGGTTTGAAATTGCATCGGGTCCAGAATATTGCATCGGCACTGTGGTAACTATCGAAAGTTGTGGCATTAAAAAAATATTGCGACTTGTGACTTCCGATAGTTATCGCATCGGAGCTATGGAAGCGATCAACACTTGAAGTACTTTGCCAGTAGCGATTTGCGATCGCGATTAATATCACATCGGCGCAGATTTAATTTGGAGCGCATTAGAGTTGCGAAAGTGTAGTGACATCGCGTCGGAATGGGGTGGATGTCAACTTGGTAGCATATTGAAATCTCTGATTTGCAAATTGACTTAATTTTCAGATGAACCGGATCCGGGGAAGCGGATATATATATATAATCTATTGGTAAACAGTGTTCAACACTGTTTTGAAAGCGTTATAAAAGGATTATATCGGATCTGCGTTTTTCAATTATAAAGAGAACATAAATCTCTTTAAATTATTAAGAGCTTCGATTCCGATATTGAAAAGGGCTTTTATTGGTATTACATTGCTTATCAGAGATCCATTGGGAGAATTTATGTAACTCCATAGCTGCTGCTGCATCAAATCTTGGTATCGGAGCCGAAGAAAGGAGTATTTGCAGCAAAAATGCCTCCAACAAGAGGAATTGGTCGAGGGAGACCAGAAACAAATGCAGTTCTGTTGGAAGAAGTGCGGAATTTGCGTGCACGAATGGAGACAATGGAGACAGCCCAAAGAAGAGCTCCTGATGATGGAGCTAAAATCTCTTCAGAGGAATCTGATGCAGATGTGGAAGCAGAAGAAGAGAACGAAAATGTCAAATTCATCAAGATGCTGGCAAAATTTGGAAGCAAACCCAAGATGGAGATTCCTATGTATGAAGGGAGTCTGAATTCGGAGGAGCTTATGGATTGGATCAGATCCATAGATCAGTACTTTGATTATGAAGAGGTTGAGGAGAATAAGAAGGTAAAGTTTGCAGTCACTAGATTGAAAGGTCATGCAGCCATCTGGTGGGACGAGGTACAGACATCAAGAACGAGAAAAGGTAAATCTAAGATTAAGCAGTGGGATAAAATGGTAAGTAAACTGAAAGCCAAGTTTTTTCCAAAAGACAATCATTTGAATCTTTTTAAGAAAATGCAAAATCTGAAGCAGAAAGGAATGTCTGTTAAGGAGTACACAGAAGAATTTTATAGATTGAGTATCAGAACAGGGCATGTAGAAGATGATTTGGAGAAAATATCTAGATATGTAAATGGGATAAGGTATGAAATACAAGATGAGATTAGCATGTTAAGCCTGAAAACTGTTGAGGATACCTATCAAGCAAGTCTGAAGGCAGAAGAGAAAATATTGAGGAGACAGAGTCAAAGGAACAGAGGGAAAAGCTCAGCGAGAGGTAGAGGAGCTGTTAGATCCATAGGAACACAGCATCAGCATGAAGCAGGAAGTTCAAGTGGCAGATCACCACAAACGGGTGAAGCTAGTAGAGTAATATTTGCACCTAGAGGAAGAGGGCGAGGAAGAGATGTTAGATGTTATACTTGTGGAGAATGGGGACACATGTCGAGGGACTGTCCTCATAACAAATCAGCAAGCCAGAGGGGTTCAAATGTGGTTGAGGCAGAGCCAGAACCACCTCAACTTGTAGAGAAAGAGGAACCACCTGAAGAAGGTGAATCATTGCTGCTTAGAAGAACTTTTCTTAGATCAGAAAAAGAAACTGGAGAACCTGTGCAAAGGAAAAACTTGTTAAGAACTACATGTAAATCAAAGGGTAAGTGTTGTAAGGTTATAATTGATAGCGGGAGTACTGAAAATCTTGTGTCCACAGAGATGGTGGAGAAGCTCGGGTTAATAAGGATGGCGCATCCTGCACCTTATAAAGTGTCTTGGCTACAGAAAGGCCATCAAGTCATCGTGACAGAACAATGTAATGTGGAAATGCAGATCGGCACATACAAAGACGTGATATTATGTGACATAATACCCATGGATGTATGTCATGTGTTATTGGGGAGACCATGGCAATTTGACCGGAAAGCAATTCACGATGGGAGAAGGAACACATACACCATAGAGAAGGACGGAATTAAACATACGTTGTTTCTAGTGAAGAATGATGTTGACAAAGAACTGCCTGAGAATAATATTATGCTGATAAGTGGCAAAGAACTGCTACAGGAGGTCGATAAAAGCGAGGAGGTGCATTTCGCTATTATAGGGAGGCCCAAGGTAATCTTAACCTCCACAAATTTAAATGATTTTCCTGAAGAAATTCAAACTGTGTTAAATAATTTCATGGATATCATCGTGGATGAATTTCCGAATGCATTACCACCAATGAGAAGTGTGAGCCACCATATCGATTTAATACCAGGAGCAAGTCTACCTAAGAAAGCTGCGTATAGACTAACTCCCCAGGAAAATGCATAGATGGCAAGGAAAGTACAGGAACTGATGAACAAGGGGCTGATTCGAGAAAGTCTGAGCCCATGTGCTATGCCAACGGTACTTAGTCCAAAGAAGGGAGGAGAATGGCGCATGTGCACTGATTCCAGAGCTATCAACAAGATAACAGTCAGGTACAGATTTCCTTTGCCCAGGATGGATGATTTAATGGAATTTTTAAATGGATCCAGGTACTTTAATAAAATAGATTTGAAAAGTGGGTATCATCAGATCAGAATTCGGGAAGGCGATGAATGGAAAACAACTTTCAAAACCAATAGTGGACTGTATGATTGGTTGGTGATGCCTTTTGGGCTCACTAATGCGCCTAGCACATTCATGAGACTAATGAACGAGGTCTTGAAAGAATATACAGGTAAATTTGTTGTTGTTTACCTTGATGATATTATGGTTTTTAGCAAAAGTAAAGAGGAGCATTTGGAATACCTGAAGTTAGTCTTGAAAACTCTACAGAAAGAAAAAATACTAATCAATTTGAAGAAATGTAGTTTCATGAAAGAGGAGCTGGTATACTTGGGATTTTTTATTTTCAAATAAGGTTTAAAAATGGATCTGGAGAAGGTACAAGCAATCAGGAACTGGACTACTCCCATGAGTGTATTCGAGGTAAGAAGTTTCCATGGACTTGCTAGTTTTTACTGAAAATTTATAAAGGGGTTTAGTCAAGTTTGTGCACCAATCCTTGAGACAATCAAGGAGGTCAATCAACCATTTTGATGGACAAAGGCAGCTGACAGGAACTTTAATCTGCTAAAAAATAATATAACACAACAGCCAATTCTAGCATTTCCAAATTTTGAAAAAGTCTTTCAAGTGGAAACCGATGCAAGTGGAGAAGCAGTTGGTGCGGTATTAAGTCAAGAGCAAAGACCGATAGCATATTTCAGCGAGAAATTAAATGATGTGAAAAATAAATATTCTTCCTATGACAAAGAATTTTACGCTATTGTGCAGGCATTGAAAAAGTGGAGGCATTACTTGCTACCAAAGGAATTCATCTTATATTCAGATAATCATGCTTTGCAGTTTATTAATAATCAGCCAAAGCTAAATCAGAAGCATGCCAAATGGGTGGAATTTCTGCAAAGTTTTACTTTTGTAATAAAGCATAAAATTGGTAAGTCTAATAAAGTGGCATATGCATTGAGCAGGGTAAGTTTTCTTTTGCAAGAGTTTAAAGTGGGTGTTGTAGGTTTTGATGAAATGATAGAAATGTACAAAGATGATGAGGATTTTAAAGACATCTACACAACAATTCAGAATCCGGTGAACCATAACAAAAGTCAATGTATGGACTACCTTATTCAAGGAGGTCTGTTATTTAAAAGAAATAAATTAAGTATTCCTAAATGTTCCATGAGAGAGAACATAATTAAGGAGAAGCATAGTGGAGGGTTATCTGGTCATTTTGGACAAGATAAAACTTTCGCTTAGGTGAATGCTTTTTATTACTAGCCTAAAATGCAAACTGATGTTAAAAAGTTTGTTGAGAAATGCAGGGTATGTCAATATGCCAAAGGAAGGAGTCAGAACACAGGTCTATATCAGCCATTGCCCATACCAGATCGACCATGGGATGCAGTGAGTATGGACTTTGTTCTGGGTTTACCAAAAACTCAGAGAGGAAATGATTCTATTTATGTTGTAGTCGACAGATTTTCGAAAATGGCACATTTTATTGCTTGTAAGAAGACTCATGATGCAACATACATAGCAAATTTATTCTTTTCATAGATTGTAAGATTGCATGGTTTACCTGTAAGCATTATATCAGATCGAGATACTAAATTTGTAGGGAATTTTTGGAGAACACTTTGGAAGAAGTTGGGGACTAAACTCAGTTTTAGTTCAGCGTACCATCCTCAGACAGATGGAAAAACTGAAGTAGTGAATAGAAGCTTGGGAAATATACTAAGAAGTTTGGTACATCAGAATCCCAAACAGTGGGATTTGGCATTAGCTCAAGCTGAATTCGCTTACAATGATACACCAAATAGAAGCACTGGAATGAGTCCATTTCATATTGTCTTTGGAATGCATCCGAGAGGAGTATATGAGCTTAGAGACTTGGGAAAACAAGAAGCTAGAAGTGCAAGTGCTGAAGATTTTGTTGAACAAATGCAGAAGCTACAGGAAGAAGTTAAAGGTAAATTGCAGGAAAGCAGCGGGAGATACAAGCAGAGAGCAGATCTGAAAAGAAGGGAAAAAGAGTTTCAAGTGGGAGATTTAGTCATGGCATATTTGAGGAAAGAGAGATTTCCTACAAAAACTTATAACAAACTGAAACTGAAGAAGATAGGACCTTGTAAAATCAAAAGAAAATTTTCAGCCAATGCATATTAGATTGAATTGCCGGAAGGAATTGTAATATCCCCCATTTTTAATGTTGTAGACTTATATCCATTTAGAGAAGTAGAAAATGAATTGCAGAATGAAATTGCAGTTGATGAAGTTCAAACTGTAGACTGGGAGGAACAGGTACCAAAAGCATCCAAGAAAGAAGTTGAAGCTATCTTGGATCAAAGAATATTCAAGAAAACTCGAGGGAAAACATATTTTCAATATCTAGTCAAGTGGAAAGAGCAACCAATGGAAGATTCTAGTTGAATGACAGTAGCTGAATTACAGAGATATGGAATAAACCAAGAACATCTAAAGGACAATTTTTTTCTTCCCCAGGAGTCTGATGCAGGAGCATCGGAATTAGCCAGCAATGTGGAAATCTGTTCACATGTTGTGGCTAGACAGAGTGAATTTCATTGACTGTTTGGTCAAATTTAGTTTACTGAGGAGGTCAATTTCTCAAATAGTTTGTTATTGTAATAAGTGAGAGATTGCCTTATTTTAGATTAGAGATAAAATTTGTTAGTATAGGTATGCATGAGAAGCTACGAATTAAATGATTTTTGTTAGATCTTTAAAAATAGAATATTACATTAGCTATTATTAGAAGAATTAATGAGAGAAAAATGGGATGAGCGAATAGAGTGAGAGAGGTTTTGTGTAGAGCGAGAGCTTAGATTGGTAGGAGGATTGTGTTTAAAAAAAAAACAGAGATCATTCTTTGTATGACCAGGCAAAGGCCAGGACTTTGTTTCGCTTTTTTGAATATTATAAATGCAATTGTGGTTTGTGCATAGTCGAATGACAAATTTTGGAGGCTTGAACCTTGTTGGTCTGTGTAATGGATTGAAATAGTTGCGGTTCTGTGTTGGTGTTAATTTAATTTGTATGAAGTTCTGTGTAAATGTAAATCAGATATTAGTTGAGACTGTGCGTGAAAAGTCTTTAATACAAATTATTGGCTTGAACAAAAAAAGCATGTAATAGAACCTATGAAGCAGATCTAGAATAATATAATGGTTGATTATATGTGTTATCGGTCCATGAACATCGCATATCATACCATATAGCAATGAACCCGGATGCGAAGTTTTATAGACTGGTTTGAAATTGCATCAGGTCTGGAATATCGCATCGGCACTGTGGTAACTGTCGACAGTTGTGGCATTAAAAAAATATTATGACTTGTGACTTCCGATAGTTATCGCATCGGAGCTATGGAAGCGATCAGCACTTGAAGTACTTTTCTAGTAGTGATTTGCAATCGCGATTAATATCACATCGGCACAAATTGAATTTGGAGCGCATTAGAGTTGCGAAAGTGTAGTGACATCGCGTCAGAACGGGGTGGATGTCAACTTGGTAGCATATTGAAATCTCCGATTTGCAAATTGACTTAATTGTCAGATCAACCGGATCCGGGGAAGCGGAAATATATATATAATCTATTGGTAAACAGTGTTCGACACTGTTTTGAAAGCGTTATAAAAGGATTATATCGGATCTGCATTTTTCAATTATAAAGAGAACAAAAATCTCTTTAAATTATTAAGAGCTTTGATTCCGATATCGAAAAGGGCTTTTATTGGTATTACATTTCTTATCGGAGATCCATTGGGAGCGTTTATGTAACTCCATAGCTACTGCTGCATCACCTTGCATAGTAGAAAACATTTATATCAGTGCGTTTTGTTCTACATCTGAACTTGACACTTACTACTCTGTTTTTTGTGAATTTCGTGATGTATTTGCTTGGTCGTATGGCAAAATGCTAGGCATCGATTCTAGTATTGTTGATCACGAGATTAAAATTTACTCTTATGTCAAACCGGTATGACAACGTTGAGGTCCTATTCATCGTAAAAAGGTTATTTCCATTAAAGCAGAGGTTGGAAAAATTTTGCGTGCTAGTTTTATTTACACTGTTTCGCTCATCGATCTGGTTTCCAACACTGTTCTCGCCATGAAGAAACAAGGGAGAATTAGAATGTGTGTTTATTATTGGGATGTAAATCATGCTTTTCCAAAGGAAAACTATCCCACTCCCTTTATCGACCACATCATTGATGAATGTGCCAGATGTGAAATATTTTCCATCATGGATGGTTTTTTAGTTTACAATCAGATCAATATTCGTCCAGAGGACCAATATAAAATAGGTTTGATCTGAACCTGGGCACATTCACTTATCGAAAACTCCCTTTTAGTTTAAATAACGTTGGGGCAACCTTTCAGAGGGAAATGAATTATGCTTTCCATGACACTAAACACATTTTTAAACCTTATCTGGATGACTTACATGCGCATTCATGGAAATGGGCTGACCACACGGTAAATTTGAGAGCCATATTTTTACGATGCCGTCACTACAAAATACACCTCAATCCACACAAATGTGTGTTTTTTGTCGATTATGGTCGTTGCTTGGTTTCGTTGTGTGGACTTCATCCATTGAAGGTCTAGGCCATTCTAGATTTTCTAGTGCCTTCCAACCTACTTCAGCTACAGAGACTCCAAGGGAAGGTTGAATTTCTAAGGAGATTCATTCCCAAATACACTAAAATGGCTGAATGATTTACTCGAGTCTTGAAAAGGGGGACTCCCTTGTTGGAAATATTGTGCAATATGTTTTCCTTGATGGAAACCTACTTGTTAAAGATGTGAAAATGATGTTTCTACAGGTTAGTATAGATGTGTCAGAGAAAGGAATTCCAGTAAGTGCGAGAGAAATGAAACGGGAAATATTTCTCAATGTATACATAGGTTTGATGAAGGCAACATGCGTACATAAGCTACTTGGTATACATTCAACCCGCGTATACATCCATAAATAATTTATATGCAGTATTTATGAGGAGAAATCGCGTATACACGTGGGTATAAAGAATTCAAGTCGCATATACCTTTTGTGCTCTAAAATTATGATACTAGGGGGCATTACCATGGTATTAGCCCTCAGTATTAAGTGTTGTGTCATATATTTGATTCCATCCAAGAATACCATCAGAAGTTGTGTGGTTTTGGCTCATGGTATTGGTAAAGGCTAAATCTATATAAGGAGAAGAAGATTACAGTGCAAGCTGGTGAAGGTGTAAGAGTTGTTACTGAATACTTCTATTTGAAGTATATCTGCATGGGATGAACTTTGTTTATTAGTATATCTAAAACTATGATGCACCCTTGGATACAATGATGGATCAGGATCTCCAGACTTGAAATGACTATGTATTTGATCTATTAAAGAGATGATTGGATCTGTGACCCGGCGCATGTTTGCTGAAGTAAAGTGAAGAAATCTGGGTAAGTCTATAGATCTGAAACATTTTTAAAAACTAATATTTACAAATCTATACACTTTTTTGTCTCGGTGAAAGCACGTATATACATGGCTTTGTCTCAGAAAAGGAGTGTATGGGAGTCAGGTTTTTCTGAAGCTTGCTGAAGAGGTTATCTGTTTATTGTTGCTATATTTCTGGTGTTTGTCAATGAAGTCTTCATGTAGATCTGGGTTGCTTGAGTATTGTATATGCGGATAAGTTGAATAAGTACAAATCTTATCAATGAGAGAGTAAACATGTTTAATGATGACTGACTGAATAAGGGTTCTAAAAAAACTGAAAAGATATCTAATTGAAAGCCTCAGATCTAGTTCTGAGACTGATCATATTCTGTAGCTTCAGTATTCTCAGATCTATACATGGGTTGGTGTGAAGGAAAGCGTGTATACACGCGCGATCAGTAAAGTAAAGTAGCGTATGTATTTTAAGATAATGAATGATCAGGGTTGAGTTTGATTATGCATATTGATTCTAAAATCTGGGTTTATTACTGTGTTTTGGTTACAGTGATCTCACTGTTCTGATTGAAGTTTGGGTTAAGTTTATTATTGATGATCTTTATGATGATTTGTGTTGAAGATGTGGGATCCAGTGTGAAAATTGATGAAACGTGGTCTGCAATGGTTCTGAGGGTTGAAGCTTTTAGTATGGAAGTAGAAGCTTCCTACTAGTTGAAGCTGGTGTTCTGATCAGGGGGTTAAAGCTCCCTTCCAGTAGTGGCTGGTAAACGAGATCAGGGGGTTGGAGTTCCCTTCCAGTAGCAGGTGGAGAACGAGAGAAGGTTGCAGCCTTCTGTAGGTATATGCCTACATACTGATATGAGTCTGCATCAATACAATATTGTAAGCAGTTTTCCATATAATAAATATTGAAGACAGAGACGAAAGCAATGGTTGTTTTCTCCCGAATTAGGTTTCCACCTTAAATCTTGGTTTTCATGTTTGATGCTCTTGTGTGATGATTTATTCTATTATTGCTACACATATTTACTACTTAGCTATCTGATGCATAACTGATAAGCTGGGTTAAAGAATGTTTTTGAAAGTTTATCTAAAAATAAATTTATCTTAGTATACACAAGTTTTTGTTAGTGTATCCGTGTATATACGCTAGTTGGGCTAATCAAGTTGTGTATAGAAATTAGTAAGAGAAAAAGAAAATATTGTGATTATTGAAAATAATGATTTAGCCCCCTCTAAGTATTTTCCCAACAATTGGTATCAGAGCAGGTCCTTCTAAAAAAGCTTAATCGCTAAAAGGAAGATCAACCAAGATGAGAAATCAAGATGGGAAAACATTTATCAGATCTCCTCTCTTCAACGGAAACAATTTAATCTTTTGGAATACAAGTACAAGATCCTATATTTGGTCTCTTGGAGCAGATATATAGACTATAGTTGAAGGAGGTTATCAATATCCAGCCTCACTTCCACCAGATCTAGCAGCAAGAAAGAACTATGAAACCAATGCAAAGGCATTCAATGCATTATTAAGAAGCTTGACTAAATCAGAATTTGTCAAATTCATGAAGTTTAATACAACAAAGAAGATATGGGACAAAATCATTTTGAGCTATGAAGGTGATGCCAAGGTAAAAAGTGCTAAAATCCAAACTCTCATAATTCAATATGAGAAACTCAGAATGCATAATGAGGATAGCATTGCTAGTTTCTTTTTATGTCTAGATGATATTGTAAATCGTATGAGAAATCTGGGTGAAACCATAACTGAAACTACTCTAGTAAAAAATGTTTTAAGATCTCTAACTCCCAAATTCGAGTCAAAAGTGTCTGCTATTAAAGAGAAGCAGGATCTACAAACTCTTACTATTGTTCAACTTCATGGGATTCTAACTGCATGTGAAATGTGGAAAGGAGGTCCATCTGAAGTCAAGAAGTTGTCTTTAGAGCTACTACAAAAGGAAAAGAAGTAGAAGAACAAGAAGGACCAGGGTATGTTTTAGAAGAAAATGAGATAAAAATTTTAAAGAAGCTTCAACTTGGCATTGGAAGATTCAGAGCTAAGCTTCCTTTTAAATGTTTTTCTTGTGGAACAGTTGGTCATTATGCTACTAAATATCCTCATAAATAAAATCATGAAAAGGGAAAGGAAGTCGAAAATGGAAATAAGAAATGGTTTATCAATAGAAAAATCTATTATACTCATGAAGATAGAGATGGTCTATCAAATAGTGAAGAAGGAGAATCTAATCAAGATATTAGACTGCTCATGGCTTTTGAAAAAGACTCTAGTGAGGCTAAAGATACTTTTATGGATGCATTAGAAGAAAAGGATTTTCTTGAAGAAATAAATCAACTACAAATATGTTTGGAAGAAAAAAAAATTTCCATAGATACTCTAAAGAATAAGCTTATAGAAAAGGAGAAGAACAATGAAAAATTATAATGTGAAATAGTAAGTCTAAGAAAGGAAATCGAGAAAGTGAAAACTTTAAATCTTCGATTTTCTAAAGGGTCTGAAACCTTAGATGAAATTACCAAGGTACAACGCTCTCCTCTTGTAAAGATGGGTCTTGGATATATCAGAGAATCCTCTCAGTCTTCAGCACCAAGCTATCTAAATGCAGCTAAAGCCAGCCAGCAACATTTTGTCACTCAGCAAAATAACAAAGATACTACCCAAGTAAAGCATGACCACTTTAATTCAAGGAAGAATAATAACATAAATATCAATCAGTAGGTAAACATAAATAGAAGGTTTTATGATCGCAGAAATTTCTTCTTTAATGGACAATGTTTCTCATGTCATAATTTTGGTCATAAAGTTGTACAATGTGTTGCATACAAAACCATCACGACCAAAGAAGCTAGAAATCAAAGAAATGAGACTGGAGTAAAGAAGAATACTTACAACAACTTCTCTCCTCTTGATGTCGAAATTGAATTTTCTTATTGCAATAAATTTGGACATGAATAATCTAAATGCAGGAGCAAACTTCAAACAAAAGAACATATACCCACAAATTCCAAGGTATGGAGAAATAAGGACTTACACGTTGAAAGTTGTTGCATAGCGTTATTTGTAGAAGGAGAAGAAAATCAATGGTACATTGATAGAGGGTGCTCAAAACACATGATAGTCGATAAAAATAAACTTATTTCATATAATGCATTAGAGAAAGAAAATAATGTTACTTTTGGAAATGACTCTCCTACTATCATTAAGGGTAAAGGTTCTGTGTTTCTAAAAGAAAAGGTTAAAGCTAACAATGTTATGTATGTGGATGGGTTAAATCATAACTTGTTGAGTGTAAGCCAAATGTGTGATCAAGGAAATGAAGTTGTCTTTAGTTCAAAGGAATGTGTAGTACATGAACTTGACACAGGAAAAATAGTAATAAAAGGAACTAGAACACCAAACAATCTATATATATTGAAAGGTGGCCAAGAGAAATGCTACTTAGGTAAATGTACAGAAAATTGGTTATGTCACAGAAGATTGGGAAATTTGAGCTTCTCTCAAATAAGAAAATATAGCAGACTCAAAGTTGTTTGTCATCTTCCAAGCATCACTCTGCCTGAAAATACCATATGCAAATAATGCCAATTTGGTAAGAAAACCAAGGTGCAATTCAATGCCAAATAAGGATCAGCAAGTAAGCCTCTTGAACTTACACATACTGATCTATGTGGTCCTATAAGGAAAAATTCACCTCGTGGAGAATAATACTATATTTTATTTATTGATGACTTCTCTAGAATTTGTTGGATGGGTTTACTAAAACATAAAGATGAAGCATTTGGAAAATTTAAGATCTTAAAAGCTTTGGTTGAAAATGAATTAGATCTAAAAATGAAATGTCTTATATTTGATCGAGGAGGAGAATATATATCAGATGAATTCTTTGATTTCTGTAAACATCATGGCATAAAAAGACAGTTTTCTGTAGCTGGAACCCCACAACAAAATGGTGTGGCAGAAAGAACGAATAGAACAGTTCAACAAATGGCTTTTTCTATGCTTGATGAATCTGGAAATCCCGATACCTTTTGGGGAGAAGCATCACATAATGTAGTAGATATTCTTAACAAGGCTCATGTTCATGTGAACAGTGATAAGACTCCTTATGAGCCCTGGTATGGTAATCTTCCCACTGTAAAGAATTTTAGAGTTTTTAGAAGACAATGTTTTATCAATAAAAATGATAAAAAACATGGTAAGTTTGAGAGTAGAGTAGATGAAGGAATATTTTTTGGGTACTCTTCTAGAATTAAAGCATATAAATGTTACAATAAAATACTTCAAAAAATTGTTGAATGTATTGATGTTGTAATTGATGAGTCTCTCACAGCTCCTAAAAGGGAAATAACAACAACAAATTAAGATGATGATGATGTATATTTTCCCTCATCAAACATCAACAATATAGAAGTAGAACCCAATGAAGCACCAGAAGATGATATATCTGAAAAGGCTCCATCTAGGTACGTTCAAAACAATCATCGAGAATCTCAAACCCTAGGAGAAAATGGATCAGGTGTCCAAACAAGAAGAACTCTTGTAGGATCCCCTAGCTATCTGGCATTCTTATCCACTATTGAACCATAGAATGTAAATCAAGTTATTAAAGGTGAATGTTGGATTCAAGCCATGAATGAAGAACTTGATCAAATTGAAAAGAACCATACTTGGGAATTGGTTCCAAGACCTCATGATAAAAATTTTATTGGAACAAAATGGATATTCAAAAACAAGTTAAATGAAAATGGAGATGTTATTAGAAACAAAGCTTGACTTGTTTGTAAATAGTATGCTCGACAAGAAGGTATATAATTTGAAGAAAAATTTTCTCCTGTAGCCAGACTTGAAGCCATAAGAATTTTTCTTTCTTTTTCAAGTTTTCAACAATTCAAATTTTATCAAATGGATGTAAAAATTTCTTTCCTCAATGGTGATCTAGAAGAATAAGTGTATATAGAACAACCAGAAGGATTCATTCTGGGAAATGATTAAAAACTTGTTTGAAAACTTAGAAAGGATTTATATGGTCTCAAACAGGCTCCTCGGGCATGGTACTGTTGTATTGAAAAATATCTTCAACAACAAGGTTTCACAAAGGGATCTGCTGATAGTAACTTATACACAAAAATTGAGAATGATAATGTTGGAAATACTGAGAGGGGGGGTGAATCGGTATTTCTTTCAATTAGAGCATTAGTTAATCTTCAATTATTATCAGTGTTTGTACAATGATAGCAGAAAACAAGAGGAACACAAATGCACACAGTTTTTAAGGTGGAAACCCACTTCGGGACAAAAACCACCTGATTCTTTTCTAATAATTCTTTTCAACTCCAATTTAAAATAAAGCTCCAACTTCCTAGAATCTAGAAAATAATTCTTCTCCATATCCCACTGGATGGATGCTCCAACACCCGAGATTCTTTAGTATTCAACTGAACGGATTCCCCAACACCCAATGAGCTACAACTCACCCTAGCACCACCCTTCCACCCTATAGAAGAATAAAAAATGAATGGACTCCCGTACCAGGGAAAATGGTCCACTTTAAAATGATATAGAATGATGTAGAAGAAGAAGATATACTAGACCATAACCCCAACTTTGACACAAACACCTAATGATGATCCTAGACCTCCCAACGTTGCCTATTCAACCCTTGGCAGATAGATACTAGTACAATTTGTACAATAATGTATTTACAATGACTAGGTACAATGATACATCTACAATGATTGTATGCAGTGCTGCCCACTTGAAGACTTCATATGATGAACTTCTTGCTGCCATTATGCACCTTGGATGCTGCTCTTGTCATGCTACCCTCTGCTGCACCTTGCTTTCTTTTCTGCCGTAGAAAGTTTGGTCCTTTGCAACCCTTGACAACACATGATCTAGCTTTTTTTTTCCTTCTAGGATCTCAATATTGAATCTGGTGTATCTCTGTTATTTCAGATCTTCAATATCTGATTTTTGGACCTATAGTAGTCCTCTGAGTCATCTTTCCAATTCTACAGGTCTGACCCAATTTGGATTCTTCAAGAGAGAGTTATACCCAATTTCTCACACTGCCCTAATTATGGACTGTTTCAGTAGAGCGCACTTGTACAGAATGCCACATGTCACTGTTTCTTCATTTGCCTCTGAAATTGATAGAGAAAAAACTAAATAATGTGCACTATCTTCCAATTTTTACAAAATTTGAATCTGATACTCAGAGAGAGATTTATGACAATTTTACCAAGGTCACTTCTTTGAGATGAATTTCAGGAGCCTGCAAAAACCTTTACTTCCACAGATCATATCTCCAAACATATTGCGCAACTTGATCTGAAATGTTTACTGCAGCTTCCTCAAGATATTGGTTTCACCTCATAAAAATTTTAGCTTCTGAGTCTTCATAGAAAAAAAGTTAGAGCGACAATTCCATGATGACCTGTTTCAGATGACTGAATCCCTTACATAACGAGGAAATGAAGATCACAATTTATATGAATGCTTAAGTTGAGAGGGGATTCAACAAGTGAACGTGGGAGGGATTTTAGGAGCTTAAAAAATATCAATTATGACTTTTCAATGACCCATGCCCCGACCCCATGGGGTTTTAGCCCACTGACTGGGGTACAAACTTCAAACATGAATATCTCTCAAACCGTGAAGAATTAAATGGCATGCCATATATCAACGAAAACATCTCGACAAGTAGAAACCATCAAAAGCATTATTGACCTAGAATATATTAATTTGGTAGGTCAAAATTCCCATTCAATATTGGGTTAGCCCCTAGTGCTCCTTGGGTTGACATCAATGACAACCGCTGATCAACAATCTCCCCCTTTGGCATTGATGGCAACATAAGTACTCCCCCTGCGATCATGACACCTCTTCCTACAACATTCTCTCGCCCTTTGACATCAATGGCAAAGGGTAACTCCCCCTGAAACAAAACCATCTTGCAGACCTATACACACTTCCACTCGCGCTGACACACAACCGTCCTGCAGACCTGTACACACTTCCACTCCCCCTTTATATTCTGAAAAAGGAAAATCTAATGAGAACTTGGGAGAATCCCAAGCTTCTGTTGAAGATATTCCAATGCTGGCCAATATTTAATATGTGATTCTTTTGGTGCTACTTGGAATCTTGATACTTGTCCAACTTCTTGCATAACATTTGGTCGGGAGGCTGTTACATATAGAAGACTACTAATCATAGATCTGTACAACCTTTGATCCACATCCTTAGATGAGTCGTCTATGCTCAATTTTCAACCAAGTAAAGACATCTCGAAATCACTTTGCACCTTTGTAGAAAAATTCTTACTTAGTCGATCATCATTGCTACCAATTATTATATCATCCTCTTTAGCTATTAGACATGCTTTAGTTGCTTCATCCAGAACATATATGTCATTTGGAGCTCGATTTGTTGTAGCCACAATTTCACCATACACGCCTTTCCTGATTTCACATTTCGTGGAGTTGAATATTATTGTGTGTCCTTGATCACACATTTGTCCAACACTGAGCAGATTGTGATTCATGTTTTCAACCAGTAGAACATTATTGGCTAGAGAATATTTTCTTCCGAGAGTAACAGTACCTGATCCTGTAACATTTCAAGATCCATCATTTCCAAAGGACACAGTTCCATCCTTCTTCTCTTTCAGAGATACAAATTTATTTCTATCTCCAGTCATATGCGTTGAGCAACCGCTATCAACATACCACACATCTTTATTCTTTTGAGCCTTGAGAGCGAGAGCACTATTATCATTCTTCTTCTTCTTCCATGCTCATTCATTCTATGGCTTCGAAGATTCTTCTGGAGGATTTTCAAGTCTGCAGTCTTTGGCTATGTGTCCAAAGTTTCGACATTTGTAACATTCAATATTATTTCTTAAATGTTCAAATCTATTGATGTTTTGCTTAGCCCTTGGAGGTTCATATTTGACAGATCTCATGGAATTGTATTCGTTCCTAGGGTATGTGCGACATTCTACAGCTTTATGACCAAATTTTCCACATGAATAACAGTAGCCATAAAAAATATGTTGGTACCTGGATGGAAATTTTCGTCGAGGAATTGTCTTCCAAGGCTGTTCTTGCGAATCTTGTCCAATGAAGTCTACATGCATGTCAGATCTCATAGGTTCATTGTATTTTTTTGTAGAAGGTCCTGCTTCTTCTTCTTTGTAACCGATGCCAGTTTTGTCATTGTAAGATCGTTGATTGTTGATGAGTTCTTCCAATACCCTTGAGCTGTTGGCATAGTTTTGGATAGTTTTTCCTTTCTTCACTTCCTCACGTAGCGAGACTAATTCAGCTTCTAATTCTTCCCTTTCTTGGTTGCTTTCTTCCAACTTCTTTTGAAGTGATTTTTCAATGAATTTGTGTTCTTTAACTTCAATTTTGAGACCTTGAACTTGTTCTTCAAGAGTTTTGGAACGGATCTTTTCTGCCTTGAGATATTTTAAAAGCTTGATTGCTTCCTCATAAAAATTTTCTATGGTCCATCCTTCTTCTTCGTTGTTTGATACCTCTTGCTTATTGTGCTTGGGTTTATTGTGCTTAGCCATAAACAATACTCTCTCATTGGCTTCTTCTTCACTATCATTGTCTTCATCAGATGATGAGCTATCCTCTTAAGAGAGAAAGTTCCCTTTGGATCCTTGCTTGTTGAATTTCTTAAAGCCTTTCTTTCTTTTTGAGTTGCCATTACTTTTGTTTGGACATTCTACTGCAAAATGCCCAACCTCATTATAGCTAAAACATATCAATGGAAGTTTACCTTTGAATTTTCCCTTACCAATTTGTAGTTTTCTCGTGAAGTAAGCATATTCTTCATCTGAAAGACCTTCTTCATCATCTCCCTTTTCTTCACACTTGCAAGTGCATGTCTTTTCAATTGAAGGTTGTTTATCCTTATTGGTTTTCTTAGATGCAACGAACGTAGTTTCTAGA
Organism: Pinus albicaulis; assembly: GCA_034641835.2. NCBI lineage: Eukaryota > Viridiplantae > Streptophyta > Pinopsida > Pinales > Pinaceae > Pinus > Pinus albicaulis. The sequence goes on from CM076575.1 coordinate 719,655,716, forward strand.
TGCGAAGTACCCTCTTCTTCATCAAGTCTCATTTCATATGCTATGAGAACTCCATGTAATTCCTCTTTGCTGAGTTTGTCCAGATTTTCACTATATTCTAAGACCGATACCTTTGGGTTGAATCTCCCTGGTAACGTTCTAAGAATCTTTTGTATAATAGTCTTCTCGTCAACTGGCTCTCCCAATCCTTCCAGATTATTGGTTATTTCATCAATGTATTGAAAGTATGCAACAATGTTCAATCTTCTTTCATTTTGAGTTTCTCAAATTTTTCTCTATAGATTCGAAGCTTTTCTTCTTTGACATTTGAGTCACCTACATATATATTCTCAAGCTTGTCCCATATATTTTTGGCGGTTTTACAACCCAACACCTTATGATAAGAAAATTAAATAATTCCACTGATAATAATATTCTTTTCTTTTGCATCATTTACCAAATTCTTCTTACCTTGTTCATCTGCGGTTGATGTAAATCCATTTTGAACAGTGTCCCATACTTCGTAACCTTGCACCAAGAGATAGACCTCCATTCTTCTTTTCCAAAGAGCATAATTATTTTCATTGAATAGAGGTACACCATTCTTGGTATGCTCCATGATATCCTTCCAGCTGCTAAATTTCTATTGAAGGAACCAAGCTCTGATACCAATTGTTGGAAATACTGAGAGGGGGGGGTGAATCAGTATTTCTTTCAATTAGAGCATTAGTTAGTCTGCAATTATTATCAGTGTTTGTACAATGATAGCAGCAAACAAGAAGAACACAAATGCACATAGTTTTTAAGGTGGAAACCCACTTCGGGACAAAAACCACCTAATTCTTTTCTAATAATTCTTTTCAACTCCAATTTAAAATAAAGCTCCAACTTCCTAGAATCTAGAAAAGCATTCTTCTCCAACTCCCACTGGATGGATGCTCCAACGCCCGAGATTCTTTAGTATTCAACTGAACAGATGCTCCAACACCCAATGAGCTACAACTCATCCTAGCACCACCCTTCCACCCTATAGAAGAATAAAAAATTAATGGCCTCTCGTACCAGGAAAAATGGTCCACTTTACAATGATATAGAATGATGTAGAAGAAGAAGATATACTAGACCATAACCCCAACTTTGACACAAACACCTAATGATGATCCTAGACCTCCCAACGTTGCCTCTTCAACCCTTGGCAGATAGATACTAGTACAATTTGTACAATAATGTATTTACAATGACTAGGTACAATGATACCTTTACAATGATTGTATGCAATGCTGCCTACTTGAAGACTTCATATGATGAAATTCTTGCTACTGTTATGCACCTTGGATTCTGCTCTTGTCATGCTACCCTTTGTTGCACCTTGCTTTGCTTTTCTGTTGTATAAAGTCTGGTCCTTTGCAACCCTTGACAACACATGATCTAGTTTTTTTTGTTCTTCTAGGAGCTCAATATTGAATCTGGTGTATCTCTGTTATTTCAGATTTTCAATATCTGATTTTTAGTCCCGTAGTAGTCCTTTGAGTCATCTTTCCAATGCCATAGGTCTGACCCAATTTGGATTCTTCAAGAGAGAGTTATACCCAATTTCTCACACTGCCCTAATTATGGGTTGTTTCAACAAAGCGCACTTGTACGACATGCCACATGTCACTGTTTCTTCATTTGCCTCTAAAATTTATAGAGTGAAAACTATAGACTGTGCACTATTTGCCACATTTTACAGAATTCCAATCCGATACTTAGAGAGAGAGTTATGACTATTTTACCAAGGTCACTTCTTTGAGATGAATTTCAGGAGCCTGCAAAAACCCTTACTTCCACAGATCATATCTCCAAACATATTGCGCAACTTGATTTGAAATTTTTACTGCAGCTTCCTCAGGATGTTAGCTTCACCTCATAAAAATTTCAGCTTCTGAGCCTTCGTAGAAAAAAATTTAGAGCGAAAATTCCACGATGACCAGTTTTAGATGGTTGAATCCCTTACATAAGGAGGAAATGAAGATCACAATTTATATGAATGCTTAAGTTGAGAGGGGCTTCAACAAGTGAAAGTGGGAGGGATTTTAGGAGCTTAAAAAATATTAATTATGAATTTTCAATGACCCATGCCCCAACCCCATGGAGTTTTAGCCCACTGACTGGGGTACAAAATTCAAACATGAATATCTCTCAAACCGTGAAGAATTACATGGCGTGCCATATATCAACAGAAACATCTCGAGTAGAAACCATCAAAAGCATTATTGACCCAGAATATATTAATTTGGTAGGTCAAACTTCCCATTCAATATTGGGTTAGCCCCTGGTGCTGCTTGGGTTGACATCAATGAAAACCGCTGATCAACAGATAAACTATTGATTATTGTTGTGTATGTTGATGACATCATTTTTGGAATTAATGAAGAGTCCATGAGTTAGAAATTTTCTTCTGTTATGCAGAAATAATTTGAAATGTCATTACTTGGGGAACTAACATATTTTCTTGGCTTACAAGTGCAACAAGCAACAGATGGAATATTTCTATAACTAGAAAAATATCTCAAGCAAATTCTGAAGAAGTATGGGATGGAAGACAACAAACCTGTGAGTATTCCAATGATAACTGGATGTAACCTCAGTTAACGTGATGATTCTCCCATGGTGAATCAACCAGAGTATAGATCCATGATTGGAAGTTTGCTTTATCTAACTGGGACCAGACCAGACATTATGCATGCAATTGGGATTGTTGGACAATTCCAAGCTAATCCAAAAGAGTCTCACCTTTAGGCTGTAAAAAGAATATTCAAATATCTACAAGGGACTGAAGACTTTGGGCCATGGTATCCAAATAATGTTGATCTCACTCTTCATTCTTACACAGATGTGGATTGGGCTGGAAATGTTGATGATCGAAAAAGCACTAGTGGTGGTGCATTCTATATGGGGCCCCGATTAGTATCTTGGTTCAGCAAGAAAAAAATTTCTATTGCCTTATCTACAATAGAAGCAGAATATGTGGCTGCCACATCATGTTGCACAAAACTTCTTTGGATGTTGCAAACATTACAAGATATTCAAATCAAATGTTCACCTCCCATCTCCATTCTATGTGATAATACAAGTGTCATTAGTATCTCGAAAAATCATGTTATGCATTCCAAGACCAAGCACATTCCTATCAAGTATCCCTTCCTAGGTGAACAAGTGCTTGAAAAAAAGGTTAAATTGGAGTATGTTCCCTCCAAAGAACAAGTTGCAGATATATTTAATAAACCTTTTCCCAGGGAAGCATTCGAATATCTCAGACAGAAGCTTGGAGTTTTCTCTACCTCCTTTATCAAATCTACTTAATTTCAGAAGATTAAATTCGATACGCTAGTTTCATAAAGGCTAATTGCGTATATACGCGAGTTTATGTGCATAAAAATGTGTATGTTTTTTGCTGACAAAAATTCTCTGGGTCAGTTTTTAGAACAATTTGTGGTGTTGTTAGGTAATCTCTATTGTTGTTCCAGTATTCATAGTACTGTACTTTTCTTTTATATTTATCTAATTGATGAATTGGTTGTTGAAGGTGTTTAGGATGCACAAGTTTAGGGGGAGCACCTGCCTTGTTGAAAAGGATGCATTGTTGGCATTCTGATTGGTGGTTGTGTTATAATCTGTTGTTTGAGATTCTTTGGTCTTGGTTATACAAAGTCATATCTATTATTTGATGAAAAATTCATGTTGATACCTATGATGTTAATTTGTTATATTAAGTCATGTAAGGACTTTTTCAAATTTGTAAACCCACTTGGTTGGGTAGTTGATTCAAATATGTAATTCCACTTGGTTGGATCATTGAAGTAAGTATGAGTCCTTGGTGATAGGAATGGTCATCTCGGTTGAGTTCTAGAGTCATTGAATAAAATATGTCTGAAGATTTAGCATGAACTCAGGGGGAGCATGGTCAATACAATGCACATCAGATCTACAAAGCTCTTCTTTCTACAAGGAAAGAGAAACCTTGGTTTGATATTGATCTGCCCTTTGCCCTTGATGTAAAAGGGGGGGAGTATCTTGGTGTTTGAATAATTTTTATGATTAATCTATCTGTTGTGGTGATCAAACACCATCATGGTTTCCATCAAGTCCAAAGGGGGAGATTGTTGGAAATATGATGCAATATGTTGTCCTTGATGGCAACCTACTTGATGAAGTTGTCCTTGATAAAAAAATACTTGTTAAAGAAGTAAAAATGATGTTTCTACAATTCAGTTCAGATGTGTCAGAGAAAGGAATTTTAGTAAGTGCTAGAGAAATGAAACAAGAAATACTTCTCAATGTATACGCAAGTTTGATGAAGGCAACCTGCATACATACGCTACTTGGTATACAGGCAAACCGCGTATACATCCAGAATTAATATATATGCAGTATTTATGAGGAGAAAGCGCATATACATGCGGGTATGAAGAATTTAAGTCGCATATACCTTTTGCGCTCTAAAATTATGATACTAGGGGGCATTACCATAGTATTAGCCCTCAGTATTGAGCGTTGTGTTGTCTATTTGATTCTGTCCAAGAATACCATCGACATTTGTGTGGTTTTACCTCATGGTATTGGTAAAGGTTAAATATATATAAGGAGAAGAAGATCATAGTGCAAGGTGGTGAAGGTGTAAGGGTTGTTACTAAATACTTCTCTCTGAAGTATATCTGCATGGGATAAACTCTGTTTATTAGTAGATCTGAAACTATGATGCACCCGTGGATACAATGATGGATCAGGATCTCTAGACCTAAAATGGCTATGTATTTGATCTATTGAAGAGATGATTGCATCTGTGACCCGACACATGTTTGCTAAAGTTAACTGAATAAATCTAGGTAAGTCTATAGATCTGAAACATTTTGCAAAATTAATATTTACAGATCTATACGCTAGTTCATCTCGGTGAAAGCGTGTATATACGTGTCTTTGTCCTAGAAAAGGAGCATATGGGAGTCAGGGTTTTCTGAAGCTTGCTGAAGAGGTTATCTATTTATTGTTGTTCTATTTCTGTTGTATCTCAATGAAGTCTTCATGTAGATCTGGGTTTCTTGAATAATGTATATGTAGATAAGTTGAATAAGTACAAATCTGATCAATGAGTGAGTAAATATGTTTAATGATGACGCACTGAATAAGGGTTCTACAATACTAAAAAGATATCTAACTGAAAGCCTCAGATCTAGTTCTAATACTAATCATATTCTATAAATTCAGTATTCTCAGATCTATATGCAAGTTGGTCTGAAGGAAAGCATGTATACACTCGGGATCAATAAAGCAAAATAGCATATGTATTTTAAGATAACGAATGATTAGGGTTGAGATTGATTCTGCATACTGATTTTGAAATCTGGGTTTATTACTGTGTTCTGGTTACAGTGATCTCACTATTCTGTTTGAAGTTTGGGTTAAGTTTATTATTGATGATATTTATGATGAGTTGTGTTGAAGTTGTGGGATCCAGTGTGAAAATTGATGAAACATGGTCTGCAGTGGTTCTGACAGTTGAAGCTTTCAGTATGGAAGTAGAAGCTTCCTGCTAGTAGAAGTTTGTGTTTTGATTAGGGGATTGAAACTCCCTTCTAGTAATTGCTGGTAAACAAGATCAGGGAGTTGGATATCCCTTCTTGTAGTAGCTGGAGAATGAGAGAAGATTTTAGCCCTCTGTAGGTAGATGCCTGCGTACTGATATGAGTCTACATTAGTACAATATTTTAAGCAGTTTTCCATATAATAAATATTGAAGACAGAGATGAAAGCAGCGGTGGTTTTCTCCTGAATTGAGTTTCCACCTTAAATATTGGTGTTCATGTGCAATGCTCTTGTGTGATGATTTATTATGTTATTATTGCACATATTTAATTCTTAACTATCTCATGCAAACCGATAAACTGGGTTAAAGAATGTTTCTGAAAGTTTATAAAACAATACATTTATCTCAGTATACACAACTTTTTGTTAGTGTATCTGCATATATACGCTAGTTGGGCTAATGAAAGTTGCGTATAGAAATTAGTAAGAGAAAAAGAAAATATTGTGATTATTGAAAATACTACTTGACCCCCCCTCTCAGTATTTTTCCCAACATCCCTTCCATTGGGATGAGGCTGCGAAAGCTTCCTTTGGTGCTCTTAAAGCTACCCTGATCCGAGCATCATTAATATATACCCCAAATTATCAGAGTGATTATTTCCTGTATCTCGCCACTACAGATACAAACATCGCCATGGTTTTAGTCCAGGAAGAAGATGGGATTCAACATCCAATCTACTATTTGAGTCGCAATATCAATGATACGAAAGTTAAGTACACTTATGTTGAGAAGCTCGCCTTGGCAGCCATTTAACTTTTATAAATATTTTTCCACTATATCCTACTCTAGAAGACCATTGTAATTTCGGATTATAACCCTATGACATACATTCCATCACGTCAATTGCTAGGGGAAAAATAATCAAAAAAGATATTCATTCTGTAGGAATTTGATTTGGAATTCATCAAATCCAAGTCAAAGAAGTATTTGGTTTTCACTGAGCTTAACTATGACCTTCCCTCAACTAGCACTGATTCTATATCAGAACTGTTAGTCATCAGTATTTTTTTTACTTGTTGGTGATGACTAGTTCTAACAGCCAAGTTTTCCAACAGCTCATCTAAAAATTTGTCAAATTTTCCAGCTGGGAAAAACACCTATAAAACTTTTTTCCCTTTTACCTTTCAGTCTGCCCATGACGAGATGAAACCTCATTATCAAATCCTACCTAGCCTCAGCCATACTAGTTTTCCCATCAGTTCTAAAGAGACAATCCAAATCTGTTCAAAAGGCCTCCCCTAAGTTAGGAAGTGGCACTTTAAGGCATTTCACCCTTGGCAAACTATCGAAGAGCCAAAAAACCTCCATCTGCTATAGACCAGTCATAACAGACCTCCCACTCTGCTAATAAAGTTGGTCACAGCCCTAAGTCGCGCCACTAATACACCCTTAAGTCTCAGCAATACATAGACCATAATATCAAGCTGATTTTAGGTGTTTTACAGTGTTTTATGGACCTTTCAAGGATAGAAACATACCAGCATCTCAGAAGACAATTTTGAGCTCCACATGAGAAGACAGCTGCTTCTCAAAGTGATCTTAAGCCTGGGATGCAACACGGAGAAAAGAGTTTTTCATCAAGCTCATGCGACCATATTCAAGGCCTGAAAGGATAGTTAAAGGAAAAAACAACACTATCAAGAGGCTGATGATATGAAATGGCTAAGAACCTCCTTCATCTATAAGCAGAGTGTTTTGAGAGCGCCTCCTTCATCCATAAGTAGAGGGCGATGGACAAAGTTTGATTTTAAGAGTTGCAACTGACTGTAAGACAGATTTGTTTTTAATGAACAATGAGACAGTGACTAGGGTTTTCTGAAGTAAAGTGATAATTGAAGGTAGGGTTTTTCAAAGTTTTTTTGCCTGCTATCATGTACAAGAGAAACCCTTATCAAGCATGCTCATCAAACATTCTTCAGCAGATTAAGACAGAGGATTGAAAGCGCCTCCTTCATTCATAAGCAGAAGGCCAGGGCACTGACTGTTTTCAAGGTTTAATTGATCAAAGATGAGTGGTAAGAACGGTAAAGAATAGCTGAAATAGAGAAACAAGGTAAGAGACCAAGAAAGAAAGCAGGGGTACCACTGCAATCCAATGGGTCAAAACTTGTCTCTTAACAAGGTCTCTTTCAAAAGACAATTTGCAGCTCAAAACAAAACCAAATTGAAGAGTGGTTGATGAGATGTGTCATTACACAGGCAAAGGACATGATAATTATTATGTTTCAAAGGACACTGATCTCCCTACTAATAAGAGGATGTCTTTCAGATTACTTATCATAAGTTGACAAAAGAAATCTGAGCTCATTTCCCCAAGAGGTATTGCAGCTAGACACAATTGTTCATATGATACAAGAAGGACTTTGGCCTATTTTTCAAACTCTGGAGAAACTTTCAAAGAAAATATAGGCAAGTCCCTTATAAGAATAGGTCAAAGGTACTCTGCTGTTACATTTTGAATAGAGGCAAAGCAGTAGGTTCTAAAAATAGTCTGCAGAAGTTTTCATTACCTTTGAAGCACAAAGCAAAACCATAAACTGACAGGTTTATCATCATTAGAGAAAGGTTGTGAAAACAGATAGTCAAAAGGGTAAAAAGGGGTCTTGATCTCAAAACAAACTCTGCCATCATGGTCAAAAGGAAACCAAGCATTTGTCAAAAAGGCCATCCTTCATAAACAAAGTAAAGGACACTCACCCTCCTGCTCATAAGAGAATGCCTTCAAATAGCTCATCACAGTGGACAAGAAGGAAAAGTACATTTGGTTTTCCAAAGAAAGTATGCTCCTATAAAAAAAGACCAAAGATACCTTGCTGGTATATTTTAAGCAGAGGAAAGGTTTTAGAAAAAGCGCCCTCTTAGACAGAGGATGATAAAACCTAGGATCAATGCAACTGCATTTTTGCATCTACAGTCAAAAAGGAAACTCAAGTGGCACCGGCCATCTAATTAGATTTACACTGTAGACAAGACTATACTCATAACTTCCAGAGAAAAAATGTTAGTTTATGTTGCAAAAGGAAGAAAGTATCCTCTTTTCAAATGACAAAGACAGGTATGCCATACAAAGACCAAACGTATAAAAGGAGTTTCGAAATTGCAGTTAAGTTTTCTTCCCCAATAAAAGGCAGTTGCAGTCAAAAAGCACATTTATAAATCTTTCATATGGGTCAGAGCAGGATTTTCTTCGCCAGTGCAGATATCAGAAAAGAAAAACAACTGTCCATTTCTAAGTGAGAAGCAGGGAAGTTTTAAAAATTCTTGAAAAAGTTTTTTCTATTGCAAAAGGAGGTCACTATCCTTTTGTTTGAGGAAAAAGGGGTCTTAGCTATGTTTTCAAAAGAGTAAGAAATTCACGTTTTGATGTTAACACACCAAAAGGGTTTTGAATTTTGTTTCAAAAGAAGAAGGTTAGGGGACCATTGCCTTTAACTTTTCTGCATTTCAAAATGGTGAACAAACTCCTCTTGCTGTCTACAAAACTGGAGAAAGAAGTTATGATCGAAAAAACACAGTTTTTGGGGCATAAGGTTGCACGGCGCGCCTGTAGCGGCGTGCGGCGCGTTTGTGCGAGGTTTTTACAAAGGAATGCATGGTGGCGTGGTGCGCTTGTAGTGGCGCGCCTATGGGCGTTGGTCCTGTCGGCCCGACAGTGACCCGACACCTCTCAAAACGCGTGGCGCCTTTCCTATCAAAAGTGTCGCGCAGTTTCAAGTGATCCAAACATCCTCAAACAAATTTGGAAATCGCTCAAACATGTCTACAAGGTTTTCCATCCAATTTTAAAGGTTTTCTATGTGCCTAGTTACTCCTTTCAAGACTGCTAAATAGAGTGAAAGAGATTAAAATCACGGTATGAAATCACAGTTTTGAGTTTTGTGTTTTTACGTTGAAAACAAGATTTGTTGTGGTCATTTTGGCTAGAGGTGAATTAGCAAAATGATGGGTTATCATTGATGTTTGAAAACCTATAAACTGCCTTCTAAGGAGTATTGAAAGATGGAGGCATTGTTTTAAAAGCAGAAACTCAGCATTTTAAAAAAGAAACTATGGTCCGAATTTCAACCACAGTAACCATACGTATGTTACTTGGTCATTATTTTCTCCTTGGTATGGTGAAAAACAAAAACAGGGCTGCTTTATGACCATAAACAAACCCTAAGATGTAAAGTTGTCATTGCCATTTGAAGGTGCTTGTCAATTTCTGTGTGAGGAACAGTGAAGACAAGCAGTGTGTTGATTGTGAAGAATTCTTGTTGTTTATCTACTACAAAGCTGCATGTTCTCACATCAAAAACAAAGAGAGCTGGGTGCCCTTACCACAAACACAGGAAAGTCACTTTGACTGTGTTTATCTTTGACTGTGTATTCATTATAAATATTGGCTGTTTGGTATACAAAGGGTGAAGGCACTGTTTGAAAAGAGAGACACATGTTTTAAAAAGCAAAACAACAAGCCTTTTTTCAGCCACTAGGATCATTATATGAGTGCTCTTTATTTTAAGTCCTCCTTGTGGTGAAGAATAGAGTCAAGGCTGCCATTTTGACCATAAACAAACTTTAGTGTACAAGGCTATAAATTGTCATCTGAAGGTATTGTCAAAATCTGTATGAGGAGTAATGAACACAAGAGCAGTGTGTTGATTGTGAGGAGTTGTGTTGTTGACTATTACAGTGTTGTTCATGATCACACCAAAAATCAAGGAACTTGTGACCTTACACTATCACAGTGACCCTTTGACTGTGTATCTTTTATTGACTGTGTTTTTATTCTTGAGTTTACTTGTTCAGTGGCATACAAAGGGAAAAGCATTGTTTTGGAAAGACCAGAGATTTATGTGTTAAAGGGCATCTCACACAGCATTTGAAAACCAATTGTTTCCTTGTTTAAAACGGTGATTGAGGGGTGAAACAGTGTTGTGCTTGAAAGGACATTTCAAAAACCTTTTGAGGCAGTTTGAGTTTTGCAGAGAGCATCTAGAACAAGATGCATCCCAGGCAAGACAGCAGGAGCAGCATAACAGTGATGGACAAGGATAGGAAAAGGGGCAGCTTTATGAGATAGAACAGCAGTGTAAAGATCATGAAGGGCATTCTCCAAAGCATGTGCTAGCTGCCTCTCCTAGGCAAGCGGCCATGACTTCTTCACCAAAGCTAAGAATTCCAAGACAACAAGGGGGAAAACCAAGAAAGGGTCAAGGAAGCCAAAAGGAAGCGCCCCGCACGAAAAGTGAGAAAAGACACATCAGGACTTCATATTTTGGCTTCTACTTTAGAACATGTTTCTAGGGACCCTTGAGGGTCTTACACACCGATTTTGGGCAAATTTTGACATACTTTGGTTTTTTGGCATTTTTGAGTTTTTGGTCAAAACTCATGAAATTCGCCATTTAATTTTGGGAATTTTTCAAAGGAGGAGAATGGTATCATTGGATGCCATAATTTCAGGAGCACACACTCAGCAATTTTTAGGACATTTGGAGATAATTTTCTCCCCCGAAATGGTGAAAAATGCTCGTTTTTTGCACACTCTGCCCGGTCTATCAGCAGACTGTAATTTTTGGTTTTTTACACATATGTTCATTTTTTAAGGACTTCTATGCATTATATTGGGAAAATTTAAGTTTTTCCGGAAAGTAGACACTTATAGCTTTCCAACGAGCTATCATGAGCCTTGTTTCGACATCGGGAAGGCTGCCAAATGTTGCCGGCAAGTCAGGGGACCTTTTGCTGATGTAAATTTTGAATATTTTTGTAAAATTTGAACCTCTAAAAATTGCTTTTTCCAAATGTGCGTTTAGCTATTTTTGCACATGAAAAATGATGCAAACTCAATTATTTTTCCTTTTTTAGCATTTTCTAGATATTTTATGAGATATTTTGTGCCTTGGGCTTTGCAAAGCCTCAAGGACAAGATTAGATATTTTGATTAGGCCAATAGGATGGCAAGTTGAACCATGAGGTTTTCCTCACTTTGGCCTATTTATTCCAAAGGATTTCATTGTAAACAAGGCTGAACTTGAGAAGAGAAGCAATATATGGTCATATAAGCTTTGGAAGAAATACTTGTCTTACGCTTTTGGATTGCCTCTTGGATGCTCTTGGATGAATGAAGAAGGATTGTTGTTGGATTCCATGACTTGGTAGAATGGTATAGTGTCTCTTGCTTTGTTGTTGTCTTCTAGTTTTCATTCATGAATACATGTTTCTTGCTTGCTATAGATCAATAGAGAACAAATTTGAGATATGCCCTTGGAGGCACCTCAAATTTCCTGTTTCTTCATAGCTTTCATGTTTTCTTCTTCCTTAGTCATATTAAAGAATTCTTAATTACTCTTTAGTAACTTGAGGATATTGTTGCTTGTTTCATTCATATTTCTATGTATTGCTAAGTATGATTTATGGTACGTCCTGCTTACCTATGGCTATCCATAGCTCCATCCATGAAATTATCTCTTTGATTGATTAGATTATCATTTGTTGAACCCATAGTTTCGATCTAGCCCTTTGTCTAAGACTATGCAAATCTTGTTTCAAAGTGCCCAATAACTTGAAGAACTGCGTTTAGGTGTTCCGGCATAGTGTTTTGAGTTGTTTGTCTATCTTTAGTGTTTTCCCCAAAGTCTGATAGCCATTTCCCAAAGTTAAAGGGTCATATACTTCTACGCATGGCTTGAATGTTTATTTCTATGTATTGATTAGCTTATGGTTACATTTTTCATGATTAATGGTTTTCCCTACCATGTTTATGTTATCTATTAAACTAGTTATGCTTGAAACTCTTCGTTGTTCACAAACTTGATGTCCATTTACTCCATTTTGCCCAAAGATCCTTTCTACCTTGAATCAAATCGGCCCTTCAACAGCCTTATATCACCGTCTGATAGCTTTCTTGACCTTTTCGACCCCATAGCCCAGTTGATTTGACATCTTTTTACCTATCTTATATCTTTGATTAGTTTCATCCCTCACAACTTAAAAAACAAAAACCAAAAAACTTACTTCATAACTAGCCTAAAATCAGAACACAATAAGAAAACACATAGATATCCCTTACACACATAGAGAGAGCCCTCTCTGAGTCCAGGAAGGCTAGGTCCTTGGGCTCCAAAGCTTGGTTTGATGTTACATTGTCATTTGGCTTGCCAATTAGCCAAATCACGTGAACCTAACAAGAACCATCTATTCTAGATGAGTCTTTGTTTCTGATTACATCATATGACTCATGGTATGGAGATTTTTTGATCTATCTCCAGACCCAAACTTTCCAACCCAATACCTCTCACTTGCGACAACCATGTATCCGATACCAAGCCAAATATTATCTGATCCTCAACGATACACTTTATCGTCGTGGTGTCTATATGATTTTATGTAGGTTCCTCACTAATGAGGAGGCCGAGAAAGTTTTAAATGATTGCCACGTTGGTACCTATGGTGGATATTTTTCTGATTTTACTACCGTGTAGAAGATTCTCCGTATTTGTGACTTCTAGCATACCATATTTCGTGATTGTATTCTCATGGTTAGAATTTTTCATGCTTTCCATATATTTGATTGTCAAACCTGTGTGCCTCGAGCATCAATGCATCCTGTCATTGTTGTGGGACCATTTACCAAATGGGGAATTGACTTCATGACATGTAACCCTCGCTCGGCTGGGGGGCATGGCTATATTATTTTCTCTGTTAACTATTTTACCAAGTGGGCCGAGGCGATGCCTACATTTAACAACACAGGCGAGACAACCGCATTGTTTTTATTTAACCATGTGGTTACTCGGTTTAGTGTGCCACAAGCCATATTTACAAATCATGGAAAGAAATTTTGCAACTACATGATGACTGAGTTGATTGCCAATTTAGGACTGTCGCATGATAGTTTTACCCATTATTATCTACAAGCTAATGGACAAGTTGAAGCCATTAACAAAACTCTTAAGTGTATGCTTCAACGAATGATTGAGGTTCATAAAGAAAACTGGAATTTAATCCTGTACTTGAATTTTTGGGCTTATTGAACATCGGTGAGAAACACAATCGGATTTACTCCCTTTCAGCTAGTTTACCATCTGGAAGCTATCTTATCGATTCAATGTGAAATTCCATCATTGAAGCTCACAATTGACCTACTACCTAACCCTTCTGATGAAGAGGCATGTCTTTTATATCTCATCCATCTAGATGAAACATGTCGTGAAGCCGCACTGGCCAACGGAACACATAAAAGATGAACCAAGGCGCAATATAACCATAATTTCAAGCCTCACACCTACTCTGAAGGAGACCTGGTCTTAATTTATGATCAGGAAGTTGATAAGATAGGAATAAACAAATTTGAACCATTATGGCATGGCCCCTATATTGTCAAATGTGTTCTGGCAAAGGGCGCTTCTGAGTTGGTAGATTATGATGGGATTCCATTATTGCAACCTCAAAATGGGTTGTATCTTAAATGTTACTATGCTTGATTCTACATAGTAGAATTTGTATGATACCGTATATATGCTTTGATTAATGTGTATTTTAGGATTTTTCATGTGGTTAGTAATCCACATTGCATTTTGTTTCAGATGTCATAACCTTCGGAACCATTTGTTAGTTATGCAGATGGTGCTAATTGTAGTAAACATAATCTATCTTCTGCAACATGGGCCATCTTCACTCCAAGTGGTGAGTTAATGAGCTTCCAAGGGATTTGTATTGGTCAATCCACCAATGATATCATTGATTATTGCACATTGATCGAACTCCTCTCTAATGACATTTCACTTGGAATTCGCCGCATCATCATAAGGCTAGAATCACAACTTGTCATACTACAACTTACTAATGTTTATGCTGTCTAAAATCTAGCTATTCATCACATGTTCCTTAGATTTCATCTTTTATAAATACATTTTGTTTACATCCAACATCAACACATTTCCAGAAATTTTAACACCCTAAATTATTCTTTAGCGAATTATGTGTTAAATAGACATTTGCAAAATATGAAATACATATTTTCAATTCACGTCACACAATTGAGTAGGATAGCACCTAACCATAGGAAAAAAATGAAAGTAAAATAGATATATAATCAATTTTCTTACAAAAATTTGTGTCCAAGACATGTTGGTCACATGACCTTAAAATGTATCCAGACATATCATATCCTAAGTAGATCTAATGGTGCTCATGATAATAGGTCACTGCTTGAGATATCATGTGCAACAGCCTCATCCATCGGCTAGGAACACCAATAGTATGGTGTTGCAGCCTCATTGGTAACTCCTCGGTCTAGATATCTGGTATCCTAAAATTCAACCCCTCTACATGCTATTGTAACTCAGCTAGAGTCTCGGTCAATTGCAAATCCCGAAGGACTGCCCTGCCGACAATCCTCTCTGCTAGTTCACCCACCTATTGTGGACGACCCACTGGTCAAACATTACCCTCGTATACGTTCATAAAAAATCTTTATTTTAGTCTTGGAAACATAAAAAACACAAAAATATGTAAAAAACTAAAAAAATCGAAAAACATGGTCAAAACATTTGACCTATAGCACGCTATTGAGCACCTGCTAGTAACACCAAAGCTGGGTCTCCACAAAAATCCACCCCTGTGTATGGATGCTTCTCTATGACGATATGCTATCTTCGAAGCCAAGTAAAGAATGCAGTAGAGAATAAGATCGATCACTGGCCAACATGTCTAGCCATCAACTCTACCCAACATTGCATTCACGGATCCCTAGGACTAGCTACACCCAGTGTTACATGTTGTGGCTGCATCAATGAAATTCACTCCAGAATGAAAGTGATCAGGATCGATCCATAGCTAAAATTCTTTGTCTTGCCACTTTTCATTTTGGTCTGCTATTCTTTCATCTGAGAGATTACTGCTTCAACCCAGTTGAACATGGTCGGCTCAAGACACTCAAGCGCATACTACATGTATGATTTGTTCGCGACATGAAGTGTCATGCTTCTAGCTAAATTTTTGATGCTGAACATGATCGTTTGCAAAGGCATATCTATAATATTCCTAATGATCTTCCGCTAGTTAGAATATTATTTTTTTCTTTTGTCAATAAGATAAATGAATAAGAGGGTAGAGAGACCCATAAATCTCTTTAGTAGGAATAAAAACCACTTATAATGTGAATGTGGAACATTATATCAGCTGAATAAAGCACTCTTGGGTGTGAATAGGGGTTAAAGCATGTGGATGGGGCCAAGGTTGACCAAATCAACAATGTTGTCATGGAGGAAGTGGGGATAGTGGAGGAAAATGCAGTTGTGATGGAGGAGTGTATGAATGAGAGTAGCATCTTTAATGAGTGGGACCAAGGGTGAGGAAGCTCACAAATCATATAAGGAAGGGGAAGGCAGCCATACAAGGCATTCTGAATATTTTTTTTTGTTTACTCTTTTATGAATTTCTACACGCTTTAGCTATTTAGTGGAGTATGTTGTGTTGTTTAGCACAAGGGTGTTTCCGGGCGGAAATCCCACCCTCATCCTCGGGGGACTTCAAGTGCCCACTCAGGAGAGGTTCCTTTGAGCTTCATTCCACTATCCAACATCAGGCCAAGCTTTAGCCATCATTAGAAGCATAGTCTCCTTCAGGAACTGCGTTATTTTGCAGGGCAGTTGTAGTGGAGGGTCAAGTACCCAAGTTTTTGAGCTTGTTTTCGAGTGAGGGGAGTATCCCTTCATCCAGAGGATCAATTGGGGGGTGTATCAGCCATTTTCACATCATATAAGCCACCTCCCGACAATTATTTAGCTGCAGTGCATAATTTAGCCCTGGGGCTGCAACTTTCATATTGTGTATTTCTGGAAACCCCTTTTGGGTTGTCTTGGAATTGTGTTAGAGAGCCTAAATCTCTTATCCCAAAATTTTCTAAGAACTATATCAGCAGTTATATGTATTTTTATTTTTACCCTACAATTTTTCTCCATAGGACTGTGCATTCATGGCCTTCAGACATTTTGTATGGCAGCAGTACTTCATAATTTTTGCACTGGGTCGTTTGAGGCTTGTTTTGCCTATCTTGAGTGCCTTTTTCCTCAATATCTTGTACTCATTTTTTTGCTATAATATCTAATAAAGTGGCCCTATGATTTTCTCATGTTGATGTATTGATATTTTACTGCATTTTTCCAATTTTATGTTCTATATTCTCGTTTTTCCTAATTTGGAATATTGCAATATCGTGCACATCCCTAATATTTATCTTTCCATCCTTGCTAGGCTCTATACTTGGCCGAAAAAACTGTCGAATGTACTCCTTCACTGTCTCACCTCCACAGATGAAGCCCGCAAGGGAAATGTGGGCACTGCCTCTTGAAAAACATGTCAGAAAGTAAATATCATTTACCAATATTGGGAGCACTTTGTCCCTAATGTGAAATTCCTGTTGTGCTAGATCCCATGAGTGAAACAAGAACTTCAATAGTTCTAAATGTTGCCTCACCCTTGATAGTTTAATGTACTTGAGTAACCTGCATTCTCTAAGGGCTATCACAGTGCCAGGATCATTTAGGGAAACTATACCTTGTTCCTCATGTTCTCTTTCTCGCAATGTAATTGACATTCTGATCTGATAAAAGCCTGCATCAAACCATAAGATTAGTTAGGATCCATTTCATGCAAAAAACTAAAGATATTTTGGGCATAAAAGACAAATAAAATTTCTCAATTGCACCCAATGTAGCCTTGTTCCCTAAACAGAGTGTTTAAGAGCACATGGGCTTCATTTCAGTTCCTCTGCAATGCACTTTTTGACACTCAATGGTGCATTGGTCCTAGGGCATTGTAGCTTTACCCCAAGAACCAAAAAACCCTAAAAAAATTGCATGAAACAGTAAAAGAATGATACCAATAGAAAGAGAAAGGTCATATCTCTTACCTGGTCCTGACAGCACAAGAAATGGTCCACACAATCTGTCACAATCAATTGCTAAAGTTCGAGGGAAAAACTAGCTCAAAGCACTCAAAAACTGAATGGTAAATGTGAAATGGTAAATGACATGGTAAGTTCTTAATTAAATAGTCTTTTTGATTATTTCATGCATATTTAATGAATCACCTATAATTTTTACCTATTTTCTACTATTAAACATGTATGTTTAATATGTTTCGTGGTTCTTTGAGCAGGTTTACAACTTGTATAGTGAATTTGACATGCATGATCTTAAAATTAACTTTGACCACAGAGAACACTTTATCTCTTTTTTGAGCTCTGTTAAACATCAGAAAAGGAACCCCCCTGGAGTCCTCTTTCAGCTCTTTTCAGACTCCAAAAACATGAAAATATTGTCGAGCACTTGTCATTTCAAGCTCGTAAAAGGGACAAAAATTACATCTACTTAGTATAAGTTTAACCCTTTTCCAAACTGGGATATATTATTTACAAAAAAGGAACAACCTAGTCGAACATGGCTAGGAGGTTCTCACAGACATTATTTTATGCTTTTTCGGACCTGAGGGAAAAATTTACGAGAAAGAACTTGTGGAGTTTTCTTTTCATCCCTCTTTCAAACTCTCTAAACATGGAAAAAGGATTGAGTTTTCACTGTCATTAGAATCGTTAAAATATCAAATAGCGACGGACTTGTCCATCATGACAAGATCAAGTTTCACTTTTTGTAGACTCATTAAAACATCACATAGATATGGATTCACCTGAAGGGTGGAATTATACATCAAGAATATGTTATCCTGCTCAAGCTTGTTAAAAAATAAATAGGTATTGATCAACAATGACTGGGGAAAATTGGAAAGGGATAAATCACTTTATGGTAGCAAGTCTCTCTTGAACATGACAATCATTCACTTCATCCTCATGTTTGTCAGGTTGGGTTATCTGCTTCATGGTTTATCATACCATCAATCACTTTGGTTTTGGGTTAATGTTGCCAACTCATTCAGTGTCACTGATATTTTCAAGAGAAGTCACTTGGTAATTACTCATCCTTTGCAATACTCATAAACCTTCATTTCATGGCCGCCATCCCTGAACATTGCTTCATCAGTTACATTTTTTCTCTGAAATAATTACTTCTTTTTCATGTCATTAATGGGGGATACATCAAGGCCCTCCCACGACAAGTCGCTTCTTATCAACATCAACTCATCGTCCAAGAAGTTGACTTAGAAACACCCTTCCAATACCTTGAAAACTTGCATATATCAATGGCAAGTTTCTCACTTCCAGTGATAGGTTGACATCATTTGCCTTCAAAAAAAATATTTTTTATGGTGTTCGACATCAAATCATCTATTCACACCATGCAGACTGTACTACAGTACCTTGAGAGCCACTATCATCATCGATGGTTTCTCTCGCGTCTGTTAACAACTTACATCATTGGATGGTAATTAGACGGTGTCTTCCCATGTTCAATTTTAGATCACATATTTGCATGGTTAGACTAATACTTTAGTGATCAAGTGACTGAGATAGAAGACCCCTGATCTAGTTTCATCCATCCAGGCTTCCATTTCAGGAGTAGTACTACATCATCCGTACGATGGATTTATACAGATGGTCATCCTATCATGGGTCTATAATTGTAGATGACTTTCTGATCGATATACATGTTATGATAGTTTGTGTGTTGAGTACGGGTATGGATCCTATTAGTGTTCGTATTTTCATACTACCCTAAGTGATAAAAAATACTCTTTTCATATCATTTTAGGAGTCTCACTCAGAAATTTTTGTCATTCCACCTAGGTCCTCATTCAAATATTTACTCATTAATTGTAGTCCTAGTCCAAAAACATCACTCTTCCTCAAAAATTCATACTTTCTGGCCCACCTTCATGTCTTGCTAAGCATACTTCAGTCATGAAAGTCGTTTTTATCATGTCATTATGTCAGTCAGGTCACCATGAAGTCTGGTCACTGAAGGTCTTCATTAGGTCTCTAGGTTTTCATTTTTTCCAAGGTCTAAATAAAACACCATTTCATTGCATAAGGTTAGAAAAATAATCAGAGTGATCCAAATAATATCCCTTTACCATTTAAAAAGGATTTGAATATATGTAAAGATAGTTTTCAATGTTGTAATTCTGCTTTCAATTGTGAGTTTCATTCTAAAATGTAATTCTAATCCAAAAACGGAGATATAATTTTATTTTTCAATTATGTAATTTTATGTTCATTATATGTAATAAGTATCTACTTCCCAAGATGCCAACTCAGTTCCACATGCCAAACAAGCACATGTAAAAGTGCAAGAGTTCTCAATTCGTCCACTCATCAAATGTCAAAGAAAAAAGTTCAAAAGTG
>CM076575.1:720278644-720545808 GCA_034641835.2 Pinus albicaulis
TCATTTCTGCGACTACCCCGGTGAACATCTCTAGAGATCCCAACGTTATTGAGAATGTCTTCATTGGAGCTGAATGTTCCTCTGAAGAGATTCAGACTTACACTGATCTCTTTAGAGAATTTCAGGATGTGTTTTCTTGGTCTTATGAGGAAATGCCTTGAATAGATCCATCTATTGTCTAGCATGAGATCAAGACTTACAAAAATGATAAGCCTATACGATAGAAGCTTTGTACGATCAACCCTAGGAAGGCAACAACTATCATAGCTGAGGTTGAGAAGCTGCTAAAGGCAGGTTTCATATACCCCGTTCCATTAACTGAGTGGGTTTCAAATCTAATGCTTGTTGACAAGAAACAAGGAACGATATGAGTTTGCATTGATTTCATGGATTTGAATAAGGCATGTCCAAAAGATAATTACCCCACACCGTTTATTGATCATATTATTGATGAGTGTACGGGGAATGATATTTTCTCCTTCGTGGATGGTTTCTCGGGATACAATCAGATTACTATCCATCCCGAAGATCAACATAAGACTGCTTTTATTTGCCCCTGGGGTAAATTTGCATACAAAAAGATGCCTTTTGGTCTTAAAATGCTGGAGCTACTTTCTCGCGGGCCATGTCCTGTGCTTTCCACCACATCAAGCATATTATCAAAGCATATTTGCATGATTTAGCCGGTCGTTCTCGAAAGAGAATTGATCATCCTTCACACCTTCGACAAAATTTTGAACAATGTCGTTATTATAAAATTTGGTTGAACCCTTATAAGTGCATTTTCGTTGTCACATCCAGTCGGTTGTTGGGATTCATTATGTCTACGGAAGGGATTCGGGTAGATCCCTTCAAGGTTGAGGCAATACTTCAGTTTCCTCCCTCGTCTTCTATTCGTTAGCTTCAAAGTCTACAAGGAAAGGCCAATTTCTTAAGGATATTTATCGTTAATCATGTTGAGGTGATGAAAGGATTTATGAGGTTGTTAAATAAATGAGTTCCATTCTTTTGGGATGACTTTTCTTAACGCTCATTCGATACTTTGAAAAGGGCATTGAACTTTGATCCATTATTGAGTCCACCTAATTATAGCAAAGACTTCCTTTTGTATCTCGTTGCAGCAGAATCTACTATCGGTATGGTTCTGGTTCAAGAAGATGATGCTCTTTGTGAGCATGTTGTTTACTACTTTAGTCGAGGCTTGGTGGGTCCTGAACTCCGGTATTCTCCCATTGAGAAATTAGCTTTGACAACTGTCCATGCTATCTAGCGGCTTAGGCATTATATCCTTCTTCTCAAAACTTATGTTTTGGCAGCAGTTAATCCATTTCAATTTTTAACAATGCTACCGATGAAACGAGAACTATTACCTCAAAATGGGAACTCTAGCCCAAAAGACTCAAAAAACATGAAAAAATGCCCCCAAAACAAAAAGTGTGTATTCCAGAACGCATTTGTCTTTTTCTCAAGGTCAAATTTCACCTTTTTATAAAACTATGCTAAAAACGAAATTGTTTCTTGCAAACATGATTGAAAAAATACCCTCAAAACAAAACGAGTTGACGCTGGAATAACAAAAAAAAACATTGTGTCACACTTCTGACACAGTGTAACAATGGAATTAAAGACAACATATTAGGACATTGAAAAATTGTAAAATTCTAAATTTTTTGATAGAAGATGTTAAATATAAACAAAATCATGTTTGAAGGGCTTATCATTTCGAACAATTTTTATCCATGTTGTTAAACATAAAATATCTTGACTCTAAACAACCCTAAAATTTTAATTATTTTCAACCATAACAATAAAGATGAAATTTTGTGGCGCATAAAAACCTTAATGACAAGTTGTAAATCTCAATTTTTTGAATCTTAAGTTTTTAAGATACTTTAACCATGAAATTATGGTGAAATTATATGACTTAAACAATTTTTAAAAATAAACAAGTAAATGAAAAATTTATTATTCATATATTTGTTTGTTTATATATAAAAGCATATTTTTTAATTTTTTTTAATTGTTTTTCTATAATTTAAATTATAATTGTTTTAGTTTTAAGAAAATAAAAATTAATAATTAAAATCTTCTTATATATGTTTGTTTATATTTTAAAACATTTTTTATTTTTTTTTAATTGTTTTTTATATTTTAAATAATAATTGTTTTAATTTAAATTTTTTTTTTTTTTTTTTTTTTTTTTTTTTTTTTTAATATTTGTTTTTTATTTTTTAAAACATGTTTTTTAATTTGTTTTTATTGTTTTTACTATATTTTAAAATTTTAATTGAATAGTTTATATATATATATATATATATATATATATATATATCAAACAATACATTTTTTTTTATTATAATAGTTTTTGTTTAAAAATAAATAAATTTTTTAAATAGTTTGTGTTTGAAAAAAATAATAATAATAATAATTAATTTGCCACCACGCCAGACGGAAGAGACGAGTTGGGCCCAGCCCTCGGCCAGTGCGCGCCCGGTGGCCTCGACCGATTCTTGTGAAGGTGATTCCAGAATCTTGACTCGCGAAGGGTGATTCTCGGAATCGCCTTTCACCTAGCCGGGGGTGATTCTTGGAACCGCTCTCCGCCCAGCCGAGGGTGATTCTTGGAATCGCCCTCCACCCAACCAAGGGTGATTCTCAGAATCACCCTCTGCCTAACTGGGGGTGATTCTCGGAATCACCCTTTGCCCAACCGGGGGTGATTATCGGAATCGCCCTTTGCCCAACTGGGGGTGATTCTCGGAATCTCCCTTCGCCCAGCCGGGGGTGATTCTTGGAATCGCCCTCCACCCAGATGAGGGCTAGAGGTAGGCCAAGCGGCGCCATCGAGGGCTGCCCAATCTGCCTCTAGCCCCCGGCTAGGCGGAGGTAGGTTGGGCAGCCCTCGAAGGTGCCACCAAGCCGGCCTCTAGCCCCCAGCTGGGCAGAGGGAGATTCTCGAAACCACCATCCACCCAGCCAAGGGCCCGAGGTCGGCTAGGCGACACTATCGAGAGCTACCCAGCCTGCCTGCAGCCCCCGGCTGGGCAGAGGGAAATTCTGAGAATCACCCTCCACCCAGTCGCGAGTCGAAGGCAGGCTCGACAACCCTCGATGGTGCCGCTCAGCCTACCTCCGACCCCCGGCTGGGGGGAGGGAGATTCCAAGAATCACCCTCGGTTAGGCAGAGGGCGATTCTGACAATCACCCCCGGCTGGGCAAAGGATGATTCCGAGAATCACCCCCGGTTGGGCGGAGGGCAATTCCGAGAATCACCCCTAGCTTGGTGAAGGGCGGCTCCAAGAATCAACCTCGGCTGGGTGGAGGGCGATTAGGAGAATCACCCCTGGCTGGGTGGAGGGAAATTTCGAGAATCACCCTCTGCCCAGTTAGGGGTGATTCTCAGAATCGCCCTCTGCCCAGTCTGGGGCTGGAGGCAGGCTGGGCAGCCCTCGACGGTGCTGCCCGACTAGCCTCTAGCCCCTGTCTAGGTGGAGGATGATTCTCGGAATCGCCCTCTGCCCAGCCAGGGGTGATTCTTGGAATTGCCCTCCACCCAGCTGGGAGTGATTCTCGGAATTTCCCTCCTCCCAACCGGGGGTGATTATCGGAATTTCCCTCTGCCCAGCTGGGGGTGATTCTCGAAATTTCCCTCTGCCCAACCAGGGGTGATTCTCTGAATCGCCCTCCACCCAGCTAGGGGTGATTCTTGGAATCGCCCTCCGCCTAGTGGGGGACCGGAGGCAGGCCAGGCGGCGCCATCGAGGGCTTATTAGCCTGCCTCCGGCCCCCGGCTAGGTGGAGGCAGGTTGGGCAGCCCTTGACGGTGCCGCCCGGCCAGCCTCTGGCCCCTGGCCGGGCAGACGGTGATTCCGAGAATCTCCCTCTGCCTAGACAGGGGTCAGAGGTCGGGCCGGAGGTAGGCTGGGTAGTGCTTGATGGCACCACCCTGCCTGCCTCTGGCCCCTGGCTGGGCGGAGGGTGATTCCGAGAATCACTCCCGACTGGGCGGAGGGCGATTCCGAGAATCGCCCTTGGCTGGGCAGAGGCCAGCCAGGTGGCATCATCAAGGGTTGTCCAGCCTGCCTCTGGCCCTTGGCTAGGTGAAGGGTGATTCTCAGAATTTCCCTCCACCCAGCCGGGGATCAAAGGCTGGCCGGGCGACGCCATAAAATGAAGGAGATTGGATTTTGGATCTATTTTCAGGTTCAGGTAAGTTTTATTATACAAATTTAAATTTAAATATTTTATTTCTTACTTTTTATGTCTTTATATTAATTTTCTTACTTATTTGTTTTGTACTTGATGATTAGGTACAACACTAGCATGTTACCTACCAAAAGGAAGAAATTGCATTGCCATTGAGAAAGACCCAGTGCAATGCAAATTTATTCAGCAACGAATTAATGCCCTTGTACTCCTTCCAGATGTGAAGCAAGAAGTTGGTTTGAGGAAAGGGGATTTTAATGAATCACGTGTGGCAAAAAATGCAAAAGAACCTCAACCACCATTATATGGAATGATTGGAAAGGGACACTTTGGAAGATTTGTAGACATGAAAGATCCATTATAAGATGACAATGACCAAAATGAAGTAGAAAATGTTGCGGAAGAAGCCATCAATTATGTTCTAGATGATGTTGAACATGTATTAGTTGATATTGTTGAGGATCTTTAAGTTATTCTTGCAAACAAAGCTCATTTTGAGATCTATTAATCAATTTTACTTGTAATGTTTAGAATTTGATATTTTATGAGAAGAATCCTTATTTTTTGCAAAAAACATGTGATTACTATTATTTTTTGACATAAAATTCAATAAAAATGCTATTTTCTTAAGTTTCTTTGTTAAGATTTTCCGAAAAATTAGTTTATTTAACATTTTTTTATAACAAAAAGTCTCTAAAAGTGTATTTTTTTTCATTCTATTTGTATAGAAAATTTATATTTTTTTGTCATATCGTTCAAAATATTGGTTTTTTAGCGACAATTATCTGATGTGCATTGAAAAATTAATTAGCAATACATAAACTTGTAGAAAATATAAACTTTATAATATTGACCCTTTTTTCATTTTTTATCTATGTGAAAAAGTGAAGATATCATTACAAATTTTTATTTAAAAAAAAATATTTTTTTCTTTTTAAAACACAAGTACGTAAATGTGCTTAAAAATAAACATCTCACGGAAGAAGAAGACATTAGAAAATGTATAGTGCCAAAATCAATCCTCTAAAAAAACGTGGCTGATGATACGCCACCACTATTCAAAATTGACATAAAAAACATCACGGGAAAAAAAACAAATTAATAAAATAAATAAATAAAAATTAAAGTGCCAAAAACATGCTAAAAAAAAAAGAATTGATTCTACATCACCACTTTTCAAAATCGGGTGTTTTTCTTGCTACGTCGAAAAGTAGGTACCAGTGCAGTTACCTATTTCATCGGTAACCGTGTTTTTTTCTCAGTAGGAAAGTGATTGGGGGAAAATACAATGGATGGATTGTCATTTTGCAAGAGTTTGGTCTCAAATTCTTGTCTACCAAATCCAAGAAATATTTGGTGTTTGCAAAGTTGATCTTTGAGTTTCCCTAGGGAGATGAGATTTTTTATGAAGAGTTGTTCCCTAATGAACATCTTTTCTTAGCTTTTTCAAAATATGAGCGTTGAAAGTTGTGCCACTTAGCAAAAAGTTATCTTATTATCCATGACATTCTATATCTCCACGGGGTCGATTCGATCCTTAGACGTTGCTTGAATCTTGAAGAAGTTGAGGTTGCACTGAATGATTTCCACATTGGAGCTTGTGGTGGTAATTTATCTTAGCTTGCTACAACCCAAAATATTTTGCGTGCAGGATATTTTTGGCCCTCGATTTTCAAAGATTGTGTTGAGGCGGTCAAAAAATGTCATCCTTGTCAAGTCTATACTTGGAAGATGCGCACTCATATAGCTCTGTTCTTTCCTGTTGTCACTATTGGTCCATTCACAAAGTGTGGTAGTGATTATTATACTTGTAACCCACCTTCGGCAAAGTATCATAAGTACATTATCATAGCAGTTGACTACTTTACAAAGTGGGTTGAGGCTATGCCTACTTTTACGAACGATGGTGAAAAAACAGCCCTGTTTCTGTTCAAACAAGTCATTTCTCTCTTTGGTATTCCAAAAGATATTTTCACTGACCATGGCAGTCATTTTTAGAATAATATGATGGCTGAATTGGCTCTCAAATTGGGTTTTCGGCAGGAGAATTCATCTCAGTATTATCCTCAGGACAATGGGCAAGCTGAAGCTGTAAACAAGTCCTTAAAGGCTATCCTTCAATTGAAAATTGATAAATCTAGGTCCAATTGGAATGTCATGTTTTATACTGCACTTTGGGCATACCAGATGTCTGTGAAGACTGCAACCGAATTCACTCTGTTCTAACTAATTTATGGGCTGGAATCAATCTTTCCTGTTCAATGTGAGTTTCCTTCCCTTAAGTTGGAAGTCGAGCTTCTTCCTGACACTTGAAGTCTCGAAGAATGCCTTGTCCATCTAGAATATCTCGATGAGCAACGCCGAGATGTAGCTACAATGAACGAGGCTCATAAGAAACAAGTGAAGGTATAATACGATAAGGCAGTCAAAAGTAGGGTTTTCTCTAAAGGTGAACTTGTTTTGGTTTATGCTCAAGACAAGGATGCCTTGGGGGCAAGCAAGTTCAAATCCATGTGGTATGGCCCTTTTAAAAGGTCCTGAAAAGGGGAGCTTATACCTTGGTTGATTTCGATGAAAACGAGCTGGCAGAGCCCATAAATGGGCTCTATTTGAAGAAGTATTATGCCTAGGCTTTTGCCTAGCATTTCCTTTGTTTGTGTATATTGTATTTTTTGTACATGTCTGTTTATCGATTTTTTATGTTACTTTGATGATTTTGATATGCTATGGTAGGTGTTTTTGGATTATATGAGTCATTTTGGCTTTGTTGATGGTTCTAGTAGACAAACCTGGAATCTTGCTTCCGTAGCTTGGGTAATTCACTATCCATCCAATCAGTTGCTAGTATAAAGGGGTGTATGCATTGGTCCTACTTCGAACAATGTGGCAGAGTACACTGCAGTGGTCAACCTACTGTCGGAGGTAATATGTCTTGGTGTTTATTCGTTAGTAGTATACTTGGATTTGCAACTGGTCATTTCAAAATTAAATAACACCTATCATGTCAGAGACCCGTTTTTACATCAATTATTTTTTAGAGTGCGTTTGTTACAACTTTCATTTCAATATGTTGCATTCATTCACATTCCTCATTCAAAAAATTGGTTTGCAGACTCATTAGCTAATCAAGCAATTGATTGGCATATTAATCATTCAACACATTAAATATAAAAAACATCATTCATCATTGTACATTTGGTACAATCACATCATATAAATCATTGTATGTATATATATATCAAATTTGTGTTCAAAATATACAAAAAATCAGAAAATCATGTCTTACAACATTAGGGCTTATGCCCAAACATGTTCATTTTCAAAAAATATTACAGTCATCCAATCAATAAAATATATCCCTGTGGGCCCTACCCTGGGTAGGTGTTCCAGAAGAACACTATAGTTGTCACCACACAGCAGAACAACCATGACCAATCACGTGGTACGCCAACCACACGTCTCTGTATAGCCTCTGGAAGGTCCTCTATGGCAACCATAGGGACTTGGTGAGTCAAGCTCTCCAAGTTTCTCTGTATAGCATGGAGGGTCCTCCTTGGGTCTTTTGCAGCATCCTCAACTTCTCTTCTGCGGCACCTGTGCCTCGGGAAGCCCTTAGGTCTCACCAGTCCCATGTCTGCAACATGATCCATAAAATTTTTAAGTCATATTGTCCTAAAAAATATATTTTCATTTTCATATAATTTGAATATATATATATATATATATATATATATATATAATCAAAAAATAATTATGTGATCTTACCAATCACCCCCCATGTTGCACCGGGTGGAAGGGTCAAATCCGGATCTCCCCTAAAATCCATGCCAGCATAGGGATAGTCCTCTACTGCGATGACTTTTTCTCCCCACCAAAGGAAGAACTCATCATCCTAAGTAGTCTGGGGGATCTCTCCACCCCCAGTCTCTTCATCAGATCTGCCCACCTAGCTATACGTGGATCACGAGGGCTGCTGATGGTAGAGATGATCTTGGGGTGAAGTTCTGGAATCCTCTCAAAGAATAATGTGCATAGGATGGTACCATAACCAAAATACTATGTCCTATGCTTCTGGATTGAAGTCAGTTTTTTCTTCAAATTTGTCAGTAAGGCTCTGCACCAATCATACAATGTAGTCAAGCACTCCACTTCCATATTCATGCTTCCTCATGAAGCTTGGTGTAAGGAAGTTGATCTGGCTCCCCTCATAAAAGTGAAAAGAAGTATCTTCATGTGCAAACCTTGAACATCTCTAATTTAGATCTATGTCTCGGCCTTCTAAGTACCCTCAACACAGTAAAAACAAATATAATTCTTGACATTTAACCCTCTTGTGGGATTGCCCTGCAAATTTACTGGTTACCCTCTCTGAGAGAGTCTAGTTATGAAGTAAATGTATTCGATTTCAATCCTTAGTGGCATTTGATCTGTCATGAAACAATATTCATCCGGATCCCAATAACTTACAAGAATTTCGAGCAATCTTGTGTTCATTTTCATGTTTGGCATTTTGAATAATTTCAATAATCCACAACCCCAGAGCATATCCAAGGATAAATGGTCTTCCATGAACTCATTATCAATAGTGCTATGATCTCTTTCCTTCCAGCTTATGGTCATCCTAAATCATTTCATCCAAAAACCATTTAGAAAATCATTTTAAAATTCTTCTCTGCACATACGCGAGTCCATTCAGACATTGTCGTGTCTATACGTGAGTTCATCATTATGAACCTGGGTATACCCAGAGAGTTTCAGAAAAAACATAATTTCTATGGTGAAAATTCCAAAAATTTACTTGAATTGATAAAGATATTAATGACTAAGCTGAGTATGAGGCTTACCTGAAAGATTTGGATCGATTCAGTGGGTAATTGCTCCATTTCCAAGAAGGGTATTTTTTGCTCCAAATAACTTTCACAATTTCTTCATAGCATAAATGACCAAATGTGAGTCCAAAAGGCCTATTTATGCCCATAATTAAAAAAAAAATTGCAAATTTCATTTTTGGTCATTTTTTGAATTTTTTCACGACTGTTTAACCTTTTGGCTTGTAAGTGTTGGGATAGGTTATTTTCAGGTCCATTCTAGTGATTTTGAGATGATTCCATTTTTTCTCCGGATCCATAGCCGTTGACTTGTCATGGCAGGTATTTTATTCTGAACTGGTAGATAGGTTAGGTAATTCGCTTTCCATTACACTTAGGCATACTAACCTCCATTCTGAAATCTTGCCATAGGGTCGACCCCATCATGTTATTATTATTAAACCAATTTCACTCGCTGACTTATATATCATGATATGATGGTAGATCCATCCTTTACATGGGCTTCTCAGTTAGATCCTCGCTGGCATTTTTCGCCCATGCTGCAATTTGTGGAGGCTCGAGAATCCTCTTTATTCCCACCATGACTTATGCGTTGAAGCTTCATTATTCTTTTTCTTTGCTATCTTGTTCTCACCATATATCTTAGAGGCTCCCATTTTGTTGTTGAGTTATTTTTTTGCATTTCCTACTCACCATTTGTATATCTTGGCCTTTATCCGGCTTCATTTGGACTCGTCTTTAAGCCATATTTTGACCATGTCTTTCTACAAAGTCAACCGTGTAATAACTTAGCCTTTGCAGCTTCACACCTTTTCACATGGATGGAACATTCCTCTGAGTGTCACTTACCATTTTTCACCACCTTGCATTGAGCATAGGATTTTTCCTACCCCAAGAACTAGTGCATTTGTTTACTGACACTCATTCTATCCACTGTACTATAGGCATTATTTTCTTCCTTTTTAGGCTTTGAAATATGAAAAAGACAAAAAATCAAATATTCCAAAAAGAGCGGTAACGGGACATTACTTCCGTATTTGATGGAAACTAAAGAGTCAGTTGTGTCACCCTTGAACAAAGCACAAAAAATATAAGTCTTTTCTCCATTTGGGATTGGTTTGGTTTTGACTTAGGAGAAGTCGTAACCTTGTTATCGAGTCAGTACTCCCTTGGTTGGTTATCTCTTCCAATCATATGGAGGGTTTGTTTATGCCTCCTGCATGACAAAATTATACAAAGTTATCATATGCTACCATATTCAAAATGAGTCATGCTTTTGTTTAAGGGAAGTAAACCTAAGTCGGATTTTTTGTGGTGTCTCTTAACTCATTTTTCAGTCAGCCATCCCGGTCTCTCAAAGTCTTGTTCTATCACATCAACTATTTGGTCCTTTTCTTGTGCTTGTTTTAGAAGGTATCCATTGAATTCTTGCCGGCGGGTTTGTCTCTTATTGACTTTGATAAATTTCTCTGAGAGTAAACCTAGAGCCACACCCTGGCCCTATTTACATCATTGATAGGTGACCTTGTGCTCAACATTTGATCAACACCATGGGTCTTTGACTGAGTGGTTTCCCTTGTATTAAACTTCAACTTACATTATCACACTTGGGATTCGTGCAGTGCCTTGGTTTCCATTTGACCTTATTGGTGGTTTCCTCGCCTCTTTGTCAGATTTCATTATTGGTTGGTTTAGAGGGTTTATACTATGCGCTAGCTACATTTTCTCCATGTCAGAAACGTACTTCGGGTTGGTTACTTCATTTTTCTTCATCTAATTCCTTCCAAATTTTTCCCTGCAGGTTACACTTGTAGTGGATTGATGTGGGATGCCTTAATGCCTTCCTTCCATTAGATCTTTTCCCATCGACTTCGACTCATTGATCTGGGAATAACGTCTAGATTCCTTTTGTTAGTACCTTAGGGTTTGCAGTCATCAGTGACAGAATCCTTCGTTATCGACAGTGAGAATACATCAATGTATCCTGATTGATAGATTCTCTCAAGTGTTCAACTTCAACTCATTTATTCTCACTTGTTAGATTGTATTGGGGAACCTTGAATCTCATCATCATTATCAGTGAGTTTTCCCGTGTTTGAAAACGGTATACATCAATGACCAGTAATCAAACGATTTCTCACATGGCCAACCTCAACTCATTTATTCCCATTGTGTAGAATTGTGCCATGGTGATCAGTGAAGAACTCAAGTTTGCATCAGCATGGTTTGGTTCACTTTGAAAGCTCCTTCAGTTCTTTTCCAGTGACACCATCCACCCTTATATGTTGTAGTTCATCACAACAACATCTTATATGTTGGCACCCGGGTTGCGTGCAGTACCATTTGTTCCACCCCTTATGATTTGGTACTTGGAGATTCAGTTGCGACTTTAGTGATCAAATATCTTTGCAACATCATTGATCATTTTTTTATATGTCATACTTGGACATGATTTTGATATGTACTTCCAGGCAGTGATCAGATGATTCACTATGTACTTTACAGTTCATTTATACTTGTATACATATTATATCCGCTCCATACTTGATATGCGGAGATGATTTAATTTCACTGAGCATGGGTATGCATGGCTCAGACATGAGCTTTTTTTTTTATTTCTTTCACTGGTTTTTGGTATGCTGAAATGTGGTGAAGTCCTCTCTAGTCCTCGCAAGATTCTTTCTTATGCACATAATAGATTTCAACCATCATGTACCCCTTATGACCTCATATATTAGGGGGCATATGTTATAGCATCATTTATCACCTTTATATACTTGATTACTTATGCATTGGTCTTAGGCATCCCTTCCATTTATACTTGGTCAAACTTCTTAAAAAATAGTATTTTGAATTCCATACGTGACTCTACCTGTACTTTTCCGTGTGCAGACACGGGTCCACTCATATCTGACCTGCGTATACTATTTAAAATATTAATAAATTAATAAACTCCCTATTAATTGGGCGGGGTTTACAAGTTTTTCCTATAACTTAACTACCTCATCCCGTGGCCAAACTGTTTCCCAACTGAAAAAACTAATTTGAGGAAGTATAAATACACCTCAAGGGAATGGCCTAAGGGAGGAGAGAGAATGCTATTGATATTACAGCCTGTTATAGCCCTGATCAAGTCTGATATTTCCTTGTGCCTCCTACACTTCCCAGGTTTAACAAACCCTTGTTTCCTTGTGATGTTAATCCCCTATTTATGTGACATCCTTTGTGCACCCTTTATGGAAGAATATTTGTGAGGTTAGGGCTCGACGGATCTGGAGGATGGTTTTTCTTGGAGCCGTGGCAGATCTCAGGTGATTTCTCCAATTTATCTTTGCATATTACCAATAAATGAAGCTCTTTCTCGTTCCTGATGTCTTTGTGTTATATGTCTCCTATACATGTTGAATGATCTTGTAATGTTTTATTTCATGTTACTTTTATGAGATTAGATATGCTAACATGCTGCATCTAGGATATATATGCTATGAAACTAGTTTGTGTGCTTTGTATTGATTGATTTGTAGGTTCTGAAGCACGAGGATTAGCAGAGGGTTTGCACCTTGCAGGATCGACCTCAGACATAGGACAAATAGGTAAGGTTGTCTATCCTCAGTTTTCTAGTTCAAGCATTAGAACTCATAATTAGAGTACTTCTTGTGATGATATGCCTTCCACTCTGTTAGGTCCCTCAACCCACACCTTAGGGTAGCTTTTCCCATTAAAAAATGGATATGGTAGTTCAAAATGATTTTGAGAAAGCGTTGATATGCCAACCCAAGTTCACCGAGACGTGTAAGGGAGGCATAGATTACTTTATTTATGTATTTAACATTTTGACCCTAGTCGCAAGCCTAATACAAAAAATGAAGAAATAATTTATCTAGACAAGATAATTGTGGATCATGGGCCACTTACTCCTCCTAATTAAATTATGTGTTCTGCCTAAGAATTAGAAAAAATTAGCTTGAAAAAAAAAACATATATGGATTTTTGCCACTTACTCCTTTTCTTAGTTAAACTATGTTTTTTTTGAAATGTAAATAAAAACACTTAATCTCTATACTAGTCGTGATTAATGCAACAATTATTTGTCCTAAAAATATAAAAATTTAGGATAGTGGTGAAGGCAAGTCTTTATGGGTTTCCAATCACCTGCAAAAATGAAAAAATTCAGTGATTTTTTTCTTTTTATAAATACAACACTAGTTTTTTACCCATGGGCGCCGTGTGCGTGTCTATCTGAGAAAAAGGTGTGCTGTCACGAAAGATAAAAAAAAATGGGCTCTCTGCCTCTCAGAATAGACACTGAATCTCCTAAATAATTCACAGAGAGTATCTAAATTCCTTGTAGTTCGTTGTGCAGGGAGGATGTCCTGCAAAAACAACCAATAACCAAGAAAATGAATCAAGCATGGTTACCAATCCTGTGGTGGTGTTTTTGTTACACAAGTGTACCAAAATACACCTCTCTAGCAGTCGGTTGGTACCGACAAAAGATCACAGAGAATATTATGGTGTTTTTAATGGACAAACTAAAAACAATGTAAGACAAACCAATACAAACAAACCAATACCAATACAAACAAATGGATAAAAACACCTTTATTGGTTGCTGGTGGTATGAATAATACAATGCTAACACTCTTGCAATGAGTCCTTTGAGCTATGGGGCTAAAATACCCAAGAAAAGGGGGATACCTTTCCTTGGTTTCCTTGCAAGTATCTCCTCCCTCGCTTAAAATTATTGTGATCACTCAGTAATGATGGAGCTCTCTTCTTGACTAGGCTGTTGAGTGGCCAACATGATAGTATATCTTAACCTCTTGCTTCAACACTTGCACGTTGGTGTTTCTATGGCAGAAATTTGGCTAGCATAACAATTTTTCTCTTTTTTCTCTTCCCATGGCCAGTTTATATAGAAATTTTTGAACTCCCTTCCCTATCTTGGCCCAATATTATGACAAGAGATTCCTTTGTGGGCTGCATAACTCCTCAAGGTGACTCAAATTCAGCTATCCTTGTCTATAATTGACAAAGAATCATCCTCACCAAGTGTGACAAGTGGGCCTACATGGTGAATTTTCACCATCCCTGGGATCGTGCAACTATCGAAGGATAAAGCACGCTGTATTAAAAAAGCCTTTGTTTTTGGTGAGTTGTCCACCAGTTTATCATTGAACCTTAGGAAATAATTAATTTTTTTCCTTCATAATGTGTTTTTGCTGGAAAATATTTATTTTTACTATTTTCTTGACAATTTCTAATGTATTTTTCCTGTACGATTTTATGGTGTAAACAGGGGGCATAAAATAATTTTTACTTCTCAAAAGCCTTTGCAAAAAAATTTGGTCGAAGGTCTTTATCTACCCATAATATCTGAACTATGGTAGGCTACAAGAAATACATCACTCCTAACTCCCAGTTGGACTAGGTACGGCTACAAGATAAACCACGTCAAAATATTTCTATTGTTTGGAATGATATATGGAATTCTTTTGAGTTCATTGTATCAAGGTTGACCTGGAAGTTTGGGAATGGGAAGGTTCTGACCCTTCGATAGGTTTTGGGGACAAACATATATTGTCACAAGGCCTCATTGATATTCTTAGAGATCTAGTTCTTTCCGTAATTTCTCATATAAACAATCTGGTATAAACTACCCTTTGGCATCAAGGTTAGCTCACTACTGCAAATACAAATGTTCAGGAGGAGTTTTGAGAGGAATGGTCTAGCTATTTGGATGCTTTGTTTTCAAATCATATTAGATTAATGGAATATGAGGATGATTTTGCCTGGGCTCACTCTCACCATGGTTTTTATACACCCAAGTTGGGATATATCCACTTAAACGTGACTGCAAAAAAAATTGACATTATTTGGTGGTGGAAAGTTCTTAGAAGTTGAAATGTCCTCCAAAGCCCCACACTCTAGTTTGGTGTATCATTGAGAAGAAATTTCCTACCTGAGATGTTATGCAAAGAAGACACAAGATGGGTCCAGGTTGGTGTGCCATTTGCAAAGGAAACAAGGAGGAAATTGAACACTTATTGTTAAAAAAATTTTACCAAACAAGTTTGGTTGGATTGTAGTACTCTTCTAGGTCTAGAATGTAAGTGGGAGTGTCTACATTTCATGGATATCTGAAAACCGTGGGTTCATAATAGGGCTTACCAATCCTTTTAGATCCTTTCCTCTTATTGTTATTTGGGGCATATAGTTAACCAGGAACCGTGAGATTTTCTAAAATCTATTTTCCTATCTAGAAATGATTTTTGCCTAAGATATGGCTATACTGTAACACTTCCCACAATAAATTTTTCCAACCTATGGGATGACTATTAATCAAGAGGAACCATGTGACACTATTCCCAAGGGATATTTTTATAGGGCATCTCAAGGTGACGATTTGCTTCGTGGGGGTGGATTTGTTCTGCATTTATCTAAGAAACACTCTTTTCATGTCAATATGAGCCTGGGTAGAAGCTCAAACAATTCGGAAAAAATTCTAGCATGTATATCCCTGATCACTTTTGTTCAAGAGAAGGTTTGTGACTAGCTTCAAATTTTTGGTCTCTTTCATGCAAGTCAATTGGGTCAACGAGACCCAAAATTGTTGGGACATTTACCTTACTCATATTTTGGATGATATTCTTAGATTGAGGCATACTTTTATTTCTTTCACATGGATCCATATTTACAAGGAACTTGACGAACAAGATTTCTAGGGAAGGTCAACCTTATCCAATCATCAAAATCAGGTTCATCTATTTGGAAAATTCTCTCTACTATTGTCCCTCTGATCAACACTCATCTCTATTAGGACCCAGTTAATGGGAAATACATTAGTCTATTGAAAGAAAATATAATGGGAAGGAAGCTTTTGGAAGTCTATCATGAGCTTCTTCCACTTAAGGAATTCCTTAGTGCACAAGGAAAAATTACATTAGCTAGTATTTTCCTTTGGAATGAGGATGGGATATGGATGGAATGGAACTTTTAGGAATTTCCCAATCAATTTCATGAAATTAAAATCAAGTTAATATATAGATTGGTGGCATTGTGCCTTGGATATAGGATGCGTTTTATAGGATGGGATCACAAAACTCACATTATACAGTGAAGGAAGGCTACATCTCACTACTCTTCTCCCAAAATCTCCTTCCCAAATCTCATATTTGGATGAGGATATAGAATCCCATTGAAAATACTAAAGTAATTTCCTTTTTTTGGCTTCTTTCTCACAAGAAATTCCTACTACTGATAATCTGAGGAAATGAGGCATTCAAGGCCCTTATATATGCCCACTTTGAAAATAGGAGGAATATGTTTCACACAAATTCTTGGATTGTGTCTATGAGATGCTTGGGCGAAGGCAACAAGGCCATTCACTGGAAGAATTAATTTTCCCTTGAACCTGCATGATTATTTCACCAATTGGACAAAACATTATGTTGGGAAACTACAAAAGAATTCACTATTTAAAAAATTATGGGAAGCACTTCCAAAATATGTATGTTGGAAGGTGTGGCTCTCTCAGAACAATGTTATGTCCAATAATGTGGAATTCCATCCTTAAATTACAATAATAAAATTCGACACCCTTTGATTAGTGTATGATGCTTCAAAGTTTACTTAAGAATATCCATAGTAGAGGTTAGGCAATATGGAACAAAAATGGCTTTCAAAACTCACTTCAATGGGTGGGTGCATTGTTAAAAAAGGAAGAAACAACACCCTCCTAAAGAAGAGTGGAGGATAATTAAAGATAAAGAAGAAATGAAACAACGTAAAAATTACAGTGAGGTTGAGATCCTCCACTTTTATGGAGCCTCAAAAAAGAACCTCAAAGTGGTAGGAGCGGTAGGGTTCCTTTACGACCCCAAGAAAAAGACATTGTAGAGTACACATGGGGCTTGGGTAGAATGAAAAGAAACCTTGTAAAACATAGTGCTCTTCTACAAAGGATTCAGATAACTAAGGAATATAATGTTCCCACTCTCACTATGATAGGGGGCTCACTCCTACTCATACAACAAATGGTCAAAGGAAAAACCCTAAAATATAAGGCTCTGGATCACATAATGAAAATAATATGAGAAGTCAGTAATTGAGTAGAAATGATATCATACTCCCATGTGCCCAGGGAGGTTAAGATTAAGGAAGAAAAATGTGCAAATGGAGGATGTAAATTAAGTGGGGATTTTGGTTATCAATGGGAAACCTATATTTTCTCAAATCCTTTAACAATCATAATTAGAAGAAAATGTTTTATAAATTTCATGTAATGGGGAGCTTATTTTGTAAGGTGTATCCCTATAAATGAACCTTTTGGAGTTTTAAATATGAAGCTTATGTATAAACTATAATAGTCATGTTATACAAGAGGATTAGATTAGAAAAGAAGGAATACAAGCTCTATACTTCTAGCTAAATCAACTACATTCTTGGCCCAGTTTATGATTCCAGTTTAAAAGAAATATATTATTGTTTGTTTTTTCAAAAATAATTTGTATATAAAATTTTGGAACATTTTCACCTATCATTAAAAATAAATATAATTGTTTTATCTTAACTTATTTATTATAAATTAATTATATAATATTTTTTTAAATCCTATCGGATGTAGAATATATGGTGATGGGTTGTCCTGTTAAGTGACTATGTGATGTGAAGGTCACCGGTTTGAAACTTTGAGGGGCAAAATCCAGCCATGTCAAGGGTTGGTGTGGCCTAGGAAATGTGCAATCCCTGGGTGATTTGATGAATTATATGCCACTAGATCACATTTTCTCAAGCCGCGGGTCAAGCCTGATGTAATCTCTGGAGAACTCATACAACTTTACCAAAAAACACACAAAAATTAAACCTATTTTTAAATTTATTGGATTTGGTACTTTTAAGAATTCACATATTTGAGAGTTTTATAGTATTAAAATTGTTCATGGTATTTACACTATATTTTTCAAAGTTAGCTTTAATTTTGATAACAACTACCTCTTAAGAAAATACCAATGGATTGGGCCAAGGGAGTTTAATATTCTCGGGTGGTTTGTTTCATTTATTGACTCCCCTTTTCTAGAGAATTTCTCAACTACATCTTGGTACAAGACCCTCACTCGAAGTTATTCAAAAAAGGACATTGGAGGCCACTTAACGATGGCATGGGAGGTGGATGGATACCAAAAAAAAGGTATATTTTCATTCATTTTTTCAAACTCTTGCTACTCTCTACTTCATCAGTTTTCTACAGGGTTTTTTCCTGTCTTTATGGCCACTATTGTTTTGGGGCCCCAATGGTTGTTGAGGATGGATGCCTCTCAGAATATGCAGGA
The DNA here is from genome assembly GCA_034641835.2 of Pinus albicaulis. Taxonomy (NCBI): domain Eukaryota; kingdom Viridiplantae; phylum Streptophyta; class Pinopsida; order Pinales; family Pinaceae; genus Pinus; species Pinus albicaulis. The sequence goes on from CM076575.1 coordinate 720,297,012, forward strand.
ATTATTCATCATTATTTCATAACCCCATAATTTTCATGAACATATTGGTTTTTTGCATATTTATATTAGGAATATTTGTGGTAAAACATTAACATTTGAGACCAATAGATATTCCCCTGTTCACTCTCTAAAATAGGTTGTTGCAAATAAATTGGGTATTTTTATTAATTCATAGTATTTAAAATTCAAAGAGAATATTTTCAATGATTTCTAAATGCTCAATGATTATAATATTAAAAAATATTCAACCATCATTCTAAACACAAGGCTATGTGGAGGTGTTCTTGGGGGCGCTCCAAGAGCCAAAATATCAAACAAAATAACAATATCATTCAAAGAAGAAGTTTAAGGGAGGGGTTTTGGATATTTTGTACATAAAAAAATATCCCTAGACCCTATATTGTTGACCAAATGGATCCACAATGGATCAAGCTCCTTCTTGGTGGTCAATAATGCAGAGGTGTCTTCTATGTTTTTCGCCTTACAAAATAAGGCTATCATTTGAAAATTTAATAGGATTTGGCCAAAATCCAAAGCTCTAACTCAATGTATTTTATCTACATGGATGCTAAACTGCAACACATACATATTCTAAAAAAAAAATTCTATATTTCAATTTGACACCCAAAAGGACCTGGGTTTTTCTCTACAGGAAGGACCATGGTTCTGGGGTAATGTTGGCTTATTCACCACTCAATTGTTTTCAAGTTTTGATGCCACATATTTGGTAATGACAACCACATTGATCTGGGTTAGGCTTCCAAACCTATCCCTTCCCTTTTGGAAACATAAAATCCTTGTAGATATCGAGAATACTTTGGGTAAATATAGAAAAAGTGACATGGAAAGAACAAATAATAGGACTTTTTACCTTTGCTAAAATATATGTGGAAATAGATTTGAGAAAATAAATTCCAGATCACATAATATTGAATCATAATACTTTGCAGAGGTCACAAGTTTTAGACTATGAGAACACAACATTCATATGTCGTGAATGTTTTCAAACATGGGTAAAAAATCTGGCTAATGTGGCACCTCTCAACTATTTTTACTACTTTTCTTCATATATTCTCTCTTTTCCCATGTTTCTGAGTGTCACTTATATTTTCCAAAGCCTCTTTTCCTTTCATTTCTTCCATATTTCATATTCATAGCAAAATTTCACACACACTTGGTGTGTTTACAAAATTTAATTTTTATTTTTACTTAATAAAACTTACAGTTTTTTTCCTTTGGGCAAAAAAAGCTACTACTTTTGTATTGGATTATTAGTCTTTTAAATCAAATAACTTGGACTTAAGATTACACAGTTCATTTTGATATTTCTTGAGTATATTAATTTTAAATATAAATAGTATTATAAATATTTTGAAAATAAAAATCTTTGAATTCTAAATTATATAAATTTTTATTACGAAGATGTTTAAGGTCATATCCATGTTAGAAAATCAGAAAGGCAGAAATATTATCTTATTGTAATATTCCTAAATTAGCTTACAGCTAATTGGAATATTAAAGTTTTGTTTTGTCACTTAGATAGGTGAATAATGTCATCATTTAAGATCCTAGTATATTGAATTGATTTTCCTTGATGGAAACTCTCTGACAAAGGATGCAGACTGTATAAAGAACTCAGAAAACCATCAGTAGTTCTATACAAGAAGAATATATGATTGAATGTGAATTGAATGAAGCTTTGTATTTAATGGGAAATTCGATGTAAATAAGGACGAGTTAAATCATGTGTGAAGCTTTTCTTGAATAAGTTCGTTGTATGTATGCATCCTGATGGTGGATAAAGGAAATCTAATGTATGATTAAGTTCTGGTGATACTCTGATGGGTGGAGAATACTGAGAGTATTTGGGTATTGATTGGTTCAATTCTCATACGGAATGCCCTGAAACTCTGTGTGAATTCCTGTTGGGAGAGTGAGCCACAGACGTGCTCTGTGTGTGCAGGGCACATAAGCTCTATCGGTCAAAGTAATAGTGCGTTCCGCATGTGTTAGACAATACAAAGAAAGGTGTCCCTGTTGAATGCAAAAGAACCAAGTCGAATAGTCCATAAGGATTTCATCGGAGCTGTATAACAGTTTTATGGTTATATGAACTGATAACGCGAAGGAAGAAAAATTAAAACAAAGTTATGCTTTTATGGAGAAACGTAGCAGTGACGGAATAAATACGGATGGAACCTTGAGCGAAGGAGAGGAACCACGAGCGGAATAACCAGTGAAGGGGGTTTCTGGTTTTCATCGCACCGCTCTCGACGGGCAAGCGGTATTCAAGAGGTTGGGAGCAATTCCATAGAACGAGCGACACGCGTCCCTGAACGTATTTACAAAACCGCCATCACTGCGCACCATCGCACGTTAACGTTCGACCAAGGATGTCGCGCGATATTGTTGAGCACCGTCGATCTGGAGGGAAGCCATCGGATGGTGGTCGTATGAGGAAGATGCGCGAAGGTTAACCAAAATACGGTGGCCATTGCGTGTTATTGTTCGTGCGTCTTCGTCGAGCGATATCCGTCCGATCAAATGAGGCGGCGCGACATAATAACAACCATCGAATGGAGACGACCGTTAACGTTGGGGCCCATACGCATGTATTGAGGTTTGCGGGTTTAACCCAAAGTATTATGTTGTGTATTAAGGGTGTAGGACCCGATTTCCCTTCACATTATTGGTTCAATATACATTGTTGTGTTATGCTGAGATCTTCACCCGACGTGGAAGACAACTGTGACCAACTCAGCGTCTTGTGTCACTACGGGGGCTCTCAAGGTACGGATGAAAATTTTGGCTGGTACCCCCACACTCAATCTCTACCATTCATCTCTGTTGTCCCCGCAGTCAACTCAGTCAACTGTGGAGGCACTTGTCTCGATATCCGGTGCGCTAGTTGTGTCCGTGGGTTGGGCCTTTTGATAGGAACTTTAATTATCAACGCAGATCCCGAAGTCGAAGATTAAATATTATTGAAGGGCCCGAAAGGTTATATGGATATATATTACTGTTGGGTTTTTATATAAGTTAGCGGCACGTTAATGTTTGTAACAACTTAAGGGGGAATTGGATTAATATTTCAATCTCAGATTGAGATATTAAAAAGCCTTAGATTAATTAATTTCCAGATCAAGAAAATAAAACAATGAAAAGTTGTTTGGGGCCTGGGTAGACCCCGGTGGATTACCTATTTTGATCTCGTCCAGGAATACCATTAGCGGTTGAGTGGGTTTGGCACATGGTATTGATAAAGGCTAAACTATATAAGGAGAAGAGGATCATAATACAGGGTGTGCATGTGGAAGGGTTGTTAATAAATAAATCTCTTTAAGAGATATATGCATATATGATGCACCTATGGATATGATCTAGAAATGATGAATCTCTACGATGATCGGCAAAAAAAATGATGAAAATATGACGCAAGTCTGATGTACAAATTGAAGAAATTTGGTGGATCTGAGGGTTGAAGCCTTCAGTATGAGAGTGGAAGTTTTCTGCCAGTAGAAGTTGGTGTTAAAATTAGGGGGTTGGAGCTCCCTTCCAGTATTTACTGGAGAACGAGAGAAGGTTGTAGCCTTCTACAGGTTGGTGCCTGCGTGCTGGTATAAGTCTGCGCCAGTACAAAATTGTAAGATGTTTTCTTTATAATAAATATTAAAGACAGAGCCGACAACGGCGGTCGTTTTCTCCCGAATTGGGTTTCCACCTTAAATACTGGTGTTCATGTGTATTTCTTGTGTGTGATGGTTGATTCTGTTATTACTGCTCATGTTTACTGCTTACCAAACATCTGATGAATGAATGATGCAATAATCTAAGTAAAGAATTAAATGCATAAAAATTAAAATGTTTTCCAGTCAGCTCTAAATATTGATTCACCCCCCCCCCTCTCAGTATTTTTCCCAACAATTGGAATCAGAGCAGGTCCTTCTGAAAAAGCTTAGCCGCTAGAAGGAAGATCAATCAAGATGAGCAATCAAGATGGAACAACATCTATCAGGCCTCCGCTCTTCAACGGAAACAATTTAATCTTCTGGAAAACAAGGATGAGATCCTATCTTCAGTATCTGGGAGCAGATGTATGGGCTATTGTTGAAGGAGGATATCAATATCTAGTTGCAGTACCAACAGATCCAACGGAAAGAAAGAATCACGAAACAAATGCAAAAGCGGTCAATGCTCTATTGGGAAGTCTAACTGAATCAGAATTTTTCAAAGTCATGCAGCTGAATACAGCAAAGGCCATATGGGACAAAATCATTCTAAGTTATAAAGGTGATGCAAAGGTAAAAAGTGCTAAACTCCAAACTCTCAGAATTCAATATGAGAATCTAAAAATGCATAATGAGGAGAGCATTGCCAATTTATTTTTACGTATTGATGATATTGTAAATCGTATGAGAAATCTGGGAGAAACAATAACCGAATCTACTTTGGTTGAGAAAGTTTTAAAATCACTAACGACAAAATTTGAGTCAAAATTTTCTACTCTTGAAGAAAAACAAGATCTTCAAAATCTTACTGTGGTGCAACTTCATGGCATACTAATTGCATATGAAATGAGAAGAGGAGGACCATCTGAAGTCAAAGAAGCCATCTTTAGAGCTTCTACAAAAGGGAAAGAAGTACAAGAAACAGAAGGATCAGGGTATATCTCAGAAGAAGATGAGGTAAATTTTCTAAATAAACTCCAACTTGGTACAGGACAGTTTAGAGGTAAACTTTCTTTCAAATGTTTTTCTTGTGGAAGAGTTGGTCATTATGCTGCTAAGTGTCCTCACAAAGAAACATATGAAAAAGGAAAGGAAGTAGCAAGAAGGAATAAAAACTGGTTTAGCACTAGAAAAAGTTACTATACTCATGAAGACAGTGATGGGTTTTCTGACAGTGAGGAAGAATGTGAACAAGATCTTAGACTTCTCATGGCATTTGAAAAGGAATCTAGAGAAGAAAAAGATACTTTTATGGATGCTTTAGAGGACAATGATTTTCTTGATGAATTCAATCAACTCAAAATATGCTTAGAAGAAAGGAAAAGATGCTTAGAAGAAAGTAAAATATCCATAGAAACTCTAAAAAATTAGCTTGAAGAAAAAGAGAAACACAATGAGAAATTAGAATGTGAAATAGTAAGTCTAAGAAAAGAAATTGAGAAAGTGAAAACTTTGAATCTTAGATTTTCTAAAGGATCTGAAACCTTAGATGAGATTATCAAGGTACAACGTTCTCCTTTTATAAAGATGGGTCTTGGATATATCTGAGAATCTTCTCAGACTTCAGCACCAAACTATCTAAAAGCAGCTACAGCCAATATACAACATTCTGCCACTCAGCAAGGGAATAAAGAATCTTCACAGGTAAAGCATGACCAGCTCAATTCAAAGAACACTAACAAGAATACCTTTCAAAGAAACACCAAACAACAGGTAAATTCAAGTAGAAGATTTCATGATCGCAGAAAATTCTTCTTCAATGGACAATGTTTCTCATGTCACAATTTTGGTCATAAAGTTGTTCAATGTGTTGCATACAAAACCATTATGACAAGAGAAGCAAGAAAGAAAAGGAGGGATATTGGAACAAAGAAGAATACCTATAACAACTTTTCTCCTCTTCAAAATGAAGTTGAATGTGCTTATTGAAATAACTTTGGCCATGAAGAATCTGAATGTAGGAGCAAAATCCAGCCAAAGGAGCAATTTCCTTCAAGCTCCAAAGTGTGGAAAAAGAAGGAATTACAGGTTGAAAATTGTGGCATAGCTTTATTTGCAGAAGGTGAAGAAAATTAATGGTACATTGACAGTGGATGCTCTAAACACATGACAGGGGATAAAAAAAAACTTCTTGCATATAGTGCTCTAGAAAAAGAGAGGAATATTACAGTTGGAAATGATACTCCTGCTGTTATTAAGGGAAAGGGGTCTGTTTTTCTAAAAGAAAAGGTGAAAGCTAATAATGTCATGTATGTAGATGGATTAAAGCATAACCTGTTAAGTGTAAGTCAAATGTGGGATCAAGGAACTGAAGTTGTCTTTAGTTCAAAAGAATGTGTGGTACGTGATCTTGATACAGGTAAAACAATTATAAAAGGAAACAGAACTCCAAGCAATCTGTATGTATTGAAGAACTGCAAAGAACAATGTTACTTGAGTAAATCTTCAGAAAAATGGCTATGGCATAGAAGGTTGGGGCATCTGAGCTTCTCTCAAATCAACAAATCAAGCAGACTTAAAGCTGTTCGTGATCTTCCCAATATTACTCTACCTGAAAGTATCATATGCAAATCTTGCCAATTCGGTAAGTAGACCAGAGTGCAATTTAATGCCAAGGAAGGATCATCAAGTAAGCCTCTTGAACTCATTCATACTGACATATGTGGACCTGTGAAGAAAAAGTCACCACGTGGTGAACAATACTATATCTTATTTATTGATGATTTCTCTAGAATGTGTTGGATTGGGTGGCTTAAACACAAAGATGAAGAATTTGAGAAATTTCAGATCTTCAAAGCACCAGTTGAAAATGAATTAGATCTAAAAATCAAGTGTCTTAGATCTGATCGAGGAGGAGAATATACATCAGATGAATTCCTTGAATTTTGTGAACAACATGGTATAAAAAGACAGTTTTCGGTAGCAGGTACTCCACAACAAAATGGAGTAGCAGAAAGAATGAATAGAATGGTTCAACAAATGGCTAGAGCTATGCTTGATGATTCCGGAACACGTGACACATTTTGGGGAGAAGCAGCATATACAGCGGTAAATATTCTTAACAAGGCACATGTTCGTGTAAATAGTGATAAAACTCCATATGAACTATGGTATGGTAATCCTCCCACTCTGAAGAATTTTCGAGTTTTTGGAAGCAAATGCTTTATCAAAAATAATGATGAAAAACTTGGCAAGTTTGAACCCAGAGCAGATGAAGGAATACTTCTTGGTTACTCCTCTAGAAGTAGAGCATATAAATGTTACAATAAAAGACTTCGGAAGATTGTTGAATGTATTGATGTTGTTATTGATGAGTCTCCTGCAGCTCCAAAAGAAGAAAAACAAACAACATAAGATGATGATGACATATATCCTTCTACATCAAATGGGAATGATGTAGACAGCGAACCCAATGAAGAACCCGAAGATGATTTATCTGAAAAGGCTCCATCCAGATATGTTCAAAAGAATCATCCAGAATCTCAAATTTTGGGAGAAAAGAGATTAGGTGTACAAACAAGAAGGACTCTTGTAGGATCTTCTAGCTATTTGGCATTTCTATCCACTATTGAACCACACAATGTCAATCAAGCTATCAAAGATGAATGTTGGATTCAAGCCATGAATGAAGAGCTTGATCAAATTGAAAAGAATCACACTTGGGAATTAGTACCAAGACCTAATGACAAAAATGTCATTGGAATTAAATGGATATTCAAAAACAAGTTAAATGAGAATGGGGATGTTATAAGAAATAAAGCTAGACTTGTTTGCAAGGGGTATGCTCAACAAGAAGGTATAGACTTTGAAGAAACTTTTGCTCTTGTAGCTAGACTTGAAGCCATAAGAATGTTTCTTTCTTTTTCAAGCTTCCAACAAATCAAAGTTTATCAAATAGATGTTAAATCTTCTTTTCTCAATGGAGATCTAGAAGAAGAAGTTTATATAGAACAACCAGAAGGATTCATTTCGGGAAATGATGAAAATCTTGTTTGTAGACTTAAAAAGGCTCTATATGGTCTCAAACAAGCTCCAAGGGCATGGTATTATCGTCTTGACAAATATCTTCATCAACAAGGATTTTTAAAGGGGTCTGCTGATAGCAACTTATACACAAAAATTGAAAATGATAAACTATTGATTGTGGTTGTATATGTTGATGATATCATTTTTGGAAGTAATGAAGAGTCTATGAGTCAGAAATTTGCTTCTGATATGCAGCAAGAATTTGAAATGTCTTTACATGGGGAACTAACATTCTTTCTTGGCTTTCAAGTGCAACAAGCAACAGATGGCATATTCTTATCACAAACAAAATATCTTAAGCAAATTCTGAAGAAGTATGGTATGGAAGAGTGCAAACCTATAAGTACACCAATGGTAACCGGATGTAATCTCAGTTCTCATGATGATTCTCCCATAGTGAATTGACTAGAATATAGATCTATGATAAGAAGTCTACTTTATCTCACTGGGACTAGACCAGACATTATGCATGCAGTTGGAATTGTTGGACGATTCCAAGCTAATCCAAAAGAGTCTCACCTTCAGGCTGTCAAAAGAATATTCAAATATCTACAAGGAACTCAAGACTTTGGACTATGGTACCCAAAGAATGCTGATCTCACTCTTCATGCTTACACTGATGCAGATTGGGCTGGAAATGTTGATGATCGGAAAAGCACTAGTGGTGGTGCATTCTATATGGGGCCTCGGTTAGTATCTTGGTTCAGCAAGAAGCAAATCTCTATTTCCTTATCTACAGCAGAAGCAGAATATGTGGCTGTCGCATCATGTTGCACTCAACTTCTCTGGATGATGCAAACCTTACAAGACTTTCAAATAAAATGTTCACCTGCTATATACATTATGTGTGATAACACAAGTGCCATCAGTATCTAAAAGAATCCTGTTATGCATTCCAAGACCAAGCACATTCCCATCAAGTATCACTTCTTACGTGAACAAGTACTCGAACAAAAGGTGAAGTTGGAATATGTGCCCTCCAAAGAACAAGTTGCTGATATATTTACCAAACCTTTACCCAGGGAAGCATTCTAATATCTCAGACAGAATCTGGGAGTAGTCTCTGCCATGCAGAATATTAGATCTACTTAAATACAGAAGATTAAATTGGATACGCAGATTTCCTGAAGGAAAAAAAACTACATATGGGTAGTTGCTGACAAATTTTTTCTGGGTCAACATTCTTCAGCACAGCTGCGGTGTTGTTGGGTATCTCTGGATGCATAGGTGAAGGGGAAGCATTGGTCTTGTGGAAAATATGCATTGTTGGCATTCTAATTATGTTTGAATATGCAGCATGATCTCAGGGGGAGCATGGTATTGTCGGTACAAAGGATCTTGATCTATCCTTTGCCCTTGATGTCAAAGGGGGAGAATATTGCTGAATGTATTTCTAGTCATGGTTGCCATCAAGTCCAAAGGGGGAGATTGTTGGCGTTTCTAGTATCCTAGTATATTGAATTGATTTTCCTTGATGTAAACTCTCTGACAAAGTATGCAGACTGTATAAAGAACTCAGAAAACCATCAGCAGTTCTATACAAGCATAATATACGATTGAATGTGAATTTAACGAAGCTCTGTATTTAATGGGAAATTCGATGTAAATAAGGACGAGTTAAATCATGTGTGAAGCTCTTATTGAATAAGTTTGGTGTATGTATGCATCCTGATGGTGGATAAAGGAAATCTTGTGTATGATTGAGTTCTGGTGATACTCTGATGGGTGGAGAATACTGATAGTATTTGGGTATTGATTGGTTCAATTCTCGTATGGAATGCCCTGAAACTCTGTGTGAAGTCCTGTTGGGAGAGTGAGCCATGGACGTGCTCTGTGTGTGCAGGACACATAAGCTCTATCGATCAAAGTAATAGTGTGTTCCGCATGTGTTAGACAATACAAAGAAAGGTGTCCCTGTGGAATGCAAAAGAACCGAGTCGAATAGTCCATAAGGATTTCATCGGAGCTGTATAACAGTTTTATGGTTATATGAACTGATAACGCGGAGGAAGAAAAATTAAAACAAAGTTATGCTTTCCTGGAGAAACGTAGCAATGACGGAATAAAGATGGACGGAACCTTGAGCGAAGGAGAGGAACCACGAGCGGAATAAACAGTGAAGGGGGTTTCCGGTTTTCATCGCACCGCTCTCGATGGGCAAGCAATATTCAAGAGGTTGGGAGCGATTTCATAGAACGAGTGATACGCATCCCTGAGCGTATTTACAAAACTGCCATCACTGCGTGCCATCATACGTTAACGTTCGACCAAGGATGCCGCACGATATTGTTGAGCACCGTCGATCTGGAGGGAAGCCATCAGATGGTGGTCGTATGAGGAAGATGCGTGAAGGTTAACCAAAGTATAACAGCCATCGCACGTTATTGTTCACACGTCTTCGTCGAGTGATATCCGTCCGATCAAATGAGGCGGCGCAACACAATAACAACCGTCGAATGGAGATGACCGTTAACGTTGGGGCCCATACACATGTATTGAGGTTTGCGGGTTTAACCCAAAGTATTATGTCGTGTATTAAGGGTGTGGGACCCGCTTTCCCTTCACATTATTGGTTCAATATACATTGTTTTGTTATGCCGAGATCTTCACCCGACATGGAAGAAAACTGTGACCAACTCAGCGTCTTGCGTCACTGTGGGGCTCTCGAGGTACGGATGAAAATTTTGGCTGGTTCCCCTGCACTCAATCTCTACCATTCATCTTTGTTGTCCCCACAGTCAACTCGGTCAACTGTGGAGGCACTTGTCTCGATATCTAGTGCGCTAGTTGTGTCCGTGGGTTGGGTCTTTTGATAGGAACTTTAATTATCAGCGCAGATCCCCAAGTCGAATATTAAATATTATTGAAGGGCCCGAAAGGTTATATGGATATATATTACTGCTGGGTTTTTATATAAGTCAGTGGCATGTTAATGTTTGTAACAACTAAAGGGGGAATTGGATTAATATCTCAATCTCAGATTGAGATATTAAAAAGCCTTAGATTAATTAATTTCCAGATCAAGAAAATAAAACAATGAAAATTTGTTTGGGGCCTGGGTAGACCCCGCTGGACTACCTATTTTGATCCTGTCCAGGAATACCATTAGCGTTTGAGTGGTTTTGACTCATGGTATTGATAAAGGCTAAACTATATAAGGAGAAGAGGATCATAATACAGGGTGTGCATGTGGAAGGGTTGTTAATAAATAAATCTGTTTAAGAGATATATGCATATATGATGCACCTATGGATATGATCTAGAAGTGATGAATCTCTACGATGATCGGCAAAAGAAACGATGAAAATCTGACGCAAGTCTGATGTACAAATTGAAGAAATTTGGTGGATCTGAGGGTTGAAGCCTTCAGTATGAGAGTGGAAGTTTTCTGCCAGTAGAAGCTGGTGTTAAAATCAGGGAGTTGGAGCTCCCTTCCAGTATTGACTGGAGAACGAGAGAAGGTTGTACTCTTCTACAGGTTGGTGCCTGCGTGCTGGTATAAGTCTGCACCAGTACAAAATTGTAAGATGTTTTCTTTATAATAAATATTTAAGACAGAGACGACAACAGCGGTGGTTTTCTCCCGAATTGGGTTTCCACCTTAAATAATGGTGTTCATGTGTATTGCTTATGTGTGATGGTTGATTCTGTTATTACTGCTCATGTTTACTGCTTACCAAACATCTGATGAATGAATGATGCAATAATCTAAGTAAAGAATTAAATGCATAAAAAGTAAAATGTTTTCCAGTCAGCTCTAAATACTGATTCACCCCCCCCCCCCTCTCAGTATTTTTCCCAACACTTTGCAGATGGACATATATTTGAAAGGAAATCCCTATTAAAGATAGAGTAAATGATAAAATGATGGAACATCTATTGAAATGATCTATTTTGAAAGGAAAAATCGTAAAACAACTATATCATTAATTAATCATGACGCATACATAACTGTCTACATTGGGATGATAAAACATCATTAATATTTTCTGACATGATTTATTTTACGTAAAAACATCTATTAAAACATGTAAAATCAATCACATTGCGCCCTTTGAACCTGTCTTAGTAATGTGTATTGCCTTTTGTTTATGCGATATGCGATTTCGCAATATCGCAATATCGCAGTATCGCAGTTTTGTTAAGGATTTCTTAAATTTTGGCAGTGTAAATCTGCGATATGTGATTTTTATGTCACTTGCGAAATTTCACATCAGTAATCACAAAATCGATATTTCGTTGATTTATTGCTTTAACTTAAGGAAATATTTGTGTGAAATTGCGATTTGTGATAGAGATGTTTTTATTTAAAAGACTTTGATGTTTTTTTTGGAGTTTGATTCTCATCAAAAGACAAAAATACTTTCACAAAAAGGGTCCCTATTTTTATTTATCAAAGGTCTTAATAATCAGTTAAAAATAAAAATGGGGGGGTTTTTGCATGGCACAACAATTGGAGATTCACTTGGGAGAACCACATATCTCTGATTGGTTTATTTTGACATCTCTAAACTTTCAAAATAAGGAAAAGAAATAAGAATAAAATTAATATGATTCATTAATTAAATAGTATTTTTTCAGAATATAATCTATTTACCTATATCATTTCTTCTAAATTAAATCCTTTAGTAATAATATATAGGTACCTATATCAGTCAGTACTTGGATTTTAAAAATATAAAGTAGGTTTTCTCTAAAATTGGTTTCATAGATTTTTACTCATTTATCACAGATAGAGCCACTGTTGCCAGCAGGCGTTTATAGCCTCGACGGGGTTATCTTTTAACCAATAATGATTCATGGTCCCATCCAAATTTGATTTCTTATTTTAAAAATATAAGTATGACATATCATTAACTTTCTTTTTCTTGATACATTTTCAAAATCATTGTCTAGGCTTGGTAGCCTGATAATGACAATGTCATTTACTAATAGTAATTTAGACTGAACAAGTTGGCTCATGATGAGACCCCTTTATTGATTTTTTTATAATAATATAGCTACTACTCTGTTATAGTATGCATTTTTGGTAATATGAGTCTACATTATTTCTCTATGATCATGATAAACAAGCTCGTGATGAGACTTATTTTCTTTTGAATTTGTTCATTGTATATATTCCTTTTTATTTTTTATATTTCTAAAGAAAAAAAATTTATCATATGGGATGAATCATTAGCTCATTTAAGAGTTATGGATGATAATTATAGAGTTTGTAGATACCTTTTTGTAGAGAATCCTTGCTAATTTAAAAAATTCCTTTTCTGACTGATACATAATAACTATATTTTATGATATCTAGAGTCTTTTTCAGAAAGAAAATGCCTTTTGTAATTTTAACTTATCTTAAAAAATAAAGTTTTTTTATTTGTCATAATTATAGTCATCTTTCTCTTTAATTATTTATAGAAGCGAAAGATCAAAATAATTTATCAGAAATTTTAAAAATTTGAATGAACTAATGATGATGCTATTTACAACTTTTATTTTCCTAAAGCAAAAATAAAATTTAAAAGCTTGATTTTTCTAAGAGAAATATTTTTTGAGAATTTGACCATTTACAAGCAAGGAATATTTTCTACCTGATAAGTCTTGCAGTAAGAAGGTAGATAAGCCTATTTTTTCAATTATTTGAAATGGACCAAGCCATAATATTTGGAATTTGGTATGCTTATCTTTTTCCTCATGTGCCTTATCCCATTTTAAAACAAGATTTCCTATTTCAAAAAATTTTGAACTAGTGGATGATGTGTCAAATGAGGTTTTCACTGTTTGTTGATGATGAGCATGTATAGCCTGAGATTTTTCTCTTTTTTCTTCCATTTTAAGAATTTTATCTTGTCTAAGTTGAAGGGAAGATGAAGGATTTTCATCAATAAACTGTACTAAATTCAATGATCGTATTGTTACGTTTGTGGGTAAAACAACTTCTTTCCCATAAACTAACATAAATGGAGAAGTACCTATTGATGCTTTCTAGGTGATTCTATCTGCCCAAAGAGCAAATAATAGTTCTTTGTGCCAATTTTTATGATTTTGTTCTATAGTTCGTTTGATGATCCTGATGAGGTTTTTATTTGTAGATTTAGCTAATCCATTACCTTGTGGATAATAATTAGCTGAGTATTTTAATTGAAAACCTATTTTCAAATCGAATTCTATCATGACATTTCCAGAAAAGTAAGATGCATTATCAAATATCAAAGCTGATGGGAGACCGAACCTAGTGATTATGAACTGATCAATAAAATCTGTAATAATTTGTGTATTAACCACCTTTAATGGGATAGCTTCTACCCATTTTGTGAAATAATCTTTCGCAATTAGAATATACTTGTGTTGTTTTGAAGAGTTAGGAGTTATTTCACCTATAATATCTAACCCCCATTGTTCAAATGGTTGTTGGATATTTATTGGCTATAATGGAAATGTTGCTTTTCTCTCTCTTCCAGCTGTAGTTTGACATAATTTGCATTTTATTGCGTATTCATGTGCATTTTTAAATAGAGGTCACCAATAATAGCCAACATGCAATATTTTATGAGTTGTGGTGTCTCCTCTGAAGTGACCTCCAGCTGGTCCATCATGTAATTCCTGCATTACTTTTTCAGCTTCAATTTTTTCTAAAAATCTTAATAATACAGAATCATAATTCCTTCTAAATAACACATCGTCTATGAGTTGATATTGATTTTCTTTAAGTCTCAGAGCATGCTTTGCTGTGTAATTGAGATATAATGGAGCATATCCATTTTTGAAGAAAAAATTGAAATCAACATATTGTGACTGAGAATTGTTTAGGCTTACCTCGGATAGTTGTATTTCAATTGATTGATCTCCTTCTGTTGATGCATGGGAAGCTCCAGTTAACATCCTGCAAATACCTTGTCCTTTAACAATTTTAGCAGGGTGTATCTCTACATCATACTCTTGAAGTGCGGTAACCCAATTTGATCTCTTCTCTCCTACTTCTCATTGGATCAATAATTGCCTTACTGCTGAGTAAGGTACTATTATTTTAGTATGTTTCTTTAGGATAAAGGGTCTAAAATATTTCAAGGCTTTAAATACAGCATAAGCTTGTTTTTCCACGGCTGAATAATTCGGCTCAGCACCTTGTAGACTGGAACTAAAAAACGCAATTGGTGCTTCAATGTTTTGATTATTTAACTGTGTTATAACTGCTGCGTATCATGTGTCGGAAGAAAATGTGTATAATATAAACGATTTAAGAAAAGCAGGAGTTGTTAAAGAGGGGGCTTCTATGATGGATTTCTTAATCAACTCAAAAGAATTTCTCTCTTCTTTTCCCCATTTGAAGATTTAATTTTTCTTGATCATTGATTGCAGGGGTAAAATTATTTTGGAAAAATCGGGAACAAATCTTTTTACAAAATTAATTTGTCCTAAAAATGATTGCATTGTTTTTTAATTATGTGGTAAAGGGATTTTTTCAATTTCCTGAATTCTATCAGGGTTAATGTGAATTTCGTTTTTGGAAACAATGAACCCTAATAATTTACCTTCTGATAAGGCGAAATAACATTTTTTTGGATTCAAGGAAATACCAAATTTTCTACATCTTTCAAAAATGTGTTTTAGGTGATTAACATGATTGCTTCTATGCTTAGAGTAAATAGTGATGTCATCTAAGTATATAACAACTGAGCTATTGATTAGTCCTCTGAAAGCTATATTCATAGCACATTGAAATATAGCACCATCATTAATCAACCCGAAGGGAATTTTTTGATATGCATATGTTCCCCACTTTGTCTTGAATGTTGTCTTTAATATATCATCCGGATGTACCATAATCTGATTATATCCTGAAAATCCATCGAGTAAATACATCAATTCAGATCCTGCAACTGCCTGTAATATCTATTCCATAGTACGCAAGGGAAAATTATCTTTTTGGAAATATTTATTCAAATTTCTAAAGTCTATGCAAATCCTAATGTCTCCATTCTTTTTCCTAACTGGAACCATGTTTGACACCCATTTCGAATGCCTAAAAGGAAAAATGACCTTGGCTTTGAGAATTTTATTTAACTCGGATTTAATTTGAATTTCTAAATTTGGGTGAATTTTTCTAAGTTTTTGTTGCACATGCTTATCATCTGAGGTCATAGGTATGGTGTGCTGAATTATGGAAGTATCATATGTTTTAAGATATGAATAATCCCATGCAAATATATCTTTATATGTTTTCAATAACTTAATGAATGACATCCTTTCTTCAGGTTCTAATCCCAGACCTAAGTTGATATTCTGATGTTTTTCTAATGTACCAAGATTAATCAATTCAAATTTTAGAGTATAACTCTGTGTTTTTGAATTGGTAGTCTACTTAAACCTATCTTTCAAATCATAGAGATCTTCCATTTTGACTACAGATTTAGGAATTGAATTTGAATTTTTTTTATCTTTAATCTGTGAATCATGTTCATGTTCATCTATAATTTGACCTTCATAAGCTCTGTCTGATGAAAGAAAATCTTGTGCATCTGCATCATTGTTAAATACTCTCCAACTTGTTATATTATCTAGAATGGAGGGCCTAAAAATTAACTCAATTGAAAATCTATCTAGGCTAAATTCTTCAGATGGTATAAGTCTAGATGCTACATTAGCAAGTAAATCAACACTTGCATTTTGTAATCTAGGAATTGTGGAGATATTAAATGCAGTAAAATGAGAAGTAAGATTATGAGCTAAAGTTTGATAATGTTTTAAATGTCTAGAAATACAATGAATTGTATTTCTGACTTGTCTAACAATTATTTCAGAATCTCCATATACTTTCAAATATTTAACATTCAATCCAATAGCTTTATATAGGCCTTGCTTCAATGCTTCATATTCAGTGGTATTATTAGTGCATTGAAATTCAAGTCTATAAGCTAGCATTATTTTCTCTCCTTGTGTATTGATTAAAATGCAACCCGCTCCTACACCATCTTCTGATTTTAAACCATCAAAGTATAGAGTCCAAAATAAAGATTGTTTTGGAATCTGATCGCTGAGATTAACACATCTAGAAGTATTTGTTTAAGAAAAGTTTTCAATTTGAGAAATAGCAGTGTTTATTGGAAAAGGTGAAACCTGAGCATTGAATGATCCAAGAAATGATTCAGCTGAATAATTTCCTATAATGTTATTAGTGAAAGCTATAGGCTCATTTGTTCCTTCTAGTTCAGTAACTGTATGTTTCATAAATTTCTCACATTCAATTCTGATTTGATTTGGTTTACCATTATATGGTAACCACATGTGTGACCAATCAGTAGAAAAATATCCATGTAACTTTTCAGACCAATCTCTGCTTAGAATAAGACCATAAAATTCAGGGATGTCTGCAACCAAAATATCAATTACTTGTAGTACCTTTGGATTGGATGATAATCTAATGGATACTGACAGCATTTCTCCAATGACTTCTACTTTTGTTCTATCTAATTGAACTATATGTACAACATATTTTTTAGGAGTGATGTTCAACTTTGTACATACTGTTCTTGGCATAATGTTTGAAGAAGCTCCTGAATCAATAAGACAATTATGAACATTTTTGTTAAAAATCTCATAAGTCAAAAGTAAAGGAGGAGTGTGTGAAATAGATCTATCGCCAATTAAAACTAGATCATTTGGATTTACCTTGTTTTTAGATGATGGAGGTTTCCCTATGTCTTTAGAAGCTTGTGCTATAACTGGTGGTTGTATAAGTTCTATGGGGATTTCCTTGAGTTATCTAAGAAAAAATTTATGTTGTTGCTTGAGTTTGGTAATTTCGTGTGATGAAATATTTTCTTTGATATTTTTCATATCTTTGACTATATTATATTCCACTGTATCTGAAACTATCAAAGTTTTAGAATTTGTATTAGGATCCGATGGAACAAAACCTGTCTAAAAAGTTTTAGATTTTTTGACAGTTGTTTTCTCCCTGGTGGGGAGAGTTTTATATTTTTGATTTGATATAGTTGAATCAGAAGAATTTTTACTTCTTGTAGAAACAGGAATAGATTATCTTTCTTCTTCTGAAGGAAGAATGAAATCCCATAACCCATTCAGTTCAACTTCTTCCTCAGACTCTGATTCTCGTTTAGATGGTGAGGGATCTTTAGTATCTTGATCAGATTCAGCAGTTGAAATCACATATGGAGGCTGAGATGTTGAAGAAGGCTTTTTCTTAAATGGAAGAAATAATTTCTTAGGAGCTAAAGTTTCAGCAACCTATTTCTTTATTTCAATCATATCATTTGACATAGTCTTTAATACTTTTTGAAGACCTTCAAGATCAAATGGATCTTTCGAGACTTTCTTTTTAGAATCTTGACTAAATGTCACTTTCTTGGATTTCCTGTCTTCTATCTCTAAACGTTTTTCTAATGCTAAAATTAATTTCTCTACAACAAGAGCTTCTTTCATGTAATTTAAAAGAGTATCTTTACCAGCTCTATCTACAAAAATATACATATTAGAAGGTAAAGAGGAAATATACCATTCTATTTGTACATCAACAACAGGTTTGGAAGTAGTTGGAATTTTTTTTAATAACTTGTTAAATCTGGAGTTGAAATCTTTGATCCTTTCCCCTGAATTTTTTTTAAGATTGGAAAGAGCGTTAATCAAGGATGAAATAGTTCTATCATCTCCAATTTTTGCAAGGAAAAATTTCTCAAAAGTTGCCCAATTAGTGATAGATCCTGCTGGAAGTGAAAAATACTAGGATCCTGTAGATCCTTGTAAAGTATAGGGAAACAATCTAAATACAATATCTTCATGAGAAACTCCATTAAGATTCATGGCCAACATAAAATTATTGATGTGTTCTTCACCAGGAAGACCATCATCACGATTATATTTAGGTAACCATTTTTCTGGATGATCTGGAAGAGGATTTGGATTTTCTATCAATACAGCACCAGGATTCGTCCAAGGTTGAGTGGCCATAGTTGGATTAGAAGTTTGTGAAGATACCAAAGTAGATCCAGAAGTAGGGGGAATGAACGAAGAACTTACAACTGGAACGGTACTACTTGTAACAGCACTGATTGTTTGAGTAGAGGAAATAGAAGACTGAGAAGATGGAGATTGAATCAGAGGATGTGAAGAAGTAATTGAAGGGAAATTTGATGTGACTTCACTTGTATCTGAATTAGATCTGGATATAGGAACTTTTTTTCGAAATGATTCAATTGGAAATTCAAAAGGTGGAATTCAAAGTTTCTCACTTCTAGATCTAGTTAATATACCAGTTTCTCTAAATAGAGAAGTAACACTTTCCTCAGAAGCTTCTGGTTAACAGGATTTTTAGTAGAAATAGATATTCCTTCTAATTTTTGAATTAAAGACTGAACTTCTAGAGACTCAGGAATGAATTTTGAAGCAGATGATTGATGAAATATTTGAGGAGATGAAGGGGAAGTTTCTACAATTTCCAATTTCTGAGTTGGTGATTTAGAATCTGATCGGGAAGTTGTAGCATGCTTTTGGGGAGATTGACTTTTATGAGGGCTTCTATTTTGAGGTTTAGATTTATGTGCCATTCATAGTCGACCCTCCTTCTAGCACCAAAAATGTTAAGGCCTCAGAAATATGTGGCAACAACAAGGGGGATAACCACCCAGTCCAACCCTTAAGACAGTTCCTTTTCCATTTGGGATAGTGACTCCGACTGGATATAATGGGACTAGTTTCCCAGAGTTAGGTTTCTGTTTGATTGTTGGGTTTCTCTCAAGGGATTAACATGAAGAATTCCTAAAAACTAAAACAAATTTCTTCTAACATGCAAAAACTTGAAATTAAAACTAATTTAATCTAACCTGGGATAATACTATTTCGATGCGATCTAAAATAATATCTATTTAATCTGTGATGATTAAGATCGTCATAGATTTAATAGAATTGTTACTTTGAAAAACAATTTAATCAAAAGAAAGTGAGAAACATATTGCATATATTTGATGATCATATACAAAAAAAAATCAATTCTTATCTTAATATCATACAATAGTGCACTGATATTTCAGACAAAAACAATTGATTTCATATATCATTCATGAAAGCTGGATTCATCACTAATATTCAAAACAGAACTGGTATACATGAGAATAGTACCAAATGTGTACCGTCATGTTCATCTGATCAATTATAGTAGACCACATTCAACGCATACATCAGTAAGTCTTTCAAAGAATACAGAAGTGCATCAACATTGATTAAAAAAATGATATGTAACTGAAATGGTCGTGTTCCATTATTTCATCAAGACATCCACAAACTTACTTACAATTAAGAATTCTTTTCAAATGTTCTCAATAAAATTCTGGACCCTTCTCTAAATGCATGAGAAGGGCTTAAATACTATGCTAATTATCTACAAAACGTTTATACGAAATATCTTATGAGGTGGTTTCAAAAAACTGTCCTCATCTTTGGTATTTATTCGCTAAAATTGAAAACAAACTAACTAATAATCATGATGGACGATAAGTTACTGCCAGTTGCACTTTTTTGCTCACAAATGTCGAACATCGATTGAACTTGTGGAGGTTTGCTGGATTCTATCTTCATTTGTGCAGCAAATATAGGGTCCAGTAGAAGCAGATGTATTCTCTGTATGGAGTTCAGAAAGAAGTTTAGTGTCATGATCTGACTGTGTGGTTTGACCAATAGCTGCTAGTATGCTTCCCAATTAGTTTTCTTTAGATGTAGAAGTGTTTCTTCTCTGATTTGACCAGCTTCTTTCCAACTTTGTTCTAAATATTTGGTATCAGGAAGAGATTTGATATTTCCTTCTCTGATGAGCCCGGAAGTATGTAATATATGGTTAATTATTTTAACCATATTATTTTATATACCTGCTACTCTGGCTATGGCTAATTCTTCTTGTTTCACTCATGCATCCCAGTAAAAAGGATATATTTGAAAGTTTCCTTGATCTTTGGGAGATCTGACTTCTTCCCTTCTTCTATATCCTTCCATTCAATATAATTAGAGATTTTGATATTGAGTTCATTGAACTCAATCCTTTGATCAATGACTATGTTTGTTAGTTTTTCACTGATTTCTAGATGTGGAATTATGTTTGACATTTGTACAACAAACAGATTTTGTTGTTTTGAGAGTAAGGCACTTAATGTCGATGTTTCTTTTATGAATTCCTCTACAGCAGGAATTCCTTCATATTTGGTAAGATCTTCTATCAACTGTTCAATCAGTGAATTTTTCTAGATAAGTCATTTTCATGACTTATCTTAAGCATTTCTATCTCTTGTTGTACTCTGAGAAGTTGTTGTTCCACTTTGTGATTTGAACTCTTTCTTTCTTCATCTAACTGCTATTGTAGTTCCATGATTTTGACATCTTTTTATTGGATCAAAATAGATAATTATGTTGCTTTATCAATTGTTGCAGTGGTGTATGCACCAGCGAATTGAGATAGATGAGTTACATTTTCAATCATATTTGGTGGAGCATCTTTCCATACTACTTCCATAACTTCATTCCCCGGGGGTGTTTCAATTCTCCTTCTTTTCCTTTGTTTTCTCACTACAGCCTTATGAAGAGGCCTATAGAACACATCTAATGGGGGAATATCAGTCACCTTGAGGATAATCTCATCAATCAGATCTGTAGGAATGATTTTCGTTTCTTGGGATATTATCTCAGGAGTTTCAATGATTTTTCTTTATTGAAACTATTTGTTTCTTAGGAGTCTGTAATCATGTATTCTTCTGAGATGATGATGCCTCTCGAGTATTTGTGAGTGCATTGCTGAATGAAGTACAGATTTTGTGTAATTCACTTTGATTTTGTGAATTTAATTGTTCTGCTCTAATTTCTTGAATTGCTTTAATCATGTGACTGGTAATCAAAACATCCCGTGGAATCCGTCTGAGTATCTGTTCTCTGAATTCATTGAATCTCTGTATTTATTTTGGATTCAGGTTCAATTTCACAAAATTAAGGATTTCTTCAAAAGTCTCGGAAGACTGCAAAATATCTTCAAATCTGTCATCAGTGTGCACAATAGGTTTGACTTTGACTGACAAAGTGAATTTGTTAGCAACCTTTTCTAGGTCAAACTGTCTAGAGGGTAAAACGGGGAAATTTAACAGCTCAATCTTCTGACATTCTTTCAATGCATGATTGAAATTGCTGAGTGTAAATGAACCACATGCAATTGGAAAACTTGGCCACAAAGAATTTTTACTATCTTTCAAAGCCTTAGTGAGTCCATTACCAACTGTTTGATAAGCGATTTATCTTGCCATCAACTTGTATGAAACATATAATGGAAGAATATGCGGGGTAGCAGAGCTTCCAAAAACTCTAATATAGGAAAACAATTCTTCAATAAAACTCCTGCCTATCATTTGAAGGTCTGTAAGGGATTCCTTAGTTAACCTAGGGCTCACTATGTCATACATAAATTGGTGTAATGGTAATGCAACACCATAGCACAACCTATGAAAATGTGGTGCATAATTATGTTCCCATATTTCTTTATGACTCAAATGTATCGAGGTAAGGTCTTCAGAGGTCCATTTCCATCCCAAAACTGGAAATTTGGTAGAAAAACAGATAGTATCAAAAATTTAAGCACTCATATAGAATTGGGGAACAGATTTGGAGGAATAAGTTCTGGTTTGGCGATATTCATTAATTTCCTTAACTATATTATCTGAAAGGATAGTCGCCCAATTCATTATGAGGGAATTAACAGAGGAGTCAATTAGGGGAAGCCAATTTATGGAGAACTTGGTATTATCAGTTAAATCATATAATCTGGATAACATTGTTGCTGCAAAGTTGTAAGGGTTTTGTAATGATGCGATAGGATACATACTTTTTTTCTCATATTTGAACTTGTTGTCTAATTTCCTCCAACCTTGAATTTCTTTGAACGGGTCTTGGTTCTTCTCAGCAAACTTTGTAACAAACTGACTATTGTAGGTATCCTACGGATTGAGCGGCTTATACATGATCTTTAGATCTTTAGGTCTGAAAGGATCGAGAATCTCATCCTTGCAGGTTCTTAACTGTCTGTCTTTGATCACTGATTTATCAAGCACCCATCTAATCTTGTCGGTATATGGAAGAAGAGTAGCTCTCATTGCTATCCTATGGAGGAAATAACATGCAATATCTTTGAATTTCAAGTTTGAAGGTGTTGCATCATCGGCAGTCGTCGCGACTTCCACTACTTCTCGCTCTTCATCTTCAAGTATAGTGTAAATAACTTGCCATTTATTAGCTCCCCCATCAACAGTGCAGACAGTATTAGAGACTATAGGTGCCATTCCTGTTTGTTCGAATTCTGCAATAATCTGTTTGTCATGATTTTGAATAACTTTGCGGATGGACATATCTTTGAAAGGAAATCCCTATTAAAGACAGAGTAAATGATCAAATGATGGAAGATCTATTGAAATGATCTGTTTTGAAAGGAAAAATCGTAAAATAGCTATATCATTAATTAATCATGACACATCCATAACTGTTTACATTGGGATGATAAAACATAATTAATATTTTCTGACATGATTTATATTACATAAAAACGTCTATTAAAACCTATCAAATCAATCGCATCGCACCCTTTGAACTTGTCTTAGTAATGTGTATTTCCTTTTGTTTATGCGATATGTGATTTCATGAAATCACAATATCACAATATCTCAATATCATAGTTTCATTAAGGATTGCTTAAAGTTTGGCAGTGTAAATCTACGATATGCGATTTTTATGTCTCTTGTGAAATTTCACATCGGCAATCACAGAATTGGGATTTCGCTGATTTGTTGTTTTAACTTGAAGAAATATTTGTGCGAAATTGCGATTTGCGATAGAGATGTTTTTATTTAAACAACTTTGATGTTATTTTTTGGAGTTTGATTTTTATCAAAAGACAAAAATACTTTCATAAAAAGGGTCCCTATTTTTATTTATCAAAGGTCTTAATAATCAGTTAAAAATAAAAATGGGGGCATTGTTGCATAGCACAACACATCTCTATGTTGATGCCTTGGTCTTCTTTTTTCCTTGAGGTGACAAAACTCTTGAAAACTCAAGTGGTCCTTGAATCTCTGATTCTGAGACTCATATTCTTCAAAGTAGTCTTCAAGCGATGCTTGCTCATGAGACCCTTCATTCTCCATAGCCAAGAAGGTAGTCATGGTAGAGCATTGTGGAGCTTGTTGCTGGTTCACTGGTTGATCATTCCAGTGGTGCAACATGCCAGAGCTTTCTCCAGGATGAAATCTCCCAGGAAATTCCTTGATCCCGTCCAATCTCATCTCTTTGATCTCTCTAGCAATATCTTTCATGGATTTCAAAAGGGTTTTTGCAAACTCCTTCCCATCTTCATCACTTCCAGATTTAGGGGCTTTTCCCTTGTCTTTATCATCATTGGTGTAATCAAATTTCTTCTGTCTTATTCTCAGGTACCTCTTCTCTCTGTCAGTGAGAGGCTCCTCTTCTTCTAAAGACATATTGGCTCTTTAAGGAAGAAAATCACAAGCTGTTCCAAGATGATTTCTCTAATACCACTGTAATATCCCAAAATGGGAAGATTCAACAATACCTGCTAGAATAATGCATTTTTTAGAAGTATGTGCATTGAAATAAATTTTCAGATCCTATATCCCATAGATCTGGAGATCTAGCATCTAAATCCAAGAGGAGAGAAAAAAAATCAAACTAGGTGAGGTAAACAAACCTTCCACACCTAGTATGGCTGAAAAACACCCAAGAATGGGGTTGCAGCAATATGCAACAATACTGCAGGAAAATAATGCAGTTTTTATGAGAAACAGTAGGAGACCAATAAGAAGGCTCAACATTCATGTATACAACAATAAATCAGATCCATAATGAGGCCCTTACAATGTACAATAGAATACATAAGACAAGAATAGAAAAAAATCCTCAAAAGAGGGGCTACAACACATGTATTGACTGAAAAATGGCTTGACAACATTATTTTAAACAGTTGCAGTAGCTGTATATTAAATTCCAGATCTAGAGCAGATATGTGTACAAAATATTAGATCCATATCAGATCTGTACACTAGAAGAGCTCCTTTACAAATTCCCCTTGGGGTTTTGAGCAAAACATGAAGTAAAAAGAGTAGATCTAAGATCTAAAGTTGCAGATCTGCAGTAATATTCAGAAAATTATGAAGATAAACACAATAGAAGCAGATCAGATCTGAACAGAACATGGATCATAAATACAATCCATGGATCACCATAGTGAAGGGTAGAACCCCAACACCAGAGATCTCTCCTCCAAATGTGTGTCAAAACACCCTGCAACTATACACTTGTAAATAACACAGTCCTGGAAGGTAAACTACACTGTAGGCTCTAGCAATAGTTTGGCCTGATTCCAATATCTGAAAATGCAGCTCCAAATATCTAATACTCTCTTATCAAGGGGATAGATGGCTTTCCCACTGAAAAGAGGCACTAAACTGGCCTAGATCTGAGTAGATCTAGCCTCCACTTGCTGCAACTTACAAGGAAAACCAAACCCTCAACAGGATCTGCGTTGTAGTTGGAAGATGAACTTGGCAAAATGCCTAGTAGTGAACAAGATCAGCAAGGCTCCTCCAAGAGCTACTCAATGGAAGAGTTGGGATTCCCGATCAAAAACACCCTAGTGCTAAACAACACTATTCTCAACTAAACAACAAGAGAGTGATCTATGTCTAAATAGACAATATATTCAGAAATATACTCAATCAAAAACCTTCTTCTACTGTCCTCCTCTTCCTTTTATAATATGAAAGTCCCACCAAACCCTAAACCATCTCAATGATTTAGCTCCTTTCACATGTGGAGCCTCCAACTAAAACTACATTGTGCATCTAGGAGATTCACTGTATCTAGACAGCGTTGTTGATTTTGTCCTGGTTGACTTGGTCAAATGATATAGCCTCTTTCACACCTAAGTGTGCTTATTTAAATAGCCCAGATTTAACTTTGTTCACATGCGACTCCATTTAAGGTACAAGTAAACTTTGGCATTCCCATATTTGAGGGTCAAATAGATGCAAATGCCATAGATAGATGGTTGAATTTGTTAGAAGGATATTTCTCGGTACATGACTTTTCCGATTGGAAGAAGATTATTTTTGCACTCCTCAAAGCTAGCCCCCATGCCAAGGACTGGTGGGAAACCTACTGTGAGAAAAAGGATGAGACAAAACCCTCTCTATTCTCAGTCGTACCCACTTGGAATTATTTCCAAGATACCGTCAAGGAACAATAATATCCTGTGGGGAGATATGAGGACAAGTACATAAAATGAACCATGCTATAGCAACAAAGGGATCAAGATGTGCATGAGCTGACGAATCTGTTCCATACCCTGCGCACAAAGTTGGGTATCAAATATTCGGAGAAACATTTGGTGCTAAAGTATCACAATTTTCTACACATATAAATTCATGAGGAAATGGAGTTCCTCGACATCTCCTCGCTTGGTACGGCATACCGGTATGATGCCAAGATTGACGGAAATTCAAACAGAAGAAGTGAGACTTTGGATTTGCGAATCAAAAGCAAGAGAAAGGTGCCCCCAAGCAGCAGAACAAAGGACAAATCCAAGGCATGGAGGCCCAAGAAAACCTGTCAAAGACACAAGAAAATTTCAACACTACAAAGCCAAAGAAGGACATGGGAAATTGGTGTGAGTTCCATAAGAGCTCCACTCACAACACATGTGAGTGTTGGGCCAAGCAGTCGCTGGTGGCCGAGATGAGGGCTTCTGAGTCAGATCCATGCTTGGACTCTGAATCATAAAATAACAAGGGGAATGACAAAGGGAAACAGGTTATTGATGCGGAGCCCAATGCCAATGTTGCCACTGCGAAGATCCAGAAGGAGGAACTAGAAGATCTAGAGGAGGAGGAGCGTCTCTTCCACTACTAGATGTGGGTAAAGGGTTCCCCACTACAATTCATTGTCGACAATGGGAGCCAAAAGAACCTCATTTCAGTAGACATCGTGAAGCGGTTGGGCTTGCCGCCCACATCACACCCACATCCATACACCATCGGGTGGCTTCACCAAGGACGGGATCTCCACGCCATCCAGTAGTGTCACCTTCCCTATAGCATCAAGCCCTTCACGGATGAGGTATTATGTGACATTGCTCCTCTTGATGTTTCTGATTTATTATTAGGCCAACCATACTTTTGGAAGCGACATGTTGTCTATGAGTCCTGGCCTCACATTGTTATTGTTAATTTGGGAAATAATATGTACAGGATACCAGAGGTATCACCGCATGTCGCTATCTCTTTGGTTACTACAAAACAATGCAGTAAGCTCATTTTCCAAACTAGGAAATTTTTTTTCCTGATGATCCGCCCCTAGGGAAAGAAGAAGACTCTGGCCACGACCTCTAGACAGGGCTCCTTTTCACAACAAAAACAAGTGGAAAAGGTTTTGGAGAAGTACAGGGACATATTCACCTCACCCATAGGGGTTCCTTTGCATTTTTAGGTCAAGCATCCCATTTATTTGACCCCAGGTGCGTCGCTACCCAATGGACCGATCTATCGATGCTCTATTCTGGAGAACGACTAAATCAAGAGGCAGATTTAGGATCTGCTGCAGAAAGGTCACATCTGGCCAAGTTCATCGTCCTGTGGGAACCCGATCATGTTGGTACAGAAGAAGGATGGGACTTGGAGACTTTGTATTGACTATTGAGCACAGAACAAGATCACTGCCCAGAATAGGTACCCAATCCCACGGATTGATGACCTTCTGGACCAACACAAAGGGGAGAAATATTTGAGCAAGATCGACTTGAAGTCTGGGCATCATCAGGTAGCAATCAAACCCTCCGATGTGTGGAAGACTGCCTTCAAAGCCAAGGAAGGCCTTTTCAAATGGCTGGTCATGCCTCTCGGTTAACGAATGCTCCTACAACCTTCATGAGGTTGATGGAAGACATCTTGCGGCCATTCACCAAGTAATTTGTAGTGGTGTACTTGGATGAAATTCTGATATTCAACCAGACTTGGGAAGAGCATCTCCACCACATCCAACAAGTCCTGCAAACACTACAACAACACAAGTTGTGTGCCAATTTGGAGAAGTGCACTTTTGGCATGACCCAGGTTCAATATCTGGGATACATTATTAATGAAAGTGGGGTGCATGTGGATCCAACCAAGATCCAAGTCATTCAGGATTGGCCAGCCCCAACCACTCTAACAGAGCTTCACAAATTTCTGGGTCTTACTAATTTCTACTACAATTTCGTGTTGGGATTCTCTCATATCACTTGGCCCTTGAGTCAAGTCACCAAGGAAGTAGCAAAATAAAAATTATTTTGGTTGGAATCTGAACAGAAGGCGTTCATAGAATTGAAACATCGCCTCTATTCTGCCCAAGTGCTCACATTACCAGAATTGCAACAACAATTTGAGATCGAGACAGATGCCTCTGACTATGCTATTGGGGAAGTTCTTACTCAACACGGGCATCCAGTGGCATATCACAGTGAGACATTGTCCAACACAGTTCGCAAGTATCCCACTTATGACAAAGAAATGTATTCCATTGTGCAGGATTTTCGACAATGGAAGCATTACATTTTGGGGAAGGAAACAATAATCCACAGAGACCACTAGCCCCTGCAGCTCTTACAGACACAAAGGAAGTTGTGTAATGATCGCCATCAGAAGTGGTCCACATATCTGCAACAGTTTCATTTGAACATCAAGTACAAGAAGGGTAGCACCAATAATGTTGCAGACTACCTCACCCGACCATCGATCATGGTGCTAACCACTGTTCTCAACTCTTCTAGGCATGAGACTTCTGATTGGCCACTTCTCTATGAGAGCAATCCAGAATTCTGCCACACATACAAGGCACTCTTGGGGGGTACGCAAGTTCCAAATTTTCACCTCCAAGATGCATTGTTATGTCACCTGGGACACCTTTGTGTTCCTTCAAGTGAGCGTCCCAAGATGATATGGGAAGCACACTACAATTGAGTCGTTGGTAATTTAGGGTTCGAAAAAATAGTGGCATTACTGCAAAATTATTTCTATTGGTTGAACCTTCGACAAGATGTCAAGAAGTACATCAGATCCTGTATTTCTTACGCCATTTCCAAACCAACCATCAAGAAGAAAGGCCTCTATACTCCAATACCTACCCCTAGTCGAGCTTGGGAATCCATCTCCATGGATTACATGTTGGGCCTTCCTTATATTAAGCATGGAAATGACTGTGTTTTCATGTTCGTTGACAGATTTTCGAAGATGGAAATTATGGTGGCCTGCAAGAAGAATATCATAGCAGAAGCCACTACTAAACTCTTCTTTGAATAAGTGTGGGTGCACTTTGGGATCCCACAGTCTATCATATCAGATCGAGATAGCAGGTTCCTCAGCACATTTTGGTCCAGCCTATGGTCAATGCTGGACACCAAGCTCACCAATTCCACATCTTTCCATCCCCAAACTAATGGCCAGACAGAGGTTGTCAACAGGAAGATTGTACACATTCTGCACATGTACAATTCAAAGCATCCACGCACATGGGATGAGAGCCTCCCCTATGTACAACATAGTTATAACCGGGCTCTCCACAACTCAACTGGCCATAGCCCCTTTCAGGTGGGCTTGGGATTCCAGTCGTTATGTCCCATTGATGTAACCATGACATTTGCAGCTACTCGGACCGATTCGGCTCATGTCCAATCTGAAGCTAACAAAGCGAACAACTTCATCGAGTGCATTTAGCACATCCGCAAATAGGTTCATGACATATTGGACAGAGCCAATGCTAAGTATAGGAAACGACATGATCAGCATTGGGTGCCACACAACTTTCAGGTGGGCGACAAAGTGTGGCTAAATTTGTAGAAGGAGCGCCACACTGGACCCCACCGCAAGCTTCACCCACTCCGATATGGGTCGTACACCATCACCAAGGTTGTAGGGAACAATGCCTTCGAGCTCTGTATTCCACCATTCCTTCATCTGTACCCATTATTCAATCTCAACTGCATTTTTCCCTACTTCCCACCTCTACTGGACACTTCTGACATTGCAGAACAACTCAAACCAACAGATTTAAACCCAGACTGCATGGAACAAGCCACCACATATTGTATCATGGACATGCAAATCAAGAACACTCACCAACAGAAGATCCAACTGCATCGGGTTGTCAAAGTTGGCCAACTCCTACACCATGGCAACTTGTTCACTAAGGACCAAGTTCAGCAGAAGTTTCCTCATCTCATGGAGAAACTCAACGCAATGGGGACCATTGCTTCCTAAGGGGGAGGAATGATCCAAGTGGATATTGGTGGCCACCTGCCTATTCCACTTGGGGCCCCACCATTGTCTCTTTCAACTCTTCATTTTTGGCATGACTTACTATTTTTAGCAGTTTTTCAGGTCCTAAACTTCTAGACCCATTTTGAGGCCCTAAACGATGTTTTTTTGGGAAACCCGGGAGAACCATGCATCCATGGACCAATTTTTCTCACATCAAAAGTTGTATTCCTCGGATAGATATTTCTAATGAGGTATGGTGCGCATCAAATGGAGATCGTATGACAAAGTTACATCCTCGGGAAGTTGAAACACCAATTTACCCAAACAGTGCCCATATTTTTGGCGCTTCATATCCTAGGGTTAGGGTTTTGGATGTTTATGGTTTTCTATTGTTTTTAAAAAATAAATAGGCCCTTGAGCCTCATTGTAACACTATTCAAAGGCGTGTAGCCACCACATCTCTTCTCAGAGATAAGCTACTAGTGCCCTAGCTGGTTTATTTCCATTCTGTCTGTAAGAAAAATTTAGTTCTTTGATATTAATGAAATGAAGCGATATTTCCAATGCATCTTTGTATTTATGGTTATATGTGTATTCTATTTCGTTCTTTAATAAATATGGATCATTAGCAACTTCTTTTTTTCATTTGGCTTATTCTAATTTGACTTTTAGGGATATAATTTATTATTTGCATGTCCATGAGATCATCTCCTTATTTACTTTGAACATCTCCTACTTTAGGTTTTTTTTCTCTTCTTCTAGTTTCTCACACGTTTTTTTCTTTCTTCTAGCTAAAGAGCTAAGTTTTCTTTACTTATAATGGTTTCTTCATGTTTTTCTTTTTGATTAAATAAATCCTCATTGTATGAATTATACATATCTTCTTCACCATGTTGCAACTATTCTTTTAGTTTCATATTCTTTCTTATGGCCTTCTTTAAATCATCAAGAGCACTAATAAGTTCTCCTTCAAAGTCAACTACTCCTACTTCCTCTTCTTCTTCTTCTTCTTCAAAGTATGTAATATTTTGTTTCTTGGAGTGCTCCAAATTCCATGAGTAACCACTCATTTGGCTCATCCTCTAAGGAGTTTTCGCTATCTGACTCTAGTGTTGAGCTATCCTCTTTGGAGTAGAGCCCATTCTTCTTAGAGAGCCTCTTATTTTGATGTTTTTGAGCCTTTCCTCTTAAATACTTATCATATTACTTTTTTGTCGTTTATTTGTAAGGGAATTTAGAAGAAAAATTTACATCTCTTCCACATTCAAATAATTTGAAGGGAAACTTCCCTTTATACTTTATTGATTTGTGTTTTAGTTTCCTGGTGAAGTGAGCCAACCCTTGATCATATTCATAGCTGAATAAATCCTGATGATTTTTTTCTTTTTAGCCTTCTTATAAAGGGAATTTAGATGAAAAATTTACAGCTCTTCCACATTAAAATAATTGTAAGGGAAACTTCCCTTTATACTTTATTGATTTTTGTTTTAGTTTCCTCGTGAAGTGAGCCAACACTTGATCATATTCGTAGTTGAAGAAATCTTGATGATTTTTTTCTCTTTAGCCTTCTTATACGCCTTGAAATTTTCATCATTTGGTTCAAACTTCTCTTTTCCCACTCTCATATCATAGGCTACGAAAGTACCAAGTAGTTTCTCCATTGTGATACTCTTTAGGTCATACTTCTCTTCAATGGCAGATATTTTGGAATTAAATCACATAGGAAGAGATATTAGGACTTTCTGAACAATTATATCTTCTTTGATAGCTTCACCAAGTCCTCTAATAATATTGGTTACTTCATAAACTCTAAGGAAGTATGATTCTATGCTTTCTTCTTCACTCATTTTTAGGCTTTCAAACCCCATTATGAAGGCTTGAAGTTTGGCCTACTTGACTTTTTCATCTCCTTCATGAATCTGATTGAGCTTAACCCACACTTCCTTGGTAGACTTACACTACATAAATTTTACAAGTTTAGATTGACTAAGTCCAAAGAGAATGGAATTATTGGCTTTAGCATTATTTCTATACACATTTTTACCATTTGCATCTATGGGAGGGATATCAAGAACATCATAATATATCAACAAAGAGCTTGAAATGTCTACCCATAGAGACATAATATAGGCTTGCATCCTAACTTTCCAAAAATCATAGTTTTTCCCATCAAAGATTGGCATCTTGCTTGAGTAAGAATATTGCTCTCTTGCCTAGACATAATTCCTTATGGATCTACCTTCCAATGATTAAACTGTCCCTGATGGAACTTGGATCTCATACCAATTTCTAGAATAAGGGATTACTGAGAGTGGGGGTGAATCAGTAATAGTGAGGTTCTTAGAGCTTTAAACATAAATATGTGTTTCTTTTCACTACTACCAGTTACTTGTGAGCACATTCATAATACAATATAAATAAACAAAAAGGTAAGCAATTCACGTATACACAAAATCCATAAAATGAGAAGCACACACATATTGAAACAAGTATTTTTACGTGGAAACCCAAAGGGGGAAAACCATCAATCCATTTATTTTTATGATGTAAATTAATAACATACTTAATTACCTTAATATTTTTTTAGCACTCACTCACAAGAGGCCCCAAGCCCCTTCAGAAAGCAAGCCACTTCTTTCCAAGAGGCACCAACCTCTTATGAATGCAGGACACTACTTGCTACAACCACTGTTCTACTTTTCATACAATATGAAGACTAAAAACAAAGGATAATACATATACATAGAAATATAAATCTGATCTACTGCAATACCATCTCCTTCCCTTGAGCTCTACAACTCCCTACTCAACTAGCTCTAGTCTCGGCCCTCTGTTCTACTATAGACATAGTTAGCTCTCAACACTTGACTCTCTACACCTCACGCACTCAAAATCCACACAACTAATGCATTCACAACATTAATCTAAGGAAATATTTATTTTTGTTCCTCTGCTATGTGAAGGCTGATATTGTCTCAAGTTTCCTCCCGTTTTCTCTGTTGTTTCTGCTACTATGTACCTGATAGTGTGTTTCAGCATGGCACAATCTATTTTTGTTCCATAAAAAATGGCAGGTGACTACATCTATATAAAATATAGAAAATATCTCAAGAAATATTAAAGGTTCTAAAAGTTGCATGCATATTTGAAGATCTAATGCCAGATTAGGGCACCAAGTACCTCAATATTCCTGAGAAGTTGTTCAAGAAGGATATATTAGAAACCGAGGTGGATAGAGCATTTTTGAGGCTACACATTCAGAGTTATAACTAGCTTGGTGAGTAGGTGACCAACATTATAGCTGCCTATGTTTGAATGCACAACAATATAAAGTCCCTAACATGAGATCATAGAGTACCTTATGTCGTCTCACTTGGTGGAATGAGTAAGGATGTCATCATGCAGGAGTTGAAATACTTTTTTGAACATATTAGGAAAGAAAAAAAATCAGGAGAGCTTGGAGGTGACCAAAAGCAATATTCTATAGTATGTGATTGGTCCAACTAAATTCCATATGAAGTTATCCATGTTGTGGAGTAGTATACAATCAAAATCCAAGTCCATTTTTTCATACGAATTAGAGGTGAGGATGCAGTACAATGCATATTTACCATCAAGAATCAAAGATAATGTAGCAAAGTTCAAAGCACGACACTCTTACATCACAAATGATATCCACTCTCAAGCTATTGATTTGTCTTTTCCTCCTACATGAGGAAGTTTTTGTCTTATTATATTTTAGTACTATACAACCACCATTTTGAGTACAATTTTTCTTTTTTGAGAATAATAAATGAAAATGTAAAAGGAATTCCAAGAGACACTTGTGGAATATGAAGAGTCACATAGAATTTCATAGTTTATACGAGGTCAAAGAGTCACGAGGAAGCTCAAATTCCACTCTCATTTATTATAAATAAGGCCTATGAAATCAAGAAAAGGGCTTGGAATTTGGGATAATTATCCTTGGATTTTCTATTTTTTCATAGGGGAGAAGATCATTATTTGGAGAAGAAAGTGGTAGCTTCATGTTCCACTATTGCGGCTAGTGTTTCATAATTGTAACAATGTACTTGGATCTTTCACATAATCATCAGAAGCTCTTAGATTCAATGTAATTTCATGCATGTATCGTGAATGTTGTAAGGTTATTATTTGAATGCATGTGATACATGTTTATATTATGCATACTAAAGGGAATGAACTAATTCATTAACTTTAGATATGAATCTTGTTGAATGTACGATGCTTCATGATTGTTCATCTTATGAAAAATTTTGCAGGTTAGTTAATGATTCTTCTTCGATTTATCTTGTGTGTCTCCCTTAGGATAGTAATATTAGCTTCCTATTAGATTTCTACCTTTTATCCCCCTCTCGTGGAATCTCCCTTTACTCTTTAAAACAGGCGTCGCACAAATCCTACACAATTGCAATACTCAAAGTTATGCATATAATATCTTATGTGTGTTTTGCAGCCAAGGCATATCTCTAAGATCTCTTGCAATGGTGGGAAAACCTTATATCCAGATGGGGCTCCTATATCAAATGATGTGAGGTCTAATCATGATATAAAAAGGGAGTAGGTGTTCTATTTCCTCTTCCTTGGAATTCAATAAACAAACAAGCAGCTTTATGATGATTTGCAAGGTAAAAATGGGTTTGGAAATTAACAGGTTTTTCAATTTCTCTTCGATTCATGAATTAGTATTCACATTTAAACTTATCATAAGAAACATAAAATCACATAACTCATACAGGCATAACGAAGATCATAACAAAATATTTTTTGACGGAGTTCACCCCTCCAGGGTTACATCTTCGAGTCTGGTATCATAACAATACTGCTTCATATATTCAGTATATAAAAGGGAGTACATAAATTTTTTTTGATGGAAACATGTGGCTACTACCCCTACAAGGAAATTTTCTCCTGCAAATAACTCTCACATAAAGTAGAAACCCCAGGAATCTCCTACAAAGATCGTATACTCCAACTGAAATGACCTAAAAATGAGCATGTGAGCACTTCAATTCCACATTGAATAGAATAAACCAAAATTTCTTGAACATGAAATCATGAGAAAAGAAACCTGAGTTGAACCCTACAAGTAAAAACTAGTGCATTGGAATTTTGAAAGTGAGAAAATCCCTACAATGACTTCTTCATGCTCAAACACCTTCCAAAACTGCTTCAAAAAACTGAATGATCCATACACCCTTGGTCTTCAACTTGCAATAATAATCCTTAGATGTGTTCAAATAAAAAATTGTAGGTCATCGTGGATACAAAAAATATAAAAACCCCTAAGTGGACTCTATTTTTGCTCAATTTGGTCAGAAAATCAAAAATATATGAGCTCCAAATCTCGCCCATGAATTTGACTATCAACTATCCTACAAATTCGACCAACAATATAACTTTCCTACAAATATGGCCTTTTTTACACTAACGGAGCAATAATTTCGTCCTCCACTGGTGCATTTTTTAGGCTCATTAATTTCTCAACTACCCCCTTAAGTCCTAAAATTGTGTTCATATATGCCACGTCGGGTCGTGGGTTGGGCCTTAACGCCTAACCCCGTTGGCCTAGACCTAAACTATGGGCATGAGTTTTTATAACAAGTAGTGGATTGGGGGCTAGGGGTTTAACCCCTTCCCCTCCCCCCAAATGAGTACAACTTAAACATTTTATATGGATTTTACCCATATGTCAACAAGGATCATTGTGTAGTGTATTGGTAGAGTGCTCCTTTGTTGTAATAGAGGTCATGGGTTTGAATTTGAGTGGGGTCTCTAGCTGACCCATACCAAAATTTTAGTTGACCCTGGGGAGCCACATGGCATCCCATGATTGGGCAACGTGGCAACCCATCATTGGTCCAAATAAAATGTGCCACAACCAATCAAATGCTCCCAAAATTCAACCAATCATGTGAGGCCACTTGGCAGCCTATCATTGGCCCAAAATACATAGTCAACCTGGATAGTCAGCCTACTGATTCAACGTACAGTCAACCCAGTCAACAGTCCTGCTAAAATTTTAGTTTTTGGGCCAAACGACCAACACGCGATAACTTGAGCTTATGGTGTCAGATTGAGGTGAAACGAACGTCATTGGATTCAGAACGATGAGCACTTAAATTTGATGCGGGTTTCAAGACTTTATTGGCACTTTCATCTCTAAGCTAAAAATTTATCACCTGATAACACCTCCCCACTAGGAACTTTTGGACTCCAAAAGTTTACTTCCCTAGTCAATATAATGAGGTTGAAACTCAAAAACACCAAAAAACTCAATCCAAAATGCTAAAATTTCAATTGGTTCCCTTCAAGCCCCAATCAAGGCACTTCACCTATCTTCTTCATGAAGACCTATCGTCCTATTAAGAATTGAGCTAACATTATTATTGTTGTTGCAGGAACAAAATACTGATGAGTGGAATCTTAACATTCTCTTCAATATCATCTTTGTACAGCTCCAAAACAACTTCATTTTGAAGTTAAACTGTTGAATAAAAACTTGACTCCATCGTGGAAATCAGAAGAAACTTAAACTTGATTTTACCATCCTCAACTTAACTTGTATATAGAAAGTACACTGCTGCAAATTTTCCATGATCGAATTGGCCTTGCCTACAAAACATAGTCATATTGTATAATTTTTAAAACAAGATTCTATTCACACAATTTTCATATTGAATACTTGTATCAGTGACCATATCACAAACTTAAACGACAATCTTGTATATTCACAAAAGTCCTTGAACATGTGGACTTATAAACAGGGAAATACATGCGTCAATCAAAAACCTATATACTTGTTGAACATAGTGAAAATGATTTTTAACTTTACAAAAGTACCTAAACAGGTAAACAACAACAAGTAATTATACAATTTACAAAGAAACTTTACAATAAGTCTACTCAAACTTGGCCTCTCCTAGGCTTATGGGTTCTCTTTTTCGATCATCTTTGCCTTGAAGGTTTCTTAGGATTGTAGCAAGTCCTATTTGCTACCTCTTTCTTCCCTTGCATTAGTTTTCACAATCTCTTTTCGCTTCTTTGAACGAAGCTTTGGATGCAACTTCCAACATCGTTCATTTCCATGCCCATGCATCTTGAAATGAGTACAAAAGAACTTTCTCTTGTTTTTCAAAAAATAAGTCCTCTCATGCGAAGGAGAATAATTATGCTTGATGCCTAAAATATTATCCATTATTTTAACCATTATCATACGTTTCTCACATACAACCACGCAATGGTCAAATGCATCATAAAAAGTACAAGGGTATTTATTCCACAAGTAGTCAAAATTACCATGCATTGGAAAACACTCATGAGAATTATACCTCTCTCTAGGGTTTCATCTTTAATGAAGTGGAGTGGACGATGACATGCAAGGTCCCTTTAATAATTCATCTCGCTTGGGAGACAAACGAACATTGTCACAAGGTGGTTACATCTCATCCTCAGATGGTTAATGTGCCTCAAGCCATTTAGATCATTCTCCAAACTCCTTTTGTCCATATCCCAATTCCTAATACTTTGGTCTCTCCTCAGCCATGATTGGATTGGTGATAACTTGGCCATTTATGTTGAGGCCTCCTACTTCATATCTCATCTAGGAAAGCATCTTCACACTAGTGCCTTTGGTATGTTCCTCAAATGCTACAAAAGAAGTGTTATGCACACAAATAGAAGGAAGTATACTTGAAATTCTTATTACCTCCTTAAAATTTCCATTCACCTTTTCAGATTATGATGATGATGATGGCCAACTTGTAGATGACTCTAGCCATCCACTCTTACCAACTAGCATATGGTGTGAATTTTGGAGATGCTTGCAAAATGCACATGCATAATCTTCCTCATATCGTCTATGACCATTGTTTGAACCATGACCATAGGTTGGCTAGGTTGGTTACTTCTATTTCATGGTGTCTTTTGTTGTCACAAGTGTACAAATTTCAAAAAAATGTTCATCAAGAACTTGTTGCAATATAAAGTGCATGTGCCTCTTTTCCTCTTCAACCATCTCGAACATCAAGTCTCAAAAAAACGTTATCCATACAAAGAGCCAACTTCTACTCCTACAGCTCTTAGAGACTCTTTTTACTGCTCATTCTCGCAAACTGGTTAGATAGAGCTCTGACACCACCTGATCTGAAATGGAGGAGGTGTTATCTTTCCCCTTTCTTGGAATCCAATAAAAAACCAAGGATCGTTCTAACGCTTTGCAAGGTAAAAATGGGTCTTGACACTAACATGTTTTTCAATGTCTCTTCAAGTCATGAAATAGTCTTCACATTTAAACTTATCATAAGCAACACAAAAGCACATAACTCATACAAGCATAATCAAGAGCATAAAAAAATATTTTTTAACAGAGTTCACCCCACTTGGGTTACATATCTAGGTTCGCAAACATAAAAATATTGCTTCATATATTCAGTATAGAAAAGGGATTACATAAAATTTTGTTGGTGGAAAAATGTGGTTATTACCCTTACAAGGTAATGTTCTCCTACAAATAAATCTAACATAAAGTAGCAACACTAGGAATATCCTACAAATATCCTATACTCCAACTGAAATGAGCTAAAAATGAGCATGTGAGCACTTCAATTCCACATTTAAGGGCATAAAAAAAACTTCCCTTAACATTATATAATGAGAAAAGAGAACCTGAGTTGAACTCTGCAAGTAACAACAATTGTAGTGGACTTCTAAAGGTGATAAAACCCCTACAAGGCCTTCTTCACACTCAAACACCTTCCAGAACTGCTTCAAAAACCTAAATGATCCATACACACTTGGACTTCAACCTACAAAATACTCCTTAGATATTCTCAGATCAGAAATTATAGGTCACCATTGGATTGACTAGAACATCCAAAAACCAATAACTGGACACTTTATGATTTCAATTTGGTCAAAAACTCAAAAATATATGTGCTCTAAATCTCCCCCATGAATTTGACTGTTAAATGTCCTACAAATTCGACCAACAATATAATTGTCTTACAAATCCGCCCTGTTTTTCGCTTCCAGAGCAAAAATTCCGCCCCCCACCAGTGCATTTTGTAGGATCATTAATTTCGCCACTAACCCCTTAAGTCCAAAAATTGTGATCAGATGTGCCACATGGGGCCATGGGCTAGGCCTTAATGCCTACCCCTGCCATCCTGGCCCTAAACTATGGGCGTGAGGTTTTATGGCGTGTAGTGGACCGGGGGACAGGGACTTAGCCCTAGCCCCTCCCCCCAAATGGGTGCGACTTAAACCTTTTATATGGGTTTTAGCCATATGTTAACAAGGATCATTGTGGAGTGTATTGGAAGAGCGCTTTGTTGTTGTAATAGAGGTCATGGGTTTGAATCTTGGTTGGGCCTACAACTGACCTATACCAAAATTTTAGTTCAACCTGGGCTGCCACGTGGCATGTGGCAACCCATCACTGGGCCATGTGGCGACCCATCATTGGTCCAAATAAAATATGTTGCAACCAATAAAATGCGCCCAAAATTCAAACAATCACGTGAGGCCACTTGGAAACGTATCATAGGCCCGAAATACACAGTCAACATGCAAGTCAGCCTTTTGAGTCAGCGTATGTTCAACCCAGTCAACTAGCCAATCAATAGTCCTGCTAAATTTTTAGTTGTTGGGCCAAACGGTCAACACACGATAACTTGAGCATATTATATCAGATTGAGGTGAAATGAACGTCGTTGGATTTAGAACGAAGAGAAATTCGATTTGACACTAGTTTCAATACTTTCTGGGTACTTTTGTTTTTGAGCTAAAAATTAATCACTTATCAAATTGGGACTTCACATTGGGAAGACCCCCTATATGTTGGTGACATCCAGCACTGTCAATAGGTTACCACTGTTTATGTGTAGGTACACATTTCGTAACACCCTTGTTATATTTCCCAAGTACAAAGACGACTACAAAGGTTGGTTGGTTGGTGTTAATGGTGTGGAAAGAGTGCCAACATTGGAGGGTGATCAACCATCAATGATTAAATTGGTAGGAGCTCCAAGAAAGATAATGCTCTTGTGAACAAATAATTACAACATTAAAATAGACAAAATCATCATCAAAAAAAAAAAAAAAAGAGTCGAGGATAAAGAAAAATAAATATAAGTCATTGATACATTTAAAAAATATATATTACTAAAAAAAACTCACAAATCATAATATAATATAGAAATGTTAAACATTTAAAAAAACCAACAACTCAATTACAATTTCAAAAAAAACCAATAAAAGTGAAGATCACCAAAACAATAATCTCTAATCTAAAAACCAAACCCATCAAAACACCACAAAATTACCAAATCAACCACAAAAATATAACATAAACTTATATTAAAAAAAAAAAAAAAAAAAATTAAATGAATAGCCACAACAAACTAAAAAGAAAACTATTGACGTTTTAAATCTCTATAAACATGGAGTAAAATGAAAGGGAGTTGTCTTTAGTGCGAATTTTTGGAGTTTCAGGTGCCAGAATCCAGTGAAAAATATTGAGGTAAAATCTTGATTTTTGTTATTTAAACTGGTGTTTTAAGTGTATATGTGGATTCAGCATCCTAAAAAACCCTTAGGGCACTTCAAATGTGCAAGGTTACTCATCAAACTTCTATTTTCACTAAATTCATGTGGGAATTTAGAGAAATTAAACCGAAAAAAACTATCGTAAAAGCCTTCAAAAAGTTGCATTATAGACTACTTGAAACGAAAACCATCCCAACTAAAATGAGTATTTTGAATGCAATATATCAATATGATTTTTCCCATCATACAATTTTTTTTATTAAAATATATTAATAAGATTTTGCTTCCATAATTAATAATAATTTTTAGAATAGATATTTTGTAAAAAAAACTTTAATAATTAATAATAGAGATATAAAAATAACTTAAAAACATAAAATAGAATAGAGATTTGGTTAAAAAACCTTTAAAAACCTAGAATAATAATGGCTTTAAGTTAGGTAAATAATAGATATATTTTTTAATTGCAAGTAAAAATTTGGTAGGTTTAATAAATTATTTTAATTTTTTTTAATGATATTTTGAATGTTAAAATTAATATATATTTATTTTAATTTTCAATTTATTAAATATTGAAGGAATATGGATATATATAGTTATTTATTTTTGTTGTCATCATATATACAATTTTTTTCATAAATACAAATATATATTTCATATGAAAAATATACATATTATATATATTATAACAAAGTTCATCTTGTTATTTGGAAAGTTCAATCTAGATGGAGAAAGTCTCAAGCATTCCTCCACCAAACTAAAATAACCCAATTAACATGACTATATATATGATTGAAATAAAATATTTTATATATAATTCATTTAGTTAATAACAATCTATTTTATTTATAATTTTAACTCAAAAATATAAATTTAAATTTACTTAAATAAACCATTTATTTTTAAATAAACTATATTTTTAACTTTTTAATATAAATATTTTATTATTATTATTATTTAATATAATGTTTTTTAACATTACATTATAACATCCTATCCAGTATCTCGATTAACTTTACAAACTTTTTAATACCATGTTAAAATTCAATATGTAAATAAACTTCGCAAAGTTTTAATGCCATAAATGACGAAGTCAAACATCAATAAAAATGCCTTAAAATTAGATACGAAATGCTAGAAAACTAAGGTTGAACGTGCATTGGAAACATCCATGTCCAGTGCCAACCAAAATTGAAATAAAAGAATAAGGTTGACTATACTTGTTATAATTCCCAAGTGAGTAAGTTGGCATGTCCGGTGCCAACCAAAATTGAATTAAAAGGATACTTGTTATAATTCCCAAGTGAGTAAGTTGGTACCTAGTCTAAGGTAGGAACCCACAACCCCATAAATCTAGGTTGATTGTATATGAGTACTTGATAACTTTATGCACATTGCAAGAAGGTAGGAACCCACAACCCCATAAATCTAGGTTGATTGTATATGAGTACTTGATAACTTTATGCACATTGCAAGAAGGTAGGAACCCATAAACCTAGTTTTTTTTGGGGCTAGTTATATATATAATTAATTTATTTTAATTTTAATAATATTTTAGTTTTTCAAATTATTATTATTAAATTATAATTATATAAATTTATATACAAGTGTGTGTTGATTTTCATTTTGGGTATTTTGTCATCTTATATTCAATATATTAAGAATATGTTTAATTTTTATTTTTTCAAAAAGGTTTTTATTATATTTTCAAGAAGGTACATTTTATAAAATTAGTCTATATAAACTTTGCTTTCTCATTTCAACTAGACTTATTGAGATTGGGGACTAGAGAATACTATAGTAGACAATTTACAAACATTATTTCTGAAAGGCATTCTAGCCTTGGCATAACTCAAGTAAACAAAAAAGGAAATTAGAACTCACAACAACATATCAAGGAGGCGGGTGAGGGGGTGATACAAAGGGGGCTACAAAGTAACCAACCCAATCATGCATATGGAAGTCAATGTGTTCCACCCACGCTTCCAAGCTGCGAAAGTGGTCATTGGTATGACGATGGTTGTGATGGAGGCTTTCCAACTGCTCCAAAATTTTGTTCTTGTTGTATTGCATGTCATTGAAATAGGCCATAATTTCATTTCAGTCTTCATACCCGTGGTCCCTGAGGATGTTCATATTAATTTATATGTTCCAAAGTTGTTCAACAATAGATTCCATGGTTGTAGGCACTACTACATAACTAGGAGAGTGACCTCGAGAAAAATCTTCAAGGTCCTAAGTGTCCTGACTGACCGAATTGGTATAGGACGAGCCATGGTCAGGCTCGGGATGCCCTGCCTGGGCATGCTAACACCCCCCTCCCCCCCCCCCCCCCAGGGCGACCCTGTTGGTGGGGCATAATGAAATTGATAGAGCCTAACTGATAATAGTGACAAGCCTCCGAGAGTGAACCTTTATAAAACCTACAATAAACAATATAATTACCTGAACCACTGCCGATGTTGCCACTGCGAAGATCCAGAAGGAGTAACCAAAAGATCCAGAGGAGGAGGAGCGTCTCTTCCACTACTAGATGTGGGTAAAGGGTTCCCCACTATAGTTCATTGTCGACAATGGGAGCCAAAAGAACCTCATTTCAACAGACATCATGAAGCGGTTGGGCTTTCCGATCACATCACACCCACATCCATACACCATCAGGTGGCTTCACCAAGGATGGGATCTCCGCATCAGCCAGCAGTGTCACCTTCCCTATAGCATCAAGCCCTTCACGGATGAGGTATTATGTGACACTGCTCCTCTTGATGTTTCTAATGTATTATTAGGCCAACCATACTTGTGGAAGCGACATGTTGTCTATGAGTCCTGGCCTCACATTGTTATTGTTTCTTTGGGAAATAAGATGTATAGGATACCAGAGGTACCACCGCCTGCCTCTATCTCTTTGGTTACTGCAAAACAATGCAGTGATCTCATTTCCCAAACTAGGAAATTTGTTTTCCTGACGATTCGCCCCCCAGGGAAAGAAGAAGACTGTGGCCATGACCTCTAGACAGGGCTCCTTTACACAACAACAACAAATGGAAAAGGTTTTGGAGGAGTACAGGGACATCTTCACCTCACCCATAGGGGTTCCTTTGCATTGTCAGGTCAAGCACCCCTTTGATTTGACCCCAGGTGCCCCACTACCCAATGGACCGATCTATCGACGCTCTATTCTGGAGAACGATTAAATCAAGAGGCATATTTAGGATCTGTTGTAGAAAGGTCACATCTGGCCAAGTTCATCGTCCTGTGGGAGCCCGATCGTGTTGGTACAGAAGAAGGATGGGACTTGGAGACTCTGTATTGACTATCGAGCGTTGAAAAAGATCACTGTCCAGAATAGGTACCCGATCCCATGGATTGATGACCTTCTGGACCAACACAAAGGGGAGAAATATTTGAGCAAGATCGACTTGAAGTCTGGGTATCACCAGGTACCAATCGAACCCTTCGATGTGTGAAAGACTGCCTTCAAAGCCAAGGAAGGCCTTTTCAAATGGCTGGTCATGCCTTTCGGTTAACGAATGCTCCCGCAACCTTCATGAGGTTGATGGACGACATCTTGCGGCCATTGAAAAAATAATTTGTAGTGGTGTACTTGGATGACATTCTGATCTTCAACCAGACTTGGGAAGAGGATCTCCACCACATCCAACAAGTCCTCCTGACATTGCAACAACACAAGTTGTGTACCAATTTGGAGAAGTGCACTTTTGGCATGACCCAGGTTCAATATCTGGGATACATTATTGATGAAAGTGGGGTGCATGTGGATCCAACCAAGATCCAAGTCATTCAGGATTGGCCAGCCCCAACCACTCTAACAGAGCTTCGCAACTTTCTGGGTCTTGCTAATTTCTACTGCATGTTCGTGTTGTGATTCTCTCATATCACTTGGCCCTTGAGTCAAGTCACCAAGGGAGGAGCGAAAGTAAAATTATTTTGGTTGGAATCTCAACAGAAGGCATTCATAGAATTGAAACATCGCCTCTATTCTGCCCAAGTGCTCACATTACCAGAATTGCAACAACCATTTGATATCGAGACAGATGCCTCTGACTATGCTATTGGGGAAGTTCTTACTCAACATGGGCATCCAGTGGCATATCATAGTGAGACATTTTCCAACACAGTTCG
The DNA here is from genome assembly GCA_034641835.2 of Pinus albicaulis. NCBI lineage: Eukaryota > Viridiplantae > Streptophyta > Pinopsida > Pinales > Pinaceae > Pinus > Pinus albicaulis. The sequence goes on from CM076575.1 coordinate 720,341,809, forward strand.
CAAGTATCCCACTTATGACAAAGAAATGTATTCCATTGTGCAGGCTTGTCGACAATGGAAAAATTACATTTTGGGGAAGGAAACAATCATCCACACAGACCACTGGCCCCTGCAGCTCTTACAGACACAATGTAAGTTGCGTAATGATCGCCATCAGAAGTGGTCCACATATCTACAACAATTTCATTTGAACATCAAGTACAAGAAGGGTAGCACCAATAATGTTGCAGATTACCTCACCTGACCATCGATCGTGGCGCTGACAACCATTCTTAACTCTTATGGGCATGAGACTTCTGATTGGCCACTTCTCTATGAGAGCAATCCAGAATTATGCCACACATACAAGACACTCTTGGGGGGTACACAAGTTCAAAATTTTCACCTCCAAGATGCATTGTTATGTCACCTGGGACACCTTTGTGTTCCTTCAAGCGAGCGTGCCAAGATGATATGGGAAGCACACTACAGTTGAGTCATTGGTAATTTCAGGTTCGAGAAAACAGTGGCAGTACTACAAAATTATTTCTATTGGTCGAACCTTCGACAAGATGTCAGGAAGTACATTAGATCTTGCACTGCTTACGCCATTTCCAAACCAACCATCAAGAAGCAAGGCCTCTATACTCCACTACCTACCCCTAATCAAGATTGGGAATCCATCTCCATAGATTACATGTCAGGCCTTCCTTATACTAAGCATGGAAACGACTTTGTTTTCATGTTCGTTGATAGATTCTCGAAGATGGAAATTATGGTGGCCTGCAAGAAGAATATCATAGTAGAAGCCACTGCTAAACTCTTCTTTGAACAAGTGTGGGTGCACTTTGGGATCCCACGGTCTATCATATCAGATCGGGATAGCAGGTTCCTCAGCACATTTTGGTCCAGTCTCTGGTCAATGTTGGACACCAAGCTCACCAAGTCCACATCTTTCCATCCCCAAACTAATGGCCAGACAGAGGTCATCAACAGGAAGATTGTACACATTCTGCACATGTACAATTCAAAGAATCCACACACATGGGATGAGAGCCTCCCCTATGTACAACATAGTTATAACTGGGCTCTCCACAACTCAACTGGCCATAGCCCCTTTCAGGTGGGCTTGGGATTCTAGCCACTATGTCCCATTGACGTAACCATGTCATTTGCAGCTACTCAGGCCGATTCGGCTCATGTCCAATCTGAAGCTGACAAAGTGAACAACTTCATTGAGTGCATTTAGCACATCCGCCAATAGGTTCATGACATATTGGACAGAGCCAATGCTAAGTACAAGCAACGACATCATCAACATCGGGTGCCACACAACTTTCAGGTGGTTGACAAAGTGTGCTAAATTTATAGAAGGAGCGCCTCACTAGACCCCACCGCAAGATTCTCCCACTCCGATATGGGTCGTACACCATCACCAAGGCTGTAGGGAACAATGCCTTTGAGCTCTGTATTCCACCATTCCTTTGGTTGTACCCAGTATTAAATCTTGACTGCATTCGTCCCTACTTCCCACCTCTAATGGACACCTCTAACATTACAGAACAACTCAAACCAATAGATTTAAACCCAGATTGCATGGAACAATGCACCAAATATTGTATCATCCACATGAAAATCAAGAACACTCTCCAACAAAAGATAAAACTGTATCGGGTTGTCAAAGTTGGCCAACTCCTACACCAAGGCAACTGGTTCACTAAGGACCAAGTTCAGCAGAAGTTTCCTCATCTCATGGAGAAACTCAATGCAATGGGGACCATTGCTTCCTAAGGGAGAGGAATGATCCAAGTGGATATTGGTGGCCACTTTCCTATTCCACTTGGGGCCCCACCATTGTCTCCTTCAATTATTTAGTTTTTTCATGAATTACTATTTTTCGTAGTTTTTCGGGTCCTAAACTTCCAGACCCGTTTTGAGGCCCTATACGATGTTTTTTTGGGAAAATCGGGAGAACCATGGGTCCATGGACCAATTTTTCTCACATCAAAAGCTGCAGTCCTTAGATAGATATTTATATTGAGGTATGGTGCGCATCAAACGGATATTGTATGCCAAAGTTACGTCCCCGACAAGTTGAAACACCAATTTACCCAAACGGTGCCCATATTTTTGGTGCTTCATCTCCTAGGGTTAGGGTTTTGGCTGTTTAGGGTTTTCCATTGTTTTAAAAAAATAAATAGGCCCTCGAGCCTCATTATAACACTATTCAAAGGCTTGTAGCCACCACATCTCTTCTCAGAGATAAGCTACTAGCGCCCTAGCTCGTTTATTTCCATTCTGTCTGTAAGAAAAATTCAGTTCTTTGATATTAATGAAATGAAGCGATATTTTCGTTGCATCTTTGTATTTATGGTTATATGTGTATTCTGTTGCGTTCTTTCATAAATATGGATCATTAACAACTTCTTTTTTTCATTTAGCTTATTCTAATTTGACTTTTAGGGATATAATTTATTATTTGCATGTCCATGAGATCATCTCCTTCTTTACTTTGAACATCTCCTACTTTGGGTTTTTTTTCTCTTCTTCTAGTTTCTCACATGTTTTTTTTTCTTTCCTCTAGCTAAAGAGCTATGTTTTCTTTACTTATAATGGTTTCTTCATGTTTTTATTTTTGATCAAAAAAATCCTCATTGTATGAATTATACATACCTTCTTCACCATGTTGCAACTATTCTTTTAGTTTCATATTCTTTCTTCTGGCCTTCTTTAACTCATCAAGAGCACTGATAAGTTCTCCTTCATAGTTGACTACTCCTACTTCCTCTTCTTCTTCTTCTTCTTCTTAAAAGTATGTAATATTTTTTTTCTTGGAGTTTGCTGCAAATTCCATGAGTAACCACTCATTTGGCTCATCCTCTAAGGAGTTTTCGCTATCTGACTCTAGTGTTGAGCTATCCTCTTTGGAGTAGAGCCCATTCTTCTTAGAGAGCCTCTTATTTTGATGTTTTTGAGCTTTTCCTCTTAAGTTCTTATCATATTATTTTTTTGTCATTTCTTTGTAAGGGAATTTAGAAGAAAAATTTACATCTCTTCCACATTCAAATAATTTGAAGGGAAACTTCCCTTTATACTTTATTGATTTTTGTTTTAGTTTCCTGGTGAAGTGAGCCAATGCTTGATCATATTCGTAGCTGAAGAAATCCTGATGATTTTTTTCTTTTTAGCCTTCTTATAAAGGGAATTTAGATGAAAAATTTATAGCTCTTCCACATTAAAATAATTTGAAGGGAAACTTCCCTTTATACTTTATTGATTTTTGTTTTAGTTTCCTGGTGAAGTGAGCCAACGCTTGATCATATTCACAGTTGAAGAAATCCTGATGATTTTTTTCTCTTTAGCCTTCTTATACGCCTTGAAACTTGCATCATTTGGTTCAAACTTCTCTTTTCCCACTCTCATATCATAGGCTACGAAAGTACCAAGCAGTTTCTCCATTGTGATACTCTTTAGATCATACTTCTCTTCAATGGCAGATATTTTGGAATTAAATCACATAGGAAGAGATGTTAAGACTTTCTGAACAATTATATCTTCTTTGATAGCTTCACCAAGTCCTCTAATCATATTGGTTACTTCATAAAATCTAAGGAAGTATTTTGCTATGCTTTCTTCTTCACTCATTTTTAGGCTTTCAAACCCCATTGTGAAGGCTTGAAGTTTGGCCTACTTGACTTTTTCATCTCCTTCACGAATCAGTTTGAGCTTAACCCACACTTCCTTGGTAGACTTACACTACATAAATTTTACAAGTTAAGATTGACTAAGTCCAAAGAGAATGGCATTCTTGGCTTTAGCATTATTTCTATACACCTTTTTACCATTTGCATCTATGGGAGAGATATCAAGAACATCATAATATATCAACAAAGAGCTTGAAATGTCTACCCATAGAGACATAATATAGGCTTGCATCCTAACTTTCCAAAAATCATAGCTTGTCCCATCAAAGATTGGTATCTTGCTTGAGTAAGAATATTGCTCTCTTGCCTAGACATAATTCCTTATGGATCTACCTTCCAATGATTAAACTGTCCCTAATGGAACTTGGATTTCATACCAATTGCTAGAATAAGGAATTACTGAGAGTGGGGGTGAATCAGTAATAGTGAGGTTCTTAGAGCTTTAAACATAAATATTTGTTTCTTTTCACTACTACTAGTTACTTGTGAGCACGTTCATAATAAAATATAAATAAAAAACAAGGTAAGTAATTCACGTATACACACAATCCATAAAATGAGAAGCACACGCATATTGAAACAAGTATTTTTACGTGGAAACCCAAAGGGAGAAAAACATCGATCCATTTATTGTTATGATGTAAATCAATAACATACTTAATTACCTCAATTTTTTTTTAGCGCTCACTCACAAGTGGCCCCAAGCCCCTTTAGATAGCAAGCCACTTCTTTCAAAGAGGCACCAACCTCTTATGAATGCAGGGCACTACTTGCTACAACCACTGTTCTACTTTTCATACAATTTGAAGACTAAAAACAAAGGATAATACATATAAATAGAAATATAAATCTGATCTACTACAATACCATCTCCTCCCCTTGAGCTCTACAACTCCCTACTCAACTAGCTCTAGTCTCGGCCCTCTGTTCTACTATAGACATAGTTAGCTCTCAACACTTGGCTCTCTACACCTCACGCACTCAGACTCCACACCACTAATGCATTCACAACATTAATCTAAGGAAATATTTATTTTTGTTCCTCTGCTATGTGAAGGCCGATATTGTCTCAAGATTCCTCCCATTTTCTCTATTGTCTCTGCTACTATGTACCTGATAGTGTGTTTCAGCATGGCACAATCTGTTTTTGTTCCATAAAAAATGGCAGGTGACTACATCTATATAAAATATAAGAATGGGATACATGTGGACTTTCCATACTGTGAATTACATCTCAATCTTCCCTGCACACTCAAAAATAACCTTTAATCCTGAATTCATCCCATGAATATCACTTAGTTTTCTATTTCTCATAAATACCCACATAGCTCAAAATGTACTTTAGGTATTTCTCTTCTTTCTGCTCCAGTTGCAACATTCCATCACATCTTATAAACTCACTGTTGTGAATTCCTTGAGCCATATTCCTCATTAAATTTCTCGTGGTGTGCATTTGAAACAAACGAAGGATTGTTTCAGCATTTTCCATTATAACAATGGCACCAACCCTTTTGTGTTCATTTACTATCAGATGCCCACTCATACATCCTTTGTAGACTATGCGTTAGATATGTTGACTCATTCATGATTGCGAAATAGATATTATTCGACTCATACATCCTTCAAACATATGCTCAGCACTTGCCCGCAGTGCTTGTTTTTAGTGTAAAATTCCCAAAGGACCGTGGTTACCAAAAGACGAAGAACTGCAACATAACCGAGTTCACAGTGACCCACTTAAATGTGTGTGTGTGTGTGTGTGTGTGTTTGTGCCAAAATTGAGTTGAAATATCGAATCCCCGTATTCTCATAACTTTCATAAATATTATTCCTCAAGATCTTACAGGCTCGCGAGGTTTTGGGCTTAGCCCAACCTGGCCTTAGCACTTTCCTTGGTGCCTTTTATTTTTATTTTTCTTGAGTTCCTTCAAAGTGTTTCCTGTAGTGTTTAACCCTATTCATGGATCGAAGGCCTTTAGTTACTGAGACATATGAAAATTTTTACAAAACCAAGTGTTAGGTGTGCGTATCGATTTTTGACGAAACCTCAAATGTCAAAAAATTAGTTATCTCTCATCTTTGTTACTTTCCATAGAACCATGGTGCTTTATCCTTTTTCTTTAATTACTTAAATCCTTTTGGGGTTTCAGGCTTATGGGTTTATTTCTCGCTACCCCAAATAAATTCTTATCTCGTGACGTTTCTTCTGAGCTTCTAGGCTCCTGAGTACTTTTCCCACTACCTCAGTTTGATGCCATCTCGTAACCCCTTTTTTAAATAGACTTATGGGCTTCCAGGATTTCGGGATTTTGATGTTTCGGGCTTCCCACTACCCCAGCTCACTGTAATCCTGTAACAATTTTAAGTAAGCCTTTTGTCATTGGAGAATTGCTACTAAGGACTTCAAGGTCCTTACTTTCACTGATCATAAATTTTGATCTAGAGGCCCATTTGTAGAATTCTACATATCATTGTAAATATATTTCCAGTATTTTTCCAACTATGCCACTTTTAGGAGAAAATTAGTTGATCTCTTAAGACATAATATCCTCCAAATTAATTGACTCCTGAGCCATCATAGGCATATTTTAATGGCTTCTCCACTAAGCTTTCTACAATGATGACTCTCTATAGAACACTACAACAACCATGGGTCTCCCACTGAATAACATGCTCATAAATGCCAGCATATTCTTCCTATAACCTCATAGCTTGTTTGGTTGACATTAATGCCAACATACCAGATGACACCAACCATTCAGAAAATGCCAACTTTCCATCAAAAGTATGTGGCCAACAAGGTGGTATTGCATGAGCTTTCCTACCAGTTGAACAATGTTTTGTCTCCACAACTCCAAAGGAATAATAAGTCTCTGTGGCACTATTTTCCTTTAAGGATCATATCGTATGATATTAAGATCTTTAAGGTGAATAAAGCTGAGGTTGAAGAACTTGAGCGCATTCATTTTAGAGTAATGATATTTCATAGATATGACTCTAGAAATTTGTGTATACAACATTGTGACAAGATATGTTACACATAGACGTATGTACCTATTACAGTTCCAGAAATGAGAAGATTAGTAACTGGTACAATTCCTTGAGAAATAATCAACCAGGAGATGAGACATGCCCCTCCCATGTTACTTAGGTACCAGATTCATAGATGGATAAAATCTAGTAGGAAGTGACTTCCCTAGTTGATATTGTATCATTGAAGAAGAGGCAAAAGCATGATCCAGTAGTGTACAGTAGTATAAATTTCAAGGAAATACCTCTTTGCAAAGGTGTGATAGAGATGGAAAAGTAAAAAAAGAAATGGGAGGAGGAAAAGAAAAGAAAATCAAAATAGAAGCAATAAGAGGAAGAGCGCAAAAAGGAAGAAGATTGAAATTAGAAGGATGAGCAAGAGAAGAAGAAGAGAGATTAATTTCTAAAGAAGAAATAGAACTAAATAAGAGAAAAGTAGAAGGGTTGCATACGAAATAACAAGAAGAAAATTTAAAGAAGCTGAAAGCAGAGGAATAAATGAAAAGAGCATACAAAGAGGAACAAAAAAAGTGGTTACAGGAAGAGGATATGAGTAATAAACATGAGGAAGAAGCTACACAAAAAATGGAGGAAGAACTAATCGCCCGTGACATAGAGGCAGAGCTATAAGAGGAGGAAGATATTGAACTAATTGCAGATGAGCCCAACATTTAGTCATAACCTTCTCTCACTTGTCGCCATCTCCCATTTAGTGAAATGGGAATTTTTCCTCCACCTAACGATAAGGTCATGGATATGTAAAACTTTACTTTCGACTATTTGAAGAATATGATTGTGTAGGAGAGGTGAAGGTACTATCTCGATGACCTTGTTCACCATGTTTCCATAGACACAGAAAGGATTATAGCATCCAACACTAGGCGAAATCCTTAAAAAATCATTGCAGCGAAGGTGGTCTTCTCAACAACATCACAGGATAACACATAATAGCTTTTAAGTCAGAATGAACATATATAAAAGGTGTTGTTTGCCATAAAACAACACGTTAATTATATAGTTGTAGAAAATCATAGGATGGTTTCTACTAGTATCGTCACGGTGGAACTACGATCTTCCATACTCAAAGAGATGAAACCAATGGAGGACATTGTGAAGAAACTTTACAATTATATGGTCCTTTTACATGAGGTTTTGGCATCCCTCGTTGAAATATAGAAAATATCTCAAGAAATATTAAAGGTTCTGAAAGTTGCATGCATATTTGAAGATCTAATGCCAGATTGGGGCACCAAGTACCTCAATATTCCTGAGAAGTTGTTCAAGAAGGATATATTAGAAACTGAGGTGGATAGAGCAATTTTGAGGCTACACATTCAGAGTTATAACTAGCTTGGTGAGTAGGTGACCAACATTATAGCTGCCTATGTTTGAATGCACAACAATATAAAGTCCCTAACATGAGATCATAGAGTACCTTATGTGGTCTTACTTGGTGGAATGAGTAAGGATGTCATCATGCAGGGGTTGAAATATTTTTTTGAACATAGGAAAGAAAAAAATCAAGAGAGCTTGGAGGTGACCAAAAGCAACATTCTATAGTATGTGATTGGTCCAACTAAATTCCATATGAAGTTATCCATGTTGTGGAGAAGTATAAAATCAAAATACAAGTCCATTTTTTCATATGCATTAGAGGTGAGGATGCAGTACAATGCATATTTACCATCAAGAATCAAAGATAATGTAGCAAAGTTCAAAGCATGGCACTCTTACATCACAAATGATCTCCACTCTCAAGCTATTGATTTGTCTTTTCCTCCTACATGAGGAATTTTTTGTCTTATTATATTTTAGTACTATACAACCACCATTTTGAGTATAATTTTTCTTTTATGAGAATAATAAATGTAAATGAAAGGAATTCCAAGAGACACTTGTGGAATATGAAGAGTCACATAGAAGTCCATAGTTTATACGAGGTCAAAGAGTCACGGGGAAGCTCAAATTCCACTCTCATTTATTATAAATAAGGCCTCTGAACTCATGAAAAGGGCTTGGAATTTGGGATAATTAGCCTTGGATTCTCTAGTTTTTCATAGGGGAGAAGATCATTATTTGGAGAAGAAAGTGGTAGCTTCATGTTCCACTATTGCGGCTAGTGTTTCATAATTGTAACAATGTACTTGGATCTTTCACATAATCATCAGAAGCTCTTAGATCCAATGTAATTTCATGCATGTATCGTGAATGTTGTAGGGTTATTATTTGAATGCATGTGATACATGTTTATATTGTGCATACTAAAGGGAATGAACTATTTCGTTAACTTTAGATATGAATCTTGCTGAATGTACGATGCCTCATGATTGTTCATCTTGTGAAAAATTTTGCAGGTTAGTTAATGATTCTTCTTCGATTTATCTTGTGTGTCTCCCTTAGGATAGTACTATTAGCTTCCTATTAGAGTTCTACCTTTTATCCCCCTCTCGTGGAATCTCCCTTTACTCTTTAAAACATGTGTCACACAAATCATACACAATTGCAATACTCAAAGTTATGCATATAATATCTTATGTGTGTTTTGCAGCCAAGGCATAACTCTAATTATCAAACGAAGATTTGCAAGGTAAAAATGGGTTTGGAAATTAACAGGTTTTTTAATTTCTCTTCGATTCATGAATTAGTCTTCACATTTAAACTTATCATAAGAAACATAAAATCACATAACTCATATAGGCATAACGAAGATCATAACAAAATATTTTTTGACGGATTTCACCCCTCCTGGGTTACATCTTCGAGTCTAGTATCATAACAATACTGCTTAATATATTCAGTATATAAAAAGGGAGTACATATTTTTTTTTGATGGAAACATGTGGCTATTACCCCTACCAGGTAATTTTTTCCTGCAAAGAACTCTCACATAAAGCAGAAACCCCAGGAATCTCCTACAAAGATCGTATACTCCAACTAAAATGACATAAAAATGAGGATGTGAGCACTTCAATTCCACATTGAATAGAATAAACCAAAATTTCTTGAACATGACATCATGAGAAAAGAAACCTGAGCTGAACCCTGCAAGTAACAACTAGTGCATTGGAATTTTGAAGGTGAGAAAATCCTACAAGGATTTCTTCATGCTCAAACACCTTCCAGAACTGCTTCAAAAAAATGAATGATCCATACACCCTTGGTTTTTAACTTGCAAGAATACTCCTTAGATGTGTTCAAATAAAAAATTATAGGTCATCGTGGATCCAGAACATATAAAAACCCCTAAGTGGACTCTATTTGTGCTCAATTTGGTCAAAAAATAAAAAATATATGTGCTCGAAAGCTCGCCCATGAATTTGACTATGAACTATCCTACAAATTCGACCAACAATATAACTTTCCTACAAATTCGGACGTTTTTTCGCTAACAGTGCATAATTCCGTCCTCCGCTGGTGCATTTTTTAGGATCATTAATTTATCCACTAGCCCCTTAAGTCCTAAAATTGTGTTCATATATGCCACATGGGGTCGTGGGTTGGGCCTTAACGCCTACCCCCGCTGGCCTAGACCTAAACTATGGGCATGAGGTTTTATAACGAATAGTGTATTGGGGGCTAGGGGCTTAACCCCTGCCCCTCCCCCCAAATGGGCACAACTTAAACATTTTATATGGCTTTTACCCATATGTCAACAAGGATCATTGTGTAGTGTATTTGTAGAGCGCTCCTTTTTTGGAATAGAGGTCACAGGTTTGAATTAGAGTCGGGTCTCTAGCTAACCCATACCAAAATTTTAGTTGACCCTAGGGAGCCACATGGCATCCCATGACTCGGCCACGTGGCAACCCATCATTGTTCCAAATAAAATGTGCCACAACCAATCAAATGCTCCCAAATTCAACCAATCATGTGAGGCCACTTGGCAGCCTATCATTGGCCCAAAATACACATTCAACCTGGATAGTCAGCCTGCTGAGTCAACGTATAGTCAACCCAGTCAACAGTCCTGCTAAAATTTTAGTTTTTGGGCTAGACAACCAACACGCAATAACTTGAGCTTATGGTATCAGATTGAGGTGAAACTAACGTCATTGGATTCAGAATGATGAGCACTTAAATTTGATGCAGGTTTCAAGACTTTCTCGGCACTTTCATCTCTAAGCTAAAAATTTATCACCAAGTTTACTTCCCTAGTCAATATAATGAGGTTGAAACTCAAAAACACCAAAAAACTCAATCCAAAATGCTAACATTTCAATTGGTTCCCTTGAAGCCCCAATCAAGGCACTTCACCTAACTTCTTCATGAAGAACTATCGTCCTATTAAGAATTGAGCTAACATTCTTATTGTTGTTGCAGGAACAAAATACTGATGAGTGGAATCTTAACATTCTCTTCAATATCATCTTTGTATAGCTCCAAAACAACTTCATTTTGAAGTTAAACTGTTGAATACAAACTTGACTCCATCGTGGAAATCAGAAGCAACATAAACTTGATTTTACCATCCTCAACTTAACTTGTATATAGAAAGTGCACTGCTGCAAATTTTCCATGATCAAATTGGCCTTGCCTACAAAACATAGTCATATTGTATAATTTTTAAAACAAGATTTTATTCACACAATTTTCATATCGAATACTTGTATCGGTGACCATATGACAAGCTTAAATGACAATCTTGTACATTCACAAAAGTCCTTGAACATGTGGACTTATAAACATGGAAATACATGCATCAATCAAAAATATATATACTTGTTGAACATAGTGACAATGATTTTTAACTTTACAAAAGTACCTAAACAGGTAAACAACAAGAATTAATTATACAATTTACAAAGCAACTTTACATTAAGTCTACTCAAACTTGGCCTCTCCTAGGCTTACGGGTTCTCTTTTTCGATCATCTTTTCCTTGAAGGTTGCTTAGGATTGTAGCAAGTACTATTTGCTACCTCTTTCTTCCCTTGAATTACTTTTCACAATCTCTTTTTGCTTCTTTGAACGAAGCTTTGGATGCAACTTCCAACATCGTTCATTTCCATGCCCATGCATCTTGAAATGAGTACAAAAGAACTTTCTCTTGTTTTTTGACAAAGAAGTCCTCTCATGCGAAGGAGAATAATTATGCTTGATGCCTAAAATATTATCCATTCTTTTAGCCAATATCATACGTTTTTCACATACAACCACGCAATGGTCAAATGCATCACAAAAAGTATAAGGGTATTTATTCCACAAGTAGTCAAAATTACCATGCATTAGAAAACACTCATGAGAATTATACCTCTCTCTAGGGTTTCATCTTTAATGAAGTGGAGTGGACGATGACATGCAAGGTCCCTTTAATAATTCATCTTTCTTGGGAGACAAATGAACATTGTCACAAGGTGGTGACATTTCATCCTTAGATGGTTAATGTGCCTCAAGTCATTTATATCACTCTCCAAACTCCTTTTGTCCATATCCCAGTCCCTAATACTTTGGTCTCCTCAACCATGATTGGATTGGTGATAACTTGGCCATTTATGTCGAGGCCTCCTACTTCATATCTCATCTAGGAAATCAGCTTCACACCAGTGAATTTGGTATGTTTCTCAAATGCTACAAAAGAAGTGTTATGCACATAAACAGAAGGAAGTGTACTTGAAATTCTTATTACCTCCTTAAAATTTCCATTCACCTTTTCAAATTATGATGATGATGATGACCAACTTGTAGATGACTCGAGCCATCCACTCTTACCAACTGGCATATGGTGTGAATTTTGGAGATGCTTGCAAAATGCACATGCATAATCTTCCTCATATCGTCTATGACCATTGTTTGAACCATGACCACAGGTTGGTTACTTTTTGGAGGTGTCTTTTGTTGTCACAAGTGCACAACTTTCAAAAAATTGTTCATCAAGAAATTGCTACAATTTAAAGTGCATGTGCCTTTTTTCCTCTTCAACCATCTCTAACATCCTTCTCAAATCAATGTTATCCATACAAAGAGCCAACTTCTACTCCTATAGCTCTTAGAGACTCTTTTTATTGCTCATTCTTGGAAATTGGTTAGATAGAGCTCTGACACCACCTGATTTGAAATGGAGGAGGTGTTCTCTTTCCCCTTCCTCAGAATCCAATAAAAAGCCAAAGATCATTCTGACGCTTTGCAAGGTAAAAATGGGTCTTGACACTAACAAGTTTTTCAATGTCTCTTCAAGTCATGAAATAGTCTTCACATGTAAACTTATCATAAGCAACATAAAAGCACATAACTCATACAGTTTTTCAATGTCTCTTCAAGTCATGAAATAGTCTTCACATGTAAACTTATCATAAGCAACATAAAAGCACATAACTCATACATGCATAATCAAGAGCATAAAAAAAGATTTGTTAATGGAGTTCACCCCACTTGGGTTACATCTCTGGGTCCACAAACATAAAAATACTGCTTCATATATTCAGTATAGAAAATGGATTACATAAAATTTTGTTGGTGGAAAAATGTGGTTATTACCCTTACAAGGTAATGTTCTCCTACAAATAAATCTAACATAAAGTAGCAACACCAGGAATATCCTACAAATATCCTATACTCCAACTGAAATGAGCTAAAAATGAGCATGTGAGCACTTCAATTCCACATTTAAGGGCATAAAAAAAACTTCCCTTAACATTATATAATGAGAAAAGAGAACCTGACCTAAAATCTGCAAGTAACAACAATTGTAGTGGACTTCTAAAGGTGATAAAACCCCTACAAGGCCTTCTTCACGCTCAAACACCTTCCAGAATTGCTTCAAAAACCTGAATGATCCATACACCCTTGGACTTCAACCTACAAAATACTCCTTAGATATTCTCAATTCAGAAATTATAGGTCACCATTGGATCAACTAAAACATCCAAAAACCAATAACTGGACACTTTATGATTTCAATTTGGTAAAAAACTCAAAAATATACGGGGTCTAAAGCTCCCCCATGAATTTGACTGTTAAATGTCCTACAAATTCGACCAACAATCTAATTGTCTTACAAATCCACCATATTTTTCGCTACCAGAGAAACAATTCCGCCCTCCACCAGTGCATTTTGTAGGATCATTAATTTCGCCACTAACCCCTTAAGTCCAAAAATTGTGATCAGATGTGCCACATGGGGCTGTGGGCTGGGCCTTAATGCCTACCCCTGCTAGCCTGGCCCTAAACTATGGGCGTGAGGTTTTATGGCGTGTAGTGGGCCGGGGGATAGGGGCTTAGGCCCAGCCCCTCCCCCCAAATGGGTGCAACTTAAAACTTTTATATGGGTTTTAGCCATATGTTAACAAGGATCATTGTGGAGTGTATTGGTAGAGCGCTTTGTTGTTGTAATAGAGGTCATGGGTTTGAATCTTGGTTGTGCCTTCAACTGACCTATACCAAAATTTTAGTTCAACCTAGGGTGCCACGTGGCACGTGGCAACCCATCACCAGGACATGTGGCGACCCATCATTGGTCTAAATAAAATATGTTGCAACCAATAAAATGTGCCCAAAATTCAAACAATCATGTGAGGCCACTTGGAAACCTATCATAGGCCCGAAATACACAGTCAACATGCGAGTCAACGTATGTTCAACCCAGTCAACTGGCCAATCAATAGTCTTGCAAATTTTTTAGTTGTTGGGCCAAACGGTCAACACGTGATAACTTGAGCATACGATATCAGATTGAGGTGAAATGAACGTCGTTGGATTTAGAATGACGAGAAATTCGATTTGACACTAGTTTCAATACTTTCTGGGTACTTTTATTTTTGAGCTAAAAATTAATCACTTATCAAATTGGGACTTCACATTGGGAAGAGCCCCTATATGTTGGTGACATCCAACACTGTCAATAGGTTACCACTGTTTATGTGTAGGTACACATTTTGTAACACCCTTGGTATATTTCCCAAGTACAAAAATGACTACAAAGTTTGGCTTGGTTGGTGTTAATGGTGTGGAAAGAGTGCCAACATTGAAGAGTGATCAACCATCAATGATTAAATTGGTAGGAGCTCCAAGAAAGATAATACTCTTGTAAACAAATAATTACAACATTAAGATAAACAAAATCATTAAAAAAAAATGAGTTGAAGATAAAGAAAAATAAATATAAATCATTGATACATTTAAAAAATATATATTACTAAAAAAAACTCACAAATCATAATATAATATAGAAATGTTAAGCATTTATAAAAACCAACAATTAAATTACAATTTCAAAAAAACCAATAAAAGTGGACATCACCAAAACAATAATCTCTAATCTAAAAATCAAACTCATCAAAACACCACAAAATTACCAAATCAACCGCAAAAATATAGAATAAACCTATATTAAAAAAAAAGTTATTTATTTTTAAAATGAATAGCCACACCAAACTAAAAAGAAAACTATTGACGTTTTAAATTTCTATAAACATGGAGTAAAATGAAAGCCATCCCAACTAAAATGAGTATTTTGAATGCAATATATCAATATGATTTTTCCCATCATGCATTTTTTTAATTAAAATATATTAATAAGATTTAGCTTCAATAATTAATAATAATTTTTAGAATAGAGATTTTGTAAAAAAAACTTTAATAATTAATAATAGAGATATAAAAATAACTTTAAAAAACATAAAATAGAATAGAGATTTGGTTAAAAAACTTTTAAAAACCTTGAATAATAGAATAATAATGCTATTAAGTTAGGTAAATAATAAATATATTTTTTAATTGCAAGTAAAAATTTGGTAGGTTTAATAAACTATTTTTATTTTTAAATTAATTTTAATTTTTTTGTGATATTTTGAATGTTAAAATTAATATATATTTATTTTAATTTTCAATTTATTAAACATTGAAGGAATATGGAAATATATAGTTATTTATTTTTGTTGTTATTATATATACAATTTTTTTTCATAAATACAAATATATATTTCATATGAAGAATATACATATTCTATATATTATAACAAAGTTCATCTTGTTATTTGGAAGATTCAATCTAGATAGAGAAAGTCTCAAACATTCCTCCACCAAACTAAAATAACCCCAATTAACATGACTATATATATATGATTGAAATAAAATATTATATATATAATTCATGTAGTTAATAACAATCTATTCTATTTATAATTTTAACTCAAAAATATAAATTTAAATTTACTTAAATAAACTATATTTTTTAACTTTTTAATATAAATATTTTATTATTATTATTTTTTAATATAATGTTTTTTAACATTACATTATAACATCCTATCCAGTATCTTGATTAATTTTACAAACTTTTTAATACCATGTTAAAGTTTAATATGTAAATAAACTTCGCAAAGTTTTAATGCCATAAATGATGAAGTCAAACATCAATAAAAAATGCCTTAAAATTAGATACGAAATGCTAGAAAACTAAGGTTGAACGTGCATTGGAAGCATCCATGTCCACTGCCAACCAAAATTGAAATAAAAGAATAAGGTTGACTATACTTGTTATAATTCCCAAGTGAGTAAGTTGGTATGTCCAGTGCCAACCAAAGTTGAAATAAAAGGATAAGGTTGACTATACTTATTATAATTCCCAATTGAGTAAGTTGGTACCTAGTCTATTGGTGTAGCTTTTGGCATATTAACAGTGACTTGTATACTTTGACATCTTAACATCACATGGAGACCTTGACATTGTAGACTTTGACATTTTACATAATTGTTGTATTAAAACAAACAATGTATTTCGTTTACTTAAAATTTAGCAAAGAGACAAAAACGATCATTCATCATAAAGAATCTATCTATCAATCTATCAACTTTGAATCTTATAAAAAAATAATCTATTAATGATGGTTATGTATTCAACTTTGAATCTTATCAACAATTAATGAGTAAATTTTTTTTTTTTTTTTTTTAAGATACTTATTAATAGTTTGAAATATATATATATATATATATATATATATATATATATATATATATGAAATTGTGAAAACGAATATGGGATGAAGGGAATTTATATTATCCTTTTTACATGGCACAACTTTTCGCTAAGGAATGTTGAAAGTCAAAATTTCACTGCAATATGGAAAACTTTGTTCATAATTATTTTAGTTAATTTTAAAATTATTCATATCATTAACTTTTCAAAATAAAAGATAAATACAAATTTAACTCATTAAAAGAACCAACCACATCAAAAACAAAGTTAACCCATATACTGCGTTAAAAATATTGTATTTTACATACTCCATGATTTGCAATAATCTTATTACATGATTTACTTTTATATCAACACAAAAAAGTATGAAAATAGTATATTTAAAAGATTGTCACCTATCAAAATTCTTCGATAGGGCTCTTCTCGTGATTGTATATGGGTACATGATAACTTTATGCACATTGCACGAAGGTAGGAACCCACAACCCCATAAATCTAGGTTGATTTTATATGAGTACTTGATAACTTTATGCACATTGCAAGAAGGTAGGAAACCACAACCCCATAAATCTAGGTTGATTGTATATGAGTACTTGATAGCTTTATGCACATTGCAAGAAGGTAGGAACCCATAAACCTAGTTTTTTTTTGGGCTAGTTATATATATAATTAATTAATTTTAGTTTTAATAATATTTTAGTTTTTCAAATTATTATTATTAAATTATAATTATATAAATTTATATACAAGTGTGTGTTGATTTTCATTTTGGGTATTTTATCATCTTATATTCAATATATTAAGAATATGTTTAATTTTTATTTTTTTTAAAAGATTTTTATTATATTTTCAAGAAGGTACATTTTACAAAATTAGTCTATATAATTTTTGCTCTCTCATTTCAACTAGACTTGTTGAGATTGGGGACTAGAGAATACCATAGTAGACAATTTACAAACATTATTTCTGAAAGGCATTCTAGCCTTGGCATAACTCAAGTAAACAAAAAAGGAAATTAGAACTCACAACAACATATCAAGGAGGCGGGTGAGGGGGTAGTACAAAGGGGGCTACAAATTAACCAACCCGATCATGCATATGGAAGTCAATGTGTTCCGCCTGCGCTTCCAACCTACAAAGGTGGTCATTGGTGCGACAATGGTTGTGACGGAGGCTTTCCAACTGCTCCTAAATTTCGTTCTTGTTGTATTGCATGTCATTGAAATAGGCCATAATTTCATTTTGGTCTTCATACCCGTGGTCCCTGAGGATGTTCATATTAATTTATATGTTCCAAAGTTGTTCAACAATAGATTCCATGGTTGTAGGCACTACTACATAACTAGGAGAGCAACCTCGAGAAAAAGTTTCAAGGTCCTAAGTGTCCTGACTGACCGAATTGGCAGAGAACAAGCCATGGTCGGGCTCGGGACGCCCTGCCTAGGCATGTTGACACCCCCCCTCCCCCCCCCACCCAGGGCGACCTTGTTGGTGGGGCATAATGAAATTGACAGAGCCTAACTGATAATAGTGACAAGCCTCCGAGAGTGAACCTTTATAAAACCTACAATAAACAATATAATTACCCGAACCAAGATACTACAGTGGAGAAAAAGAGTGTGTCGAAGCGCCAACCACATGATCTTTGAGACAAGAAGGATAATAGACTGCCTAGACCAAAAATTCGAGTTGCACAGACCTAAACCACCACCCGAAACACCCACTGACATAAATAACACAACCATAATTTCCTAGAGGGGTAAATTCTGTGACTCCGACCCAAGATGGACATGCAAGCCCCCAACCAACCAGTCTAGAGGCACCCTCACACCAGTGGAAATCAAATAGTACGAACAAAGATCCAACGACAATGCAATCATGAAAAAAAAAAGAGGCACCCCTCAAAACATAAAGAGATGCAGAAGAGTTTGAAAACAAAAAGTCCTTACCCCACATAGAAGACCGGAAAATGTGGAAGGTTGAGTTTTTCAGTGGAAGCATGTAACGGGTGAAAAGCATGAAGTCGACTCAATTCCCCGTCTGTTCGAGTGTCCGGATCTCAGGGGCAATCCGGATGGCAGAATGACCCACGTCAAAGTGTCACTAACCTCCACTCCACCTCTCAACCTAGGCCAAAAACATAGGGAGCCACCATGGAACCAGACCGACACACCTCTTTGTTCCTCTCGACCAAAATTCATCGCCCAAGCTTCCAAACTGAACCGATACACAAGTTGACACTCGAATTTAACAACAAATTGTGTGGGATTAAACATCGTGCATAAGAATTGAATGTGAGGATCACGCATGGGTGGAGAGTTAATGAGTGTTTGGAAAGAGGGTAGGTCCCAATGGCCTTGCATGTGACAACTGGACAATTAGATGATCACCCCCATCAAGGGAAGAATATGTTTAATTTTTAATAATATATCTATATATATATATGTTTTTTCAATATTTTTTATCTATATTTCTACGAGGTCTTAGAAAGATGGTGATCGGGTGCTCTTGTAAGGCACTCCTTGATGTGAAGTCACTAGTTCAATTTCCTACCCCGATTAGGTTAATATATTAAACATGATACAAATATAGTCCTGCCAAACTTATATATATATATATATATATATATATATATATATATATATAATCTATACTAATTTTTATGTTATATTTTTATGATTAATATTAATTATAATCAATAAGAAAAAAACCACTATAAATGGTTTTATGTATAAATAATTTCTAGCATGGTGTTTTTTATATTTATGAACAATATAATCATCCCTATAACACTAACACTATTGAGTTGAAAACTTATGAAATGAACAAACCATATTTACACTAAACATCTATATGGAAGGATTTGGTTAGTGATGAAGGAGCCACTCCAAGTGTTCTAAAAGCCTCTAGAGATGATGCCCCAACTCAAACTCTATCTTTCCCTAACTCAAATTCACTTCATCAAAATGCACTTTAATTTACAAATGTACTTTAAACATCCACATGAAGGGATTTAGTTAGTGATGCAAGGAACCACTTCGAGTGTTCTAAAAGCCTTTAGAAATGCCCAACTCAAACTCTATCTTTCCCAACTTAAATCCACCTTATCAAAATACAATTTAATTTACAAATGTACTTCAAACGTATATTACAGCACAATGATACTAAATAAACTTGTATAAATGCTAAACATTAAAAAAAAAAAAAAATTCCCTATTTGTTGTTTTTATATTTTAACTAATTACCATAACGACATATTTTAACTAATTACCATATAACATTAAAGTCAATCATTTCAAAATAAATAACAAACAAAAACAAAACGGGGATACTTTCCTATTATTATTATTTTCTTAAAGAGACCCAAGACAACCCTCACATTGATAACACTTCGCTTTGACCCACCTCAAACCACCCTTGACCTAATTTATGTATTTATATAATTAAAAAAAGGGAAAAGAAAGTTTGGTAAATGTTATGATTGAACTTTACACGCGCCATGCAAAATCTTAAATATATTTAAGAAAACAACATCCCATTATTTTGTTGGTGGCACTGAGCGTTCATGTAGTGTTTTAGTTCAACTAACCTTCCGTATGAATTTGAAATGCAAGAGTAGTTTTCGTCACACGTGACGAAGATAGTGGGGGAGGAACAATTCACGAAGACCGATCATGCATACGCTTGACCAAGCTTGGTATGGGTTGTCACTTAATTAACGTAACTATAGAGAGGGTATTTGGTCACAGTGCTTAATTCATTTCATGTAGCAACAATTATTAAAATAGTTGGTATGCAATGCTCGCCCATCTTACTCATTTTCCTATGAATTTAAAGACATAAATAACCCACACATTTGAGGTAAAACTCTTAAATCTCTATTTGAGGGATTCGACTGGTATTCAGAACATCTCAAATCATGTAGAAACTACTCCATTTTTCATATTAATTTCATGGAGTTTGCTCGAGTACAAAGAAATTTTATGATTGAGAAATAACAGGATCATCAATTAACTAACCAATTACATCTTAAATATGTTGGTCCCTTTCAAGAATTAGTTGAGTTAGTTGCGCTGTAGTTGGTTAATAAACTCATTTAATAGCAAGCTACCGAGTTTGAAAAATTAATACATTTTTTTATCCCTTTTAGTGTTTAATAAATCAAGGCTTAAGGTAAAAAGCTCTACAACATTGTGCTCCTTGCTATGCACAGTATTGTCAATGCCTATTTCGCTACATGTTTTTCCTTTATGAAGATGGATTTGGGTTCGGGAGGGCACTCCTCTCCCCCCACACCACACCACCCCCTCCAAACATAGCAACTTTCAACAGTCTTTTTGTTGGAGGGCCGCACTTTTTGAAGGTTAAATCCTACAAACTTGTTAAGAAGAATAACGATATCCTAGAGGTTCAGGTTCACACTTCACAATCCATATCAATGGCTCTGAAACAAATCATGAAGACAGATCATGCATACGCTTGACCAAGCTTGGTATGGGTTGTCACTTAATTAACTTAACCATAGAGAGGGGATTTGGTCACAGTGCTTAATTCATTGCATGTAGCAACAATTATTAAAATAGTTGGTATGCAATTCTCTCCAATCTTACTCATTATCCTATGAATTTAAAGACATAAATAACCCACACATTTGAGGTAACACTCTTAAAAATATCCATGAGAGGGATTAGAATGGTATTCAGAAAATCTCAAATCATGTAGAAACTAATCCATTTTTCATATTAATCTCTTATGATTGAGGAATAACTGGATCACCAATTAAGTAACCAACAACTTCTTAAGTATGTTGGTCCCTTTCAAGAATTAGTTGAGCTATAGTTGGTTAATAGACTCATTTAATGGCAAGCTACATAGTATGAAGAATTAATATATTTTTTATCCCTCTTAGTGCTTAATATATCAGGGCTTAAGGTAACAAGCTCTACAATTTTGTGCTCCTTTCTATGCACAATATTGTGAATGCCTCTTTCGCTACATGCTTTTCCTTTATGAAGATGGATCTGGGTTTAGGAGGGCACTCCTCTGCCCTCGCTATACACCACCCCCTCCAGACATAGCAACTTTCAACACTCTTGTTGTTGGAGGGTCGCACTTTTTGAAGGTTAAATTCTCCAAATTTGTTAAGAAGAATAATGATATCTTAAAGGTTGAGGTTCACACTTGAAAATCCATATCAATGGCTCTGAAACAACTCACGAAGACCGATCATGCATATGCTTGACCAAGCTTGGTATGGGTTGTCACTTAATTAACTTAACCATAGAGAGGGGATTTGGTCACAATGCTTAATTCATTGCATGTAGCAACAATTATTAAAATAGTTGGTATGCATTGCTCGCCAATCTTACTCATTTTGCTATGAATTTAAAGACATAAAAAACCCACACATTTGAGGTAAAACTCTTAAATCACCATGAGAGGGATTAGAGTGGTATTCATAAAATCTCAAATCATGTTGAAACTAATCCATTTTTCATATTAATCTCATGGTGTTTCCTCGAGTACAAAGACATTTTATGGTTGAGGAAAACATGATAACCAATTAAGTAACCAACTACTTCTTAAGTATGTTGGGCCCTTTCTAGAATTATTTGAGCTATAGTTGGTTAATAGACTCATTTAATGGCAAGCTACACAGTATGAAGAATTAATATATTTTTATCCCTCTTAGTGCTTAATAGATTAGGGATTAAGGTAACAAGTTCTACAAATTTTTTCTCCCTCTTATGCACAATATTGTTAGTTCCTCTTTTTCTACATGTTTTTCCTTTATGAATATGGATCTGGGTTTGGGAGGGCACTCCTCTCCCTTCGCACCACACCACCCCCTCCAGACATAGCAACTTTCAACATTCTTGTTGTTGAAGGGTAACACTTTTTGAAGGTTAAATCCTCCAAATTAGTTGAGCTATAGTTGGTTAATAGACTCATTTAATGGAAAGCTACACACTATGAAGAATTAACATATTTTTGATCCCTCTTAGTACTTAATAGATCAGGGCTTAAGGTAACAAGCTCTACAACTTTGTGCTCCTTGCTATGCATAGTATTGTCAATGCCTCTTTCACTACATGCTTTTCCTTTAAGAATATGGATCTGGGTTCAGGAGGGCACTCCTCTCCCCTCGCACTACACCACCCCCTCCAGATATAGCAACTTTCAACACTCTTGTTGTTGGAGGGTCCCACTTTTTGAAGGTTAAATCCTCCAAATTTGTTAAGAAGAATAATGATATCTTAAAGTTTGAGGTTCACACTTCACAATCCATATCAATGGCTCTGAAACAATTCAAGAAGACCGATCATGCATACGCTTGACCAAGCTTGTTATGGGTTGTAACTTAATCAACTTAACCATAAAGAGGTGATTTGGTCATAGTTCTTGATTCATTGCATGTAGCAACAATTATTAAAATAGTTGGTATGCAATGCTCGCCAATATTACTCATTTTCCTATGAATTTAAAGACATAAAAAAACCACACATTTGAGGTAAAATGCTTAAATCTCCATGAGAGGGATTAGAGTGGTATTCATAAAATCTCAAATCATGTAGAAACTAATCCATTTTTCATATTAATCTCATGGTTGAGGAAAAAAGGATCACCAATTAAGTAACCAACTACCTCTTAATTATTTTGGACCCTTTCAAGAATTATTTGAGCTATAGTTGGTTAATAGACTCATTTAATGGCAAGCTTCACAGTATGAAGAATTTATATATTTTTTATCCCTATTAGTTCTCAATAGATCAAGGATTAATGTAACAAGCTCTAAACATTTTTGCTCCTTGCTATGCACAATATTGTTAGTGCCTCTTTCGCTACATATTTTTCCTTTATGATGATGGATCTGGGTTCGGGAGGTCACTCCTCTACCTCCGCACCACACCACCCCCTCTAGACATAGAAACTTTCAACACTATTGTTGTTGGAGGGTCACACTTTTTGAAGGTTAAATCCTTTAAATTTGTTAAGGTTGACGTTCACACTTCACAATCCATATCAATGGCTCTGAAACAATTCATGAAGACCGATCATTTATACGCTTGACCAAGCTTGGTATGGGTTGTCACTTCATTAAATTAACCATAGAGAGGGGATTTGGTCACAATGCTTAATTCATTTCATGTAGCAACAATTATTAAAATAGTTGGTATGCAATGCTTTCCAATCTTACTCATTTTCCTATGAATTTAAAGACATAAATAAACCACACATTTGAGGTAAAACTCTTAGATCTCCATGAGAGGGATTAGAGGGGTATTCATAAAATCTCAAATCATGTAGAAACTAATCCATTTTTCATATTAATCTCATGGTGTTTTCTTGAGTACAAAGACATTTTATGATTGAGGAATAACATTATCACCAATTAAGTAACCAACGACTTCTTAGGTATGTTGGGCCCTTTCAAGAATTAGTTAAGCTATAGTTGTTTAATAGAATCATTTAATGGAAAGCTACACAGTATGAAGAATTAATATATTTTTGATCCATCTTAGTACTTAATAGATAAAATATTAAGGTAAGAAGCTCTACAACTTTGTGCTCCTTGCTATGCACAATATTGTCAGTGTGTCTTTCGCTACATGTTTCCTTTATGAAGATGGATCTAGGTTCAGGAGGGCACTCCTCTCCCCCCGCACCACACCACCCCCTCCAAACATTGTAGCTTTCAACACTCTTGTTGTTGGAGGGTCGCACTGTTTGAAGGTTAAATCCTCCAAATTTGTTAAGAAGAATAATTATATCCTAAAGGTTGAGGTTCACACTTGACAATCCTTATCAATGGCTCTGAAACTTTCAAATTAAGGGTTAATATGTTAGTTTATGGGCTTATGGACCTCCTCGAGATCTCTAGATATCTAGATAAAAATTATCTAGAAACCCATGATTAAAAACAAGGTTTATGTGTCCTTTTGTAGTCAAGGGTTTTATACAATCATTTTTGGAGACAAAGCATATAAAAATCTCATTTTCAAGAACGATCCTTACTTCATTTTCCCGCAAGGGTTATATCTGGACTACTAGATTCCAAATTTCAACCCAAAATGTGATGTTCCAACAATTTTTCCAAGATGGGTTAAGTGTCCTGTCCTTTTGCTTCATTGCTAGAACAAGGAAACCTTTTGAAGTATAAGGAATGCCTTTAGAAAATACATAGATCATGTCGAGCAATGAGAAGTATTAAAATCTTATGCGAAGATCTATGTGGAGGTGGATTTATAAAATGGTTTATTGGCAACAATAAATATCATCTTAGACAAATGTTTCCATATTCAAAAATTTGATTATGATCAACTTCCCTTCAAATCAAATATTTTCCATGAATATGGCCACTTCACGCACAACTATAAGAATAAGGCAGAAGAGTAACTAAAAGATGAAGAACAATGGAAGTGACAAAAAATGATAAGGGACCTTGCAAGGTTGAATAATCAAGCTCATCCTCAAGGAAATATAGGACCAAAAGGGAAAGGCCCCATGTTGGCTCGAGGGGTCCTGACCCAGGTTCGAAGATTAAGGTTTGCCAACAAACCCCTATACTACTGGCCCTTTCGACAGTGACCTACTTGCAGAGGCCAAAGTCTCGCTCGAAGTAGTATGGGAGGGTGCTGGAACCAGGTTTCTGCACCTTGGGAGAGAGCAGGTAAGTCAAGTCGGTCTGCAATTATCAGATCTGTATAGCCCAAGGTCATTCATAGGAGTTCCAATAAATAACCAGAATACAATTATCAGATCTAATTAACAAGTTCGCATACACGTGCATACTATCAGCCATAATCACAGAACATTATATTCACAGCAAATTAACAAATCACAGATGCATTTACCATAAACATAGACATTTCGCAGATTACAAACAGATCATATAGCTCAAGTCCACATCAACCATAACAAATAACATCAAATATCCGCAATACTTTCGCATATCTATATTATTACCCAAAACTCCTCTTACATTCCCAAATTACCACCTGCGCACATAGCCAATAGGGTCTGCACACAGCAGGATAGAGGATCTCCGCGCACACAGCCAACAGGAGTCCTAACCCAAACAACGCTACCACAAATCTAACATTTCATATTTTGAATCAATCTCTATTCATTCCTACCTATGACTCAAAAAAGGTTCATCTATTTATAGTGATTTAGCCTACACATCTAATGGTCCGCAAACCGTGGTTTGCGAACTCTTAGTCTACCCTTGACCCATTTACAATGCGTTAGGGGCTTTGACCCACCCCAAAACCCATGCGTTAAACTAACCAATACAAAATTATACAAAAATAGACAAAATTAATAGCCTTTGGGAGACCCTGCTCCAATAGTCCCCCAACACAATCTTGTGACTCGTCCCAAGTCATTGTGTTAATGGGGGTTCAACCTACGCTTGCAATAATCTGATCACCTCAGCTAATGGAGGTAACACGTCTTTACTTTGGACAGTTGCATTCTGTGCAATGTCAACCAATTTTTCTGATAGTGGTCCCTTAGTCGCGGCAGTAACACTTTCCAAAGTTTGGTTCAGTTTATTAATAGAAACATCGGCATCCTGTGACAGCTTGAGGGCTTCATCCGTCCACGGCTTCAGTCGATCACCCAAGGTATTCTTCTTTTGCCACAGGTCCTCGATATCTTCCTGGAGTGCTTGGCTGGTGCACAGTCGTTGCAAGAACTGGGCAGGCACCAAACTGGGCAAGGTGGCTTCGATTGTCTTGAACTCCTCTTCTTTTTTCCGGAGGTCCTGGTTGATCCCTCGCAAGATTGGATTGTGCTAGAACTTAGTCCATAGCTGCATGATGGTCTCTAGTAGTTGGGCTCCCTGCGCGATCTGCCCCGTAATAACATTCATGGTCGCGGTGACCAGCACAGTTCGCTGGGCCTAAACCTTCGGGGGTGGTTCATGTTGTAACTTAGCATGCAGATCTGCGATCTGTTGCTCCATGCATGTCTTAACCACCTGAACTTCATCCCAGGAAGCCTTGAGTGCTGCGACCAATATTTCTACTTTTTCCTGAGGGGTGGCTGAGGCCGGAATCTCTACGGGAACATCCACACAAAGTGTTCATAATGAGCCCCTTCGCACATGCCTGGGTAATCTCAGGGAGGACAGACTCTACAGGAGCTTCCCAAGCAACCACAGCTATAATAAATAGCAACCAAGAGTAACAAAAGGCGTGGCCCTGCTCCTGGGACTCACGAACGTTGGTTAGAAACTCATCGCACAAATACTGTGCCCAGTTAAAACATACCCCTTTCGCACATTGGCCGGCTAACCGAATGACATAGGCTGGAATAGAGGTGACCTGACACTTTCTCATCATTTTATATGCTAACAGCATGGTGCCCAACTGCGTAGCTTGGTCGTTGACAGTCTTGATGATAAATCCTCGAGTATTACGGTCCACATGATACTTTTGGCACACGAAATCAGCAGTCTCCGCCTCATATTTCTTACCCACGCGCTCTAGGGGGTTCGGGCTGCTCAATGGGAGACCAATGATCCGATGCACGAGCGCAGCGTTAATGGAAATCATGTCCTAGATCCACAGACATCCATCATGAATTAGTGCAAGCAATTGTCGGGAAAGCCGGTCCATTATATTGTAGTGTCCAAAGTGTGGCATCCGAAGCAGATTTAGGAGCTCGGATCTTGCCAAACCATGTACACAGCATTGGGGGACAACTTTGACCCCATCATTGCCACAAACTGTATCAAGGTACAATTCGGGTGCGAGCTCAGGGAAGGCCTCAAAATTGGCCAAATCATGGTCGTCTAACTTAACATCATGAAGGTGACCAAAAGGTTCACCTATGATAGGGACCTCCCCCGGGGCCAGTGGCATCTGTAGGTAGGTGATAAAGCAATCGAGGTTCTTTGGCATGCGCATTGATGCCCTGTGTGCTCACATGAAGGGGGGCATCTAATTGATCACCTCGGCGGGATGGGCCTCCTCCTACGCAGCCCTCGGGGATTTCATGTTTCGCGGGGAGGTACAGGGCTTTCTTGTGGCCCATTTCATAGGCTTCGGGGGCTTGCCCTAGCCTTGATATTTTTCTTTTCCTTTCCAAGAGGTAGGGCTGGGTGTGGAGAGGATTTCTTCATGTTCGTATTCGACCTCCACCACTTCCTCAGTGTCCTGGTATACTGAGGTTACTGGCTTCGAGAGTTCGGCAGGGTTTTTGGCCGTCATTCTGGTGCGAAATATGAACTCAGGGTTGCTACTGTCAGAGGGGGTAGGCTGCTCAGACATGAATGAGATGCTAGTGGCACAGAATTTCTTACAACACAACTTTTTCCAAGACAACCAGGCTAAGTACAAGATATTTGAGCAATACAGAACCTATGTCTGATCTATCTCACCTATTTTATAGCCTTGAGTACCACCCAACAGTAGGGTAAAATTCATGTGGGACTTACCATCAAGTAAACAGTAAAAAATATTCCAAAATCACCACATGAAATGCCAGTCATCCACTCCATCAAACGGTATTTTTTTTATTTTTACCTGATTTGACTGTTTCAACGGCTAGTTTTCGCACCCGGGGTGCACTCAACATACCCCTGCGATCCCAGTGTACCACTACGCTCCAAGCAATCCTCCCATGTGCCCACTGCACTGGATTTATTTAGCTGGGATTCCTTCCAACTAAAATTATATGTTTCCATAGCCCAACCTTCCAGACCTCTTGCGCCGTCGTCGTACCTTCGTAGTGACCCTCTACTACATCTTCGTAATTTACATACTTCAGGCCATTGTTGCACAATACTTCATGAGGTGCGATGCTGAAAAAGTCCACCACTCGATGCGCCAACTGCTTTCTTTTTCGTACCGAATATTTGGCAGGTATGATGCATATGGTTTAGAACAGAGAGATCTCAGTAAAACGCGCATCCACAACCCTACTTGTGAATGGCTGCGTATCGGGAAATCCTTCCTCTCCCGTCTAAAATCGGGACACGTGATCTCGCTTCGAACTCAACTTTCTTGGCTCGATGATGAATTCAACATCATATTCCTGAAGTAGTTTCCACCTGCAGACTTCCTCCCCCAATATAGTCACATTCCGTAGGCGTTTTAAAACCCAACGATCTGCAATCATTTTATAGTGGCGTCCTAACAGAGGGCGCTGATAATTCTATAGTTCGTAGGTCAAGGAAAAACCTTCCCTCGCCGTGGTGGCATAATTTCATTTCGCACCTGAGATCTTACGATTAGTATATGTGATTGCGTGGTCACTGTCCCTGGTGCCAAGCTATGTACTACCTACTTCACGGGAAATTTCTGAAGTAACCGTATGAACTATCATCTTCAGAGTGGGGGAAGCGGAAATAGGTGCAATG
Source organism: Pinus albicaulis (assembly GCA_034641835.2). NCBI lineage: Eukaryota > Viridiplantae > Streptophyta > Pinopsida > Pinales > Pinaceae > Pinus > Pinus albicaulis. The sequence continues at coordinate 720,370,804 of CM076575.1, forward strand.
GCCATCCTATTTTTGAGTTTTTCAAAGCTTTTTTAGTGCACGCCATCCCAACTGAATGAAATATCATGCTTAAGCAGTGTTTACACAAATTCAGTGATCAATGTGTACCTTCGACTAGATTTTCTGTAGTAGCCCATATGTCCCAAGATCTCGCGCAACAGCTTCGGAGTTGTGGGCCTTACCTTTGGGATTGGTGTGATGAGTTTATTACCGATCTCCTCCCTCACCCTCTGTGTATGATAAGATTGTTTCTCTTCTGGCCGCGCATCGGAGTTGAGGGTGATGTGCGTACCGCCCAAGTTCCTTGTGACCTGCTTAGGTTCTGAACTCTCATATGGATACTCCATGTTTAGCTCCATCATCTTGCCTATTTTCCCCTCATCCCAGTAGTTCCCACTCGTAACCCGCTTGGGTGGTACTTTCGTATTAACGTTTGGTGGTTTTAGTGGTTTCGTACTAGCCGCCTCATGTATTGGAGATCCTACAACAGTGCGTTCCTCCCCTATTGCTACGATCAATACCTTGCGCGAATCTACATTGCAATCTTTTATGGTGGCCTTGTGGAGCTTGACATTATCCTGAATCTGTGCTTCCCATGTGGGGCCTCCTCTTACTGTGTCGAGACTAGATTCACGAAGCACCATGGTATCGAGACCCCGTAGAGCTCCCTCAAGCACCTCCAATCCTCCCGTTAACCCAAATGTCCCCAAAAATTCATCTCTTAGGGTTTCCCACTGGCAGGTGTACTATCGTAGCTCTGCATCGAGATACCAAGCAACGGAAATTGGTCCCAAGGCATGAAAAAAAAAGTGAACCCATTCTTCTGTGGTATGATCGCATCATTGCTCCATCCAAGCGGAAAAGTGTTCGCATGGGTTTCCTGGGCCCTAGAATCTCTTGACGCGCACATCGGTTGGAGGTTCAAACCGCTGTACCATCATCTCCCGACATTCATCCCATTCCTGAAACGCCCCCTTATGTGTGTCCCACCAATTCGTAGGCATTGCGTGCATAACCTGGTTAAGAGCCCATATCCTTCGTTCTTTGGGAACCTCAGCTTTGAAGGTTTGCAAAAATTCCTTTATAATACCAGAGCCATCAAAGCAAATTAATTCTCTTACCTTGAAAGATATATATCAGAAGTCCCTGGTAATTCATAGGCAACACAGCGTGGAGAATTCCTGTAGCCAATTTTTCCAATCTTCTAACTCTTCTTCAGAGTCAGAGACACATTCGTTGTGCTTCTCCCAGCAAGGCATATTCTCGGCCGTGGGGTTGATCCAGTCTTTGTCCCTCGCAATTAGCTTATAGATGTGCTCCATCCCATCTTCCTCACGTGTTGGCTCGATGTACCTTTCTCCTTCTATAGGGTCGAGTGGTATGATCACCTGAGTTCCCTCTCTTTCAAACACCATGCTTCGTTTCTTCAAGTTGATAATTCCACCCATATCAATGGCCTAATCCAATCCCAGGAGCACTAGGTAAGGGTCTACATCTTCTACAATCTGAATGACTTCAAAGTCAGCTCACACCTTATCCCCAACGATATCTATAGCCATTTTTAATAATCTCCCCAATGGTATGATCTTCTGTTTATTATCCATGCGCAGCTAGATAGAAGACCATTCCAATTTAGGTTCTCCCATTCGTTGCCAAGTTTGCTTAGGTAGTACATTCGCATCAGATCCTAGGTCTAGAATTACCTGGTCCATCTCATAACCACCAACTTATGCAGTTAATCGCATTTCATGCCTAGTGTGCCTCTTCTGCTCATAAAGTTTGTGCACACCCTTAATCTTCCTGGCTGGGGCTACTTTTTCTACGCAATCATCAAGTAGGGAATGGAGGTTGTCTACCACTTGCTGGTTGCACATCAGCTTCATGCACGCTTGAAATAATGGTTTGAACTCATCTTTGATTCCATTTTTTGGAACCAATGTCTCGCTTTGAGCCCAGTAATTCCGGGCTGCGACAGAGGTCTCCTTCTCCTTCTGGGGGTCCAAACCTTCTGGTTCAGTAGCTGCTTTATGGACCAGAGACTTTTTCTCCGCTCATTCCTCAGACCCTTCGGTGTTCGTACCGCTGCGTGTTATTACATTAATGCTCAGATCCTCTTCATGAGGTTTCACCTTCACTCGTTGTACATTCTGTCATGGAAAATTTTAGGGGCTAATATTCATAGGTGGGCTAATTTTCCATGGTTTTTACAAAAAAAAAGATTTTCCAATTTCCATTTTTTTATAAAATTGATTCGCCCAAATTTTACACAATAAAATTATTCTACCTTAAAAATCGCCAACATTATATAGAAAATATATATAATATCATTATAATTTTTAATAATCTTACAAATACATCAATAAACATTTTATAGTTTGCATATTAGGGACTAGTGAGATTTGCCAATTTTTTAAACTTCAAGATAATTTTCCATCCCTAAAATTATCCCTGCATTCTGTGTAGGAATATTCTGCTTTTCCTGTACCTTAGTCATCAGAATTGGGCAATCCTCGATCACATGGTCCAACTGTCTACAATATCTGTAGGATTTCCAAGTTTGGTTCGTGCAGTCCCTTGCAAAGTGACCTATTTCCCCACAGTTATATCAGATTAATTGGCCTCTAACCCTACTTGCACTTCCTCCTTGTCCTCCTCCCTTACCCCTGGCCGGGGACCCTCCTATTCCTGTAGGGGATCTAGGTGATCAGGGGTCTGACTGTACCCTATATAGGTTTCCCTGGTCAATCATCAGATCATATGTTCGGCAGTTCTGTTCGTCATGTCCTACAGACCTACATAACCTACACCACTGTTGTTTTACTTTAGGGATATATGCGACAAGGTGGGGGTAGTGGTTGGTATCATGCAACCCAACAATGTGGTAGTCATCGCACCATAGTGTCAGCTCACTTGGTCCCATAGCTTCGCTAGGGCACAGTGGGCTGGGTCCCCTGGCCTGGATGTAGTCTGCCAAAAGCGGAAAATTATCCTTGGTGTGGCCATTCACCCTGCATCATATGCACCATCTTTCAGGGATGGCCTCTGTCCCTTGCTCCTTGCGTAGATTATGAATCTCCATGTGCATTGCTTCTAGTTGGCCTTGTATTTTCTGTACTCCTTGTTTGGTCTCAATCTAGCCTCCTAAACTGAGCTCATTTAATTGTCAACCAGGATTTGTAAACTGCTGAAGTGAAGTGTACCATATGTACCTAGGTGCTTGTTTCCTAATGCGTTGTGTGTAGTGTTTTGTGATGTTTTTGGAATGATTTATGATGTTTTTGGTCTTTTGTGATGATTTATGTTCACAATGGAAAATGTCCTAGAAAACTAATGGAAAGGGGTTGGTGAGAATCAGAAAACATAGTTAAGCCTAATGTATGGAATGGCAAATGCAATTGGAAACACTGACGTAATCTAAACTATGACTAAATAAAAGCAAAAGCTTGATAATGACTTTTTAGGCAAATGACAAAAACTAAACTTGAGAAACGATCACTAAATATGAGAAAATCCTCTAACTAAATAGTTAAACACTAATCTTACCATGATGCAACATTTTGTTCTAAGCTCTTCTATTCTATGACTAATTCCTAGTTCTATTCTCGCAATTTAATTGAATGTCACAGAAACCTTACTCAAAGAGTTATTGGTTTCTTTTTCAAAGTAGTTCTTTTGAGGAAGAGCTCTGCTGATTTATAAAATGATGAGGAGATTGGCAAGAGATACTTGAGACCTTATAGTGATGTTGCTCCTCGTTCATATGGCTATGGATCATTTGTAGATTTTAGAACAAAAAGATGTTTGTGAATAATGAAGGTCGTTTTTGTTAATCCTAATAAGTCTGAAATAATCTATTGTGCTAATGGATGACAATTTGAATATGAAGTGCAAGTGCAATGAGTTAATCTAAGAATGAACCTAAAGATGCCACTAATCTAGAACAATGTTGAACTATAAGTCATCATCAAACTTGAAACAAAAGATAACTCGAACACGAGTTAAATCTGCAATGAAACTCACAGTGAGCATTCTAACTATGCTAACATGCATTATTCTATGAAGTTACACAATCAAGTTTGTTCATCATTAGTGATATTTTGGAAGAGTTCCTTCTTTTGGAAGAGATAGAACAATTTACGACTGTGTAATTGGGTGCAATTGTAAGCAAACATGATCGAAAGCAAATGAAAAACTAAGATATCATATCCATACCCTACTCGTCATTATGATGTTTTGGGCAAGCGTTTAAGAGCAAGAACGAGAGATGATACTTAGTACAAACACACAAACTAAATCATTCATTGTCACAAATGCATGTCTTGAACTTCTTAAGAATTTCTTGGAAGAGTTTCTTCTTGTGGAAGAGTGATTAGAACAAGTGTAAGCCGTGATAGTGAATAGCAAAAATTACAACTAAATCCTACAAAGTACTATAGCTATTCATCATTCATCATTAGAATCAAGTTGGGGAGAGTGTCTTCTTGTGAAGAGACTGGAATGAATATAACTACGGTGAGCTAGTTAAAACAACTATAAATTCAACTCCTAATCTTACAATACTATAGTCATTCAACATTCATCATTATAATCATTGGAAGAGTGTCTTCTCTGTGGAAGAGCTAGAATGAATACGACTACGATAGCTAAAAAAACAACAACTACCAATTCAAATGCAAAATGTAAAGGCAGCTAGGGAACTTATCTAATTTACGACGAAAATAAATCAGTGCAAGAGGCAGTCTCTACCACTCGACGGCATTCAACTCCCAAATTAAATCACGCCTTCAAAATAACTTTGTCCGCTCCATTAACGATGAAATAGTTTAAACATAACACTCTGCGTTTTCGGGAATGTAACATAAGTAGTTTAAACAAAATCTAGCGACAAATCTAACATAAAATCTCTAACATAGCTCTCGGTCTCCCAGAGAGTTTATAAAGCAAATGCACGTAAAAATAATTACAATAATTCGGGAACACCTGTCTTTCACTGTATCCGAATCACGTTAGGATTCTTTGAAGTGTGGTACTTTGCGTGAAGAATAGTGAAGACATCCTGACCGAGGCAGGTCCTAATAGAAGTCTTCCTTCCTAAATGTGTTCCCCATGTTCAAAACCATACCCGTAACCATTTCTTCCTCCATGATGAGCAACGAACCATCGTAGACATCGACGTGGATCATGCTCATATGCGGTTTTTCTCAAGAGGCCACTCCGGAACATACTCAAACATGAAGCGGTACCGCAGAATCGCCGGTTAGCTACGCAATGTCCGCATTCCGCAATGAAGTTCGGCCAAAATGCTTTACAAAATGGCAAAAATCACAAAATTCGAAGCCAAGTCGACCATGTAAATCATTCTATGCAAAGTAATTTTAACTATATTCATTGATCAATTGGATCTAAGATAGAAATGGACAAGGGAAAATGAGGGTAAAATGAGGTGAAGGAAAGCACAATTTTGAGGCTCAACATACCCCCATTCGTCGTCTCTTTGCATGTCCTCATGCAAATTATCCTATGAATCCCGTAGAAGCTCGCGAAGACATCTAATCCCCTTCTTCTCCTTTTGTCCTGGAAGCTAGAGGTCTTCCCCGGGTTTTCCCCGATAACAAGTTTGAACCCTCGAGGTTGGTGAGTGCCACGCGATTAGCTTTTTATTCCTTGTCTTCAACTTCTCATTGGTCTTCTCCACCTTGTCTATATGCGGGGATAAGAGTTGATGTTCATACTTCGCCTAGAGCTTGATTTGATCCTTGAGAATTTCATTTTCGTTTTTTGATGTGTCTATTCGTAATTCCAACTCATACCTATCCCTTCTTAATATATCTATTTCGCGTACGGTGGAGGGACCCGGGGGTTCTCTCTCTCGCTACTCCAGAGCTCTCCTCTCCCAAAGTTTCCACATAGTCATAAATTTCCGTTGAGCGAGTCCAACTTCTGTGGTTCCCTCATAAAAATCTTCTTCATATCCTCTTAATGGATGTTTCTTCATCTTCTATATTGATTACCCCTCCCGTTTGCTTGATTAGTGTTTTCTTCGCTTTTCCTTTTAACTGTGGCTTCTTCTAGGGCTGAGAAGATCCTCTCTCCTTTCTCCATGGCAAGATTTTCACGATTACCTTTTCTTCCTTAAGTTGCCTCTTGATTTGAGTCAACTTCTCTAAAATGATTTCCTCAACGCTTTTCTTGGGACCTGTTTTATCAATTTCAACTTATCAAGCGCTCCATTTCCTACTTCTCTTTGTAGAGTCGTGGTTCGAGTGATGGTTCTTTTGCTTCTTCAAAATGATTTCTTATGAGAAATCATCCCATGTATCATTTGTTTTAGCTAGATGATGCTCAATCAAAAAATTTTGACCAAACCATGATGATACGAGTTGTCTCTAAAATTGAACTCTTCTGCGAACACAGAAGCCATATTCTTCGGACTTTGAAGCAAGAAATATGGTAGGTTTAAGTCTTCTCTGCGTAAAATGCATCATTAGTCTGATGTGGTAGACATAAAATGTCCCATATCTACCCTCACATCGTAACAAATTTTTGCAAAAGAAGTAGTATGTTTCTCCATTTGTTTTTCAATGCGAGAATCGGGTAATTCCTTTCTTGAATACACTAACATCCATATTTGGTGATTTTAAAAATTTGTTTCCGTGAGTCATTGTGGAATTCTCTATTTTTAAACCATCTCTCTCCAGCTCGAGCAACCTGTAGCCTCCGCAATAGTCAGTGACAAGAACTTGACATCACCTATTTTAACTTCGGTTCCTTGAAATGATCTTGCAAATGTTTTAGTGACTTCCTTGTGGAAGCCATTAAATTTCTCCAAAAATTGAAGCCATCCTATTTGTTGCTTAACATTTCTTTGGCATTGTAGGGTAGCCTTCTAAATATTTTGAACCCACTCTGGTTTGGTCCTTACGATGAAACCCATGATTTTTTTTCAATATCAAATTAACACTCTTACTACCCACAAAACAATGACTTTCACTTTCGGATTGAAATGGCTTCAAGCTCTAAATGAAAATGGCTTCAATTTTGGAATGACATACCTCGATTTATAGTGACAACATGCTTTCTTCAAAACCTCCGCGTTTATATGCCTCTCGTTTGACTAATGACAAGCGCTCAAAATTTCGAGACTGAGTATGTCTCCGATAGACAGTGTGCGAGATGGCTTCAAATTTTCTTTTTGTGCAATAACCTTTGGCTCTTGGTAGAAAAAATGGTTTCAATTTTAACAACTCGCAACACCTCATCGTTCTTTGGTAACAAAAGAATTCAAACTCAACACCGCAATATCCCGTTCGGTAACAAAAGACTTCAAACTCAATCACCACAACACCTGCCTCTCGGTATGCAAATGGTTTCAATTTTAAAACTCTCGTCTTTTGGTAACAAAAGGATTCAATTTAACACCTGCTGTCTTTTTGGTAACAAAAATACTTCAAACTCCACACCCATGCTACAATTCTATGTTGATAGTGAAAATGCTTCAAACTCCGTTCACGTTGTTGATATTTATCCGCCTACCGAATCGAAGTGGCTTCTGCGTCCTCACACTTCGTTATACTTCCCAAATTTACCCATACCTTTCGCTCGCTCTCGCGTTTACAATGCTCAATGCTATTCAAAGCGATATCCTTTGGCTCTGCTCTCGGTGATAATAATATCTTCGTCTTCGGAATGGAATGCCGCTACGCGAATGACAGTTATGGCAGTGGTCACGGAATGGAGTAGTGGAGTGAGGTGGAGAGATTGTATTAATGATTGAAGAGACGGCGGGAGGATTTTGCGACAGCAGAGGGAATCATCATTGAATGATCCTGGTTAAGAGACGTGGAGAATTCAAATACCTCGGCCATTTTTTAACCTAGCTTAAATAATATCGGATATGAAATTTGAAATGGAAGATTTTAATCCAAAGTCCGTAGAGGGTTTTTTAGTGTTGATCAATAAAAACAATTAAAACAACCTTTTCGAACAATCCATAACTAAACTATGCTAAAATTTTATGAAATGCCATTGTAATTTAAACTTGTTACCTCCTCGCCCTTTATTTGATTTTTGTAGCCTTTGTCTTCTTGTTCACCTTTGGAGGAGTCTTCATATTTTTCTTGATGCTTTTGATCTCATGAATACGCCGGGTCACTTTGTTGTAATTACGATGTCGTCATTTGGTTGATGCCTTCGGGGTTTATAGTCGCGAAAGACGCTGTCGGGTCACAGGCAGGCCGATCACCGTTGAGTAATGTCCACCTGAGTACGTTGAGAATCGTTCCCCGTAGAGCACTTTAATCATGAAAATGGGAATGTTTTTGGAGTATGGGTGAAATGTTAAATGGTATGAATGAAAATGGATGATGGATTATGATGTGTATGAAGTGGATAATGAAATGGAATGAATTCAGTTCATGAAATGGAATGAAGGAACATAAGAGTACATACTGCAATTCATGACATGTTTTATTCACTTACATCAAATTTTGTATTTTGACATGAAAAATGAGATGGATGAAAGATGGAATGAGATGAATGACATGTGGAATGGAGTGAAATATGAATGATGGATGGGATGGAGTATGGATGGATAATTGAATGGAGTGAGATGAAAATGAATCATAAGCACTATGGAATCGAACTTATGATTTTTATAACAACCTGCTATATAAAAACAAAAATGGGAAAAGTTAGAGTGTCGACAGAGACTCGATTTTCACCCTATCTTTTTTGTATAAACATGCCAATCAATGATTGGTTTTCATGTTTATACCTTTATTATTATTATTATTATTATTTTTTTTAGAAGAGAAATAGCTGCGTAGAAATTTAATCAAGTTGATGAAGAAGAGAGACTCTTCTTCATTAACTTCACATCATTGTCTTCTTGGAACTTCTCGACAAACTCTCTTCTCTTGAGAGTGGCTTGTGGTATAGCTTCAGCCTGATGACCATTCACGAGAAAAGTGACCTCTTCTTCATCTATAGTTCTGATTTTTATCGTCCCCATTATCAAAAATTCAAACAATTTCATATGGCCCAAGCCGATCGTGTCCGAAATTTCCCCCACAGAAAATCCTTGAATTTTTGAATCAAACAAGGAGAGCCCAACACCCTCTTTGAATTTCTTCTCCTTGATGTACTTGTCATTCCATCTAGCCCTTTCTGCTGTTGGACTAGACTTGTTTTCTGAATCGCATCTTGTCCGAATCTCATCCAATTCATTAATTTTCTCCGAGTCTATGCTTTTTGTGCCTCCGTTAGATCAAGTCCTAGCCGAACTCGCCATCTGGAATGTTTGAATTTTGGAACTCTCGGGAAACAAAACTTTCTTTTCCATAAAACAAGCTCATAAGGAGTATGGCCCGTTGTGTTTCTCCATGTAGTCTTCTATAGGCCCACAAGGCTTCAGGGAAGCCTATCTACCCAATCTTCTCTATGTAGATGAATGCACTTTTTGTTAGGGATTCCTTCAATGACCTTATTAGTGGATTCCACTTGACCATTTTCTTGTGGATGATAAGGAGTAGATGTTCTATGTCCGATTTTGTACTTCTCCATCATTTGCTCCACTAGCCTTGATGTAAATTGAGCTCCTTGATCTGTAACAATTTCCCTTGGGACACCAAAACGAGTGAAAATATCCTCAAAAAAGAAAAAGTAACTACGGATGATTCATTAGCAACAATTAATGGTTTAGCTTCTACCCACTTAGTAACATAATCGGTGCAAACTAATATATATTTCTTTTGTCTTGATGGAGGACTAATAGGTCCTACAAAATCCAAAGCCCATTTTTCAAAAGGTTCATATGTGTACCGAGGTTGTAATGGCATCTCACTCGAAGGAGAAGGTTTCTACTACCCTTTGGCAACTCGTCATCACCTTTTTACATACTCTCTTGCATCTTTAAACAAGATGGCCAATAATATCCTAAATTAAGGATCTTATAGGAGTCGTCCTCTTATACTGCAAAGTGTCCGCCACAAGGTTCATCATGACATGCCTTGAGAATTTCGGCATCTCATCTTCACGAACACACCTTCTAATAATCAAATCTGGACTCGGGTCTTGTACAACTCATTAGCGACCCATGAATATCTTGCACTATCATTAATGATTTTTCTTTTTTATCCCTTGCATTCATAATTGAAGGAAATTTTCCACGATACTAAATAATTGGCAATATCGAGCAAACCATGGAGTTTGAGTAGAGATTGCAAAAAGATATTCATCGGGAAATTGATCTTCAACCGGAGTGTCATCTTTGATATTTTGAATTCTAGACGTGAAATCGGCCTGTCGTGTTTTGTTTTCCGGTGCCCTATGTCAGAATAGTAATGTTGAATTCTTGCAATAATAACAACCATATTATAAATGCTGCCATTAGTAATTGATTTATTCATTAAATATCTAATTGCGTAAATCGATCAGTCAGTGAACAAAAGTTTCATAGCCCTGTTATATAGTGTCTAAATTTGTTAATGGCATGAACAACAAAGCTTAAAAAACTCTTTTCGACTCTGGAGGTATAGTTTAACTTCTGCGGGAGTCAGAATTTTTTACCGATATAATAGATGGCATAGGGAATCAAATCTTCTATCCCAATACATCTTGCTCCTAGAGCTGCGTACGAAAGCATCCGTCGAGATATGTATAAAGGTAACTTCTAGTTAGGTCCCCTTAATATAGGTGCTTCAGTAAATTTTGGTTTTCGTGGTTTTAAAAGCTAACTCGAAAATCGAAGTCCACTTATATTCACAATCTTTGGTAAGTAATTTGAAGAGAGGAGATGTTATTTTGGTGAAGTTTTTACCTAAATCTCCGATAATACCCCGTAAATCCTAGAAAACTTCTAACATCTCTTTGACAACTTGGAATGGATAGGTTAGAAATGACTTCAACTCTTCGCCTTCATCAACTCTAATCCCATCCTCGAAATGTGGTGCCCTAAAACAATACCTTCGAAGTGAACATCATAAAACATTTTTCATGACTAAGTGAAAGGTTTGCTTCTTGACATCTTTTTAAGACTTTTTTCCAAGTTTTCTAAAGCCTCCTCAAAATGTGTCCCCATAAAACGTCTGTGAAATCATCCATATACACCTCTGCTACGCTCATGTATCAGATCAAGAAAAAAATTCCTAATATCGCTCTTTGTAATGTTGCGTGCATTGCATAACCCAAAATGGAAATACTCGATAGGCATAGGGTACCCCAAGGACAAGTAAATGTGGCTTTATCTTGGTCTTCAAGTGCTACTTGGATTTGATTGTAACCACTAAACCCATCTACAGGAATGAAAAGTACTTTTTACCTGCTAATGTATCTAATACTTGATGCTATGAAAGGTAAGGGAAAATGGTCTTTAAGAGTAGCTTTATTCAGGCTTCTCGGTGAGTCAACACACACCCTCCATTTTCCATTTTTCTTAGGCACAATCACCAACGGAGAAGCCCACCGACTATTCGAAATAGGATAGAGGAAATTAACATTTAATAATTTTTGTAGTTCTTCCTTGACAATTTCCCTAAGATTTGGATTCATCCGATCTTTGAGGCTTCCGTCCGATTGGTTTGCAATTTGCCTCTATATAGATGTGATGAGTACAAGTCTTGGGACTTATCCCTTTTCATGTCGATGTATTCCCGATGCATACATGCGAGAAGAATGTCTCCGTAATACTTTGACTAACTCTTCTTGTTGAGATTTTTTCTAGGTTTTTGTTTATGTTCAAGGTTTTGCCTGGAAAAAAATTTCACTTGTAGAAAAGTTGCCAAATTTGTCCATAGAATGAAGAGACATTTGCCTAGATGACAAGAATTCAATATTGGATCTCTCTTGAAATGATTCTTGTTTGTGTTCGGAGAAGATCTCAAAGTTTTCTAGAGTATTCGAGAATTTGATTATCTTCACTAATTTCTGAAATTGTGAAGAGTGGTTGTAAATATTCTTCATCCTCTATCCATTGAGTGTCATCTAGATACCTTAATTGTCCTAGTCAGAGGATATAAAGTAAATTTCTTTGTTGAACTACCATCAGTAATATACATATCACCGGACCTACAACTAATAAAAGCACGTCAGTCGTAGCCAACCAAGGTCTTCCTAGTAGCTAACAGGGATGGCCTCCTAGATTATTCTTGGGTGTTAGGATCATGAAAATCCACAGGGTACTCCCAAGAGTCCCAGGGACACCTTTGGGAATGTCTTCTATTACCCCATCTGGTTTGATTACAGATCTATCTGCTAATTGTAATAGTGTGGGTGTAAAGAGAAGATTAGGAAGTTTCAGTTTGTCCATGATTTGTCTACTCATGATGTTGATTGCTGCTCCTAAGTCAATGAGTGTGTTCTGGATTTCAATTCCATTGATGTGAATTTTGACAACTGGATTTCCTGGGTCAAGATACTTTGGAATAGAAATCTTGCCCATCATAATGTCTGCTATTTGTCCTGCCAGTTGAATTTTCTTGGTTTCTCTTATTCTTTTTCTTGTTGTCTTCATACTCAACTCCTTTATTGTTTTGGCTAAAATTGGAATTTCCTTGATGGCTTGTAATAATGAAATTTTAATGCAAACATTTCTCAGCTCATCTAGGAAATCATAATTAGGCACCATGATTTGTTTTTCTACACCTCTATCAATTTGTAATCTTTCTGGAAAGGGAGGTATAGAAGTAGATGTGGATGGTTGCTCTAATACAGGAGTTGAAATTATTGGATCTTTTTGCTTTAATTTTTCAGTGTTTGGGCCTTGAAAGGATGTGTCTTCCTCAAGACTTTTATTCACCTGTAGAGAGTCTTCCTCAGAGTTATCTTGTTCTTGTATGATCACAGAAGGTTTCCTCTTTTCAAGTATTCTTCCAGACCTAAGTTGAACATCACTAAGGTCTAAAGGAGTAATTAAATAAGTTGGAAACTGTTGGCCTTCTATCATGTATTTGTTCTGAGGATTTTTATTATTGGGGTTTGGTATGGGTTGAGCAGGCAATTGATTTGATTTTTGAGGGAATGGTAATGGAAGTGGTTGATTTTGATGTGGTAGGTTCTGATGATGTTGTTGAGGATTTTGTTGAAAATTTTGTTGAGTATTTTGAGGATAAAAATGTGGGTATGGTGGATAGGATGGTGGATACTGATAGTATGGAGAGTATCTTCCATAGGGACTTTGTGTTCCTTGTGCCCAAGATTGAGATTGATTTTGAAATTGGGGCCAAGGTTGCTGCTAAGAATTCCAAGGTGGAGGTTGATTATACATTTGATCATGGAATCCTTGTGTTTGAGGTCCCTGCCAAGGTCTTCTAGATACAAAATTGAGAGACTCTGTGGAATCTGTAGGAGTTTCCTCCTGAAAGACAGCTTTGAGACCCAGAAGAGAAGGACAATTCTTGGTCTCATGTTTTTCAGAACAAATGACACAGGTTTCTACAACTTTTACATCCAAAGGACACTCTCTCAAGGCATGTTTCTTTCTACATTTGGGACAAAATATTGCCAAGGCATCAGATTCAGCCTTTTTCTTGTTTTGTATCTTAAGGGTGTCTATTTGTTCACTAATACTCCATAAGATGTCGTATTTAAAATCATCAAGCATATGTCCTATTTCTGATCTACTTACTGTCCCAGAAGTAGACTTACTTGCCCTTGCAAGAGCAGGATCTCTTGGACCTTTGACAGTTTTAGATTTCCCTCTTGAAAGGTTGATACATAACTCAGATATTTCAGGCAATGTGAGTTGTGATATATCCCCTTTTCCCATCATGTTGAGGATATCCAACCATTCATCCCTAATTGTTTTCAACAAAAGAGCTTTTAAGGTGTCTTGATCTAGGTTTTCCATTTTTGCTCTTTTGATGTTGTAATTAAATCTCTCCAACAAATCTTCCAAATTTTCATCTTATTTTTGTAACATCTTGAACACTTCTTCCTTATGATTAACCGGCATACAATAATCCAAATACCTCTCTAGAAATTCTTGTTTCATGTCTTCCCATGTTCTAATAGAACTGCTGATTAGACTCATAAACCACTTCAATGCTACTCCTTTCAAGGTTGAAGGGAATAATTTCAGTTTTTGAGCATCTTGTAAGTAGTCATAAGTTCTACACAACACTTCAAATTCAAATAATAAGGTTTCAAAATCTTCAGTTTTAAGTCCATAGAAGTTTGGAAGGATAGAGGGTGAAATGTTTTTCATGGTTGTATTGGTTTCTTCATCAATTATAGGGAACCCAAAAGAGTTTCCTATTTCTCTTCTACCTCTTCCTCCATCTGCACCTCTACCTCCTTCTCCTCTACCTCTACCTCTACCTCCAAATAGTGTGTGTTCTCCATTAAAGACTCCTCCTCCTCCTTCTTCTGCCATGATTGACTCTCTTGTGGAAGTGGAAAGATTTGTGTCCCTAACAGGAGTTTTTAGATCTTCTTCTATGGCAGGTTCAGTGGATGAAGTGGAAGGTTTATCTAATGGAATAGTTGACCTTAGATCTTCTAGAAGTCCAGGATCAGTAAAGGATGGAATGTGGGTCTAAGTTGAAGGTAACTAGCTCTGGATCTAGATGAAACAAGTGGTTTTCTAGAAATCAAACTTCTGCTTCTGCTGCTTATAAATCTTCCCCTTGAATCTCTCTCCCTACGCATATAATTGTTTTTGGATGCTAAGAAACAAAGTTTACCTAGTTTTCACTTCCTCGGCAACGGCGCCAAAATGTTTGGTCTCAATCTAGTCTCCTAAATTGAGTTCATTTAATTGTCAACTAGGGTTGGTAAACTGCTGAAGTGAACTTCACCATATGTGCCTAGGTGTTTTGTCTCTTAATGCGTTGTGTTTAGTGTTTTATGATGTTTTTGGTCTTTTTGGTAGTTTTATGTTCACAAGGAAAAATGACTAGAAAGCTAGTGGAAAGAAGCTAATGATTAAAACAGAGTGAAACCTGATTGGTTGATGACAAGTGGTGAATGCAAAGGCAACTACTGAAACAAAATCAAATCCAAACTATGACTAAACAGAAACAAATCTTGATAATTACTTTTAAGCAAATGATTCAAAACATAAACTCAACTTGTCAAATTCTTTCATCAAAGGTATTTTGAGAGAGAGTTTGAGACATGGTCAGCTAAGCATGCAAATTCTCCTAACTAAACAGTTAAACAACTAACTTATAATGATGCAAAATTTTATCCATGATTAGAGATTTGTTGAAGCATATTTTGAGTAAAACATTGATACCATCATAAGATCTCTACTTTAAGACTAGTTCCCAACTCTATTCTGCAACTTAGTTTGATAACACTACACTTCACTCAAAGGTTATAGATTTTTAAAATAGTCTTTTGAGGAAATGTTTGTTTGTGAGATGATAAGGAAGTTGCAGAAGTACTTCAGGCCTTAAAATGATATTGTCTTCTGTTCATATGGTTATGAATCAATTATAGATTTTAGAACAAGAAGAGGTTTGTAAATAATGAAGGTTGTTTTTTTAAGTTTAACAACTGAAGTAATCTAATATGCAGTGAATGACAACTAAATGTGGAGTGCAAATGCAATGAGTTAAGCTAAAACTGAACTTAAGATGTCACTAATCTAAAACAGTGCTGAACTACCAAGTCATTATCAAACTTAAAACAAAATAACTGAGCATGAATTAAGTGCAATTAAACTCCGGAGTATCCTAACTAGGCTATCATGCATTATTCTATGGAATTATACAGTCTGTTTGTCCATCATGATTGGTATTTTGGAAGAGCTTCTTAGAACAATCATAACTGTACAATTCAGTGAAAATGCAAACATAAAGACTGAAAGCAATTAAAAACTAAGATATCATAGCTATCTCCTACCCATCATTATGATATTTTGGAAAAGCGTTTTAAGAGCAAGAACAGCTATGGTACTTAGTGGAAACATACAACTGAAACGTTCAAGATCACAATCATGCTTAAGACATTATAAGGAATTTTTGGAAGAGTTTCTTCTTTTGGAAGAGTACTTACATTCATCATTATAATCTTTTGGAAGAGCTTTCTTCTTGTGGAAGAGTTAGAATGAGTACAACTACAGTAGCTAATTAAAACAACTATTAATTCAAATTCAAAACGTAAAGGCAGCTAGAAGACTTATCTAATTTACGCAAAATAAATCCATGCAAGAGGCAGGGGCCCTCTATTACCTGACGGAATTCAACTCCAAATTAAATCAACGCCTTCACAACAACACTGTTTGCTTCATTAAAGATGAAAGAACTTGAACATAACACTCCGCGTCTTCAGAAATGTAGCACAAAGTCTAAAAAAAATCTAGCATAAAATCTAACATCAAATCTAACATAGCTCTCGGTTTCCCAAGTGTTTATAAAGAAAATGCACATAACAAGACTTGCAACAATTCAGGAACACTGTCTTTCCTTATCGGAATCACATTAGGACTCTTGAAGTGGCTGCGTGAAGAGGAAAAAGACATCTGGACTGAGACAGTCCTAATAGAAGTCTACTTTCCTAAATGTGTTCCCACGTTCCAAAACCGTACCCAGAATTCGTTTCTTCCTCCATGATGAGCAATGAACCATGTAGACATGACGTGGATTATGCCCATATGCGGTTTTTCTTGAGAGGCCACCTGGAACATACTCAAACGTGAAGGCAGCTGCAGAATCGCCGGTTAGCTACGGAATGTCTGCATTCTGCAGCTAGTTTCGGTCAAAATTCTTTATAATGGCAAAAATCACAAAACTTAGCAAGTCAGTCATGTAAATCATTCTAGAAGTAATTTTAACTATATTCATTGATCAATTGGGTCTAGGATAGCAATGGACAAGGGAAAATGAGGTAAAATGAGGTGAAAGAAAGCACAACTTTGAGGCTCAACACAAATGTCCCCGAAAAAACCCAATGCGGGAAAACCGGTGCAGCAGCTCTAGAGGGTTTTATTATTATGCAGAATCTAAATACAACATTCTAGGCACCAGAAACAATTTTCCCTACAAATAAATTACACAACAGTTGTACCTTATCACTCGGAGACAGAAAACATGGCTGATTCACACCCTCAATCAGGAATTACATATAACGAGCCCTTTATCGCCCACCGAAACCCTCAGCGTAGCTCCTCCAGCCTCTACGTCAGCCCCTATAGCCCAATGAAGCCTCTACGTAGCACAGGCTTCCCCTACGTCACTTTGAAGGCCTCTGTGTCACCCTTTACGTGGTCTTTGCATAAGCTTGGCTGGGTTGTGTCCCTCCTGCTGGCCTATGCATTACCTGGTACGATGTTGCCTCTCTGCTACTATATTCTCGGCCTTGGATCAGATATCCCTTGTCGGTCTCTGCCCATCAATGTACTGCAAACTCACTTTGAAATACGCAGCAAACCTCACCCCATAATTTCAAGTTAGCTTCAGTGCATCCGCTATGTGTGTGTTCTCAAACTAACCCCAAGCCTTTTCCATTATACTTTTCTCGTTGACAAACCAACGGTTATGATCTAATCTCTAATCGACGACTAAGATTAAAAGAATGTTTGATCCACGTCACTTAGAACATTCTCATCACATGTGTAAATTAATTCACTAATTTTTTAATTTCTCTAAGTTAGACTGAAGGTCCCCATTAAAAAATTTAATTTAATTGTTGAGAATTTGGAGGGATAGTGATTAATACAAATATTCTTCTTGATAATTACTTGTGAGCTTACTTGTGTTACTTGTGCCTTCTCTTCTTTTAGCTTAGTTAATATTTCATCAAGTCAATTATCAAAATGCACAAGACACAAAAGTTAGCCTCCTAGAGCCAGGGCAAAACCTCTCCCTCTTGGAGAGGAAAACCCACAAAGAATTATTCTTATATATCTTCAAATGACAATTACCATGACCTAGACTCAGACCCTTAACCTAAGTACCATGTCTCCTCTTCTTTGATGATTTCCAACGTTGATACTTCTTCTTGCACTGAACTGTACTATCTTACACCAACACTTAGAGAACACGGTGTCTAAGTATTTCTTTGTTGACTTGGTTACTCAAACACTCTATCTCAGTCCCATTCCATAAGATTTTTTAGATGTTAGGCTAGGTCATTCGGTACCCTTAACTTCTTATTAACTTGAGGTTACTTCACTTGGGATATACTCTATTTCCTTTATGTATACATTAGGAAGGTAAATCGTAGATTTATATTCCTTATTTTCCTCACACTATAATGTCACAGTTTTAGGTTGTTGTAGTATATCCACGCTTTTTTTAGTCTTGATTAAATGATGTTATCCACACTGGAATCTGCACTTAACCCTGGTTGAGATCTGCACTTCTTCTTATCTAAAAAACATTATATTTTAGTTCATAATATTCTGCAGTTTATCCTCAGAAGAATTTTCACTTCTATTACAAATTAACCCACAATTATTCTTTCAAAAATCCACACTGAAAAACCCTGAACATGAGTTCAAAAATCCGCACTGTATTATGTGCCTCTGTATTTCCTATACCTCTGAAATTCGCACTGTAGTATGTGTGTCTGTATTTCCTATACCTCTGTACTTTCGCAATTTTCTATGTTTCAAATGAGCCGCAGTGTGGGGGTATATATAAGGCACTGATCTGACATTTGGGCCGACCATACAGCCGACCTTAACACAACATGTAGGCCGACAAGAGATGTAATTTCTTCAGCATTTCATGAGGTATTTCTTCAACATTGTTGAAGGTTGTCTTCACTATATTTTGGAGCTTGTCTTCAACGTTATATGAGGGTTGTTGAGAGCTTCATCACAAGGTCTTCAGGGCATAAACATCTAAACTAAATCCTTCGTGTATATGACACTTAATTATAGAAGAATACAAAAAACGTATAAGACATCAAGACTCAAGTTTATAACCTATATATTAAAAAAAAAATCATGAAACCCATGAAACAAGTACACCAAAAATACATTTTATTATCTTTGTCTTCTTCTTCACATAAATACGTAATTACATAGTCAACATGAAGACCGATCTAGTTACACTTTTCAACACTCCCTCTTAGCTAGGGAGGTATTCATACAATTACATGGTTTCTTTCAAACTAAAGGATCGGATTGGTAATCACATCTATATAGCATCATATCAACTAGCATTTTCCTAGTGCAAGGCCTTGACTAACAGCCCCATCTCTCAATGAGACAATGGGCTACAATGTTGGCGAGACACATGACTTATAGACACCATCATCATTGTCTCTCCAAGGTACATACTCCACCTAGGTGTTCCCAAAGTATGACCTTCTTAGACTATTCTTCTCTTGGGTATCTAGCCCTCAAAGAATATCGGTCCCCGACTACTCTTATCTTAAATGCCCTAACACATTCTTAAAGAGTATCGAATGTGAGATGATTACCCAATCCTCCATTATGTCTTCCCAACTAAAGACAAGAATGATGTGTCTATCTCTCCCTCTCAACCAGGGAGGAACTATTCCACAAGGGAATGTACTCATTCCTATACAAGGAATGTACCTAAGCTCATTCTTAGTAATTACCAAGTTTCTTCCCAAGTAAGAAACTTATCACCAGGCTCCCTCTTAACCAGGGACCTCCAGCAACAATGGTGAGACACCCAGCTGCTCATGAATAATTCCTGTCCTTGATGTCATGGATTTCGATATTGAGAAATCTTCAACTTTTAGCTTCATAGGGCACAAATCATCCATCACTTTCATCCACGAGTCATGTCAGCTATCATAAAATGATTCATCAGACTTTCTTATCTGGTCCACTTTTATGCCAGGCTACTTTCCTTCGAATCATCTCCAAGGATCATACATCCTTTCCCATGATTAGAAGTCTTAAGTGATGATATTTCACCATGACATCTTCCTGTAGGTATTATCACTAGAAAATTGGACAAGCAAAGATGACATTATTAAATGTCAGGCAGAAGGATTTACAGGGCTGAGGCACATTAGAGAATCTGAAGTATTTAAAAATATCTAAGGTCTAGAAGGAAAACCAAATTGCGCACTGAAGAAACCAACAAAATGTCCCTTTGCGCGCAATTTTCTTTGATAAGCGCACCTTTGTGCGGCTTTTCCTCTAAAAGCTGCGCGGACCTGAGAGTGGTAGAATTCACTTTCTGGGTCCACAAGGCACACTCCAGGACATTGATCCCACACTTGAGGCCACCTAAGGACAGACGCCCAAGCCTCCTTAGGACCTCAAGGGAGCACACAATGGAATAATATGCCACACAATGGAATCACCCTCCTCTCTTAGGTCACCATCCATCAATGTACCAAGAGAGGGAAGGAGAGTTTGAATTCTCCTATAACAGGCCACCAAGATATGAACAATATGAGAACATATTGCTATGTTGGCAAGAATTTCCCCAAGAAATCCAGCAGTGTGTGATCTGGAGCAGAGATAGAGGGGATTCAGTCGTTGGCCATCCAATAACTCTAGCCCTTTGGAGTAGAGAGAGGTACTTTGCGCCAAGGTAGCTCGGAAGTAAAGACATCCTTGCATCGGGTCTTAGAACTAACTAGTTCTAAGGGCCCCTTGGCAAGTGGGTAAATGTTTCATCCTTTATTCCTACCATCACTCAATAAGAGGGGACGTAAGTGCTACTGTTTGGATTATTGAATTTGTTTGAATCTATTTAGAGCTTTTGTATTATTTGTTTTAATTTAGTTTTTCTTTTTGAATATGCATGCTATTTCACTATTTAGTATGTTTATTTCTTAGCATGTTCACTAACTTTCTTGACTCCCTTTATTTTCTTCTCATGACCAAGAAAATTAAGAGGAAAAAACCACTCCTCTTAAGCAGGTGTGATTTGTTACATTCGTGCGCCAAACACACATACACAGGATTGGCGACTCCACTACTTTTATTTCCAAGTTTATATGGTTGTGTCTTTTTGCGGATACCTCTTTCTTTGCTTTGGAGTTTGGTTGGAACTGCTCCCTTTCTCTCCTTCATTGCCTGATTCACCCTCATTGAGAGGTTGAAGTTGAAGAGCTCCCAAGATTTCTTTGTAGGAAAATCACGTAACTTTTTCACAGACAGACGCGCCCGACCGTGTGTGTTCAGTAGTGACCTGCGCGTAGCCTTCGCGCCTGTGTTAGCCTTTTGCGTGCAAAAACCAATAGTAATTTGTTGCTATTTCCATTTATTTCTTGCTTTTAAAGTGACTGGCAACCCATAAAAAATCTTCCAGCACTGGTTGAGGTGTCCTATCACTTGTTAAATCTCACTCTTAGATGTGTTTTAGTAGTTTAGACGTTAGTTTTAAATTTCAAGTTTATTTTCGCAAAGTTAACACAGTTTAACTAGGGGGGATATTAATTTGCATTCTGAAATAATTTATGTTTTGCGAATTTAGGCACCAAAAAACACTTAGGTAATTATTCAAAGTAAGTGGCCCCATTCCATGCATGCTTAGCTAAACATTTTTCATTTTCCTAGTTTAAAATTCATTAGTTGTAGTTCAATTTTTGACACTAGGATTCGGGACCAGGATCGAATTATCCTTAGAGAGAAATTAATCTCTACTACATTTTCACCCTTGGGTGATCCTAGGAAATCATATGAACATTCTCTGCTTATAATTCACCATCTCCCTATAGTTGATCATTTAGATTAACTAGAAATCATCGTAAGCGGCCCACATCGACACATGTTTTTCTTTTGAGCAAGGAACAACCAAACCTAGTTTAAATAGGGGATTTTGAAAAGTATCACTGCATATCCACATGTTCAAACTATGCACTTGTTCACCACTTGCTCGCACACATTCACACCCTAAGTAAATTAAATCCACCTAAAAATAACTTAACTAAACTCACTAAACTCTCCCCACAGGGGCCACAAGAGAATTTATAGTTTAAGTTAAGACCAAGGGGCTAGGCATCGAATAAGCCGCCTTGGTCAGTCTACATATTGAAACATAAAAGTTGATTATTTAGGGTGTTGAGTGTCAAAAGTGTTTTCCATATTCATACATATTTCCATTATGTCATAACCATTTAGCTTTTATTTCATAGCCATTTGACCTAAAACCCTACATCAAGTAACCATTTTCATAAATATATGGGTTAGGATCCTTGTTTTCCAAAGTTATTTATTTTATGTATTTTAAGTGAATTTATGATTAGAAACTAGAAAATTAACATAGTTTCATATATCTATATATGTGTTATGAGTTTTGTGACATGTGTAGGTCAAAATGATACTTCTAGAAGACCCTTATGTGGCACTCTAAGGCCAAATTCGAATTTGGTTGGAGAAGATTATGGGATCAAGAGGATATGTGTCTCACTTCCTTGTTGTATTGAAACTCTAAGAGGATATGTGTCTCATCTCTTAGTTGTGTTGAAACTCTAGAAAGATAAGTGTCTTATCATTTCCTATTTTGATTGTAACTTTAGAGATGGAGGGAGAGATTCATGGACTTCCATTAATGAGATGACTCCTCATATTTTGTATAAATATGAGAAGCTTTCTCCTATCATAGGTAATGAGGAAGTAATGAGGAAGTAGATTTGTAACAAAGCTTAAGATGGAATGGGATGTAGATTTGTGAAGTTTTTCAATAAAGAAGTTCCTTGATGGTGTTTTGATTACAATTTTAAGGAGCTAAGGACTACACCAAATTGGTAGCAGAGGGCCCCTGCTATCCAAGGAGGCTTTTACATGTTTTCTAGATAAGTTGCTTTCAATTCTGTTTTGTCATATTTCCTTACTTAGATTGCTTTCTGAAATCATAGCTTTTAGCATAATTTTTCATGGCAGCCCGGGCATTTGCACATCTTTTTATAATGACTAATGACATGGAATCAATATTGTCCTTCTGCTAATTTACTTTTCTTAGTTTTTGTTTAATTCCAGCACTGCTTTGTTCATTTCAGTCCTGCACATTTGCTTTAGTAGTTAGATTAGATATTAAATTGCTCATGTCATTTTCAGTTACCTCCGAAAGCCATAGCGAGACTAATGGTGAGGAATTGAAGTATGAGTGTGTAGTTTGATATTAGTTTACTTTTCTGCAAGTTAGATATTAAACTGTTCATGTCATTTTCAGTTACCTCCGAAAGCCATAGCGAGACTAATGGTGAGGGATTGAAGTATGAGTGTATAGTTTGATATTAGTTTACTTTTCTGTAAGATAGATATTAAATTGCTCATGTCATTATCAGTTACCTCCGAAAGCCATAGCGAGACTAATGGTGAGGGATTGAAGTATGAGTGTGTAATTTGATATTAGTTTATTTTTCTGCAAATTAGATATCAGATTGCTCAAGTTGTTTATGATTACCTCCGAAAGCCATAGCGAGACTAATGGTGAGGGGTTAGAATATGAGTTGATGTAATTTGATTTTAGTTTTACTTTACTTGCAATCTTTTCTTTGAGTACAGTTTCTTTTGTGTTTAGACAGCAGCAAGGATAATGGTTTTCATGATCAATAGTTCACTGTTTGTTTAACTAGAATAGTGGCACATTTTCATTTCCTTTTAGGAACTAATTTTGTCATTGTATGTTTCAAAATCCTTTTGAAGTTTGAAAGTTTGGTAAATCATTATAAACGACATCATTGCCTTGAACAATCATAACCATACTTGTCTTTTAGAATTTCCATCTCACATTAGGAAACCAACCAAGATAAAAAGAAAAAAACCAAAAACGACAAAAAGTAAGAGATAAGTTATCTTGCACATATAGTGAGCGACACTTCGTCAGCTTACGAATCCCGGATTGACAAATTAATGTAGCAATTTAGGACACACTAAATTGACCAAACATTTTAGCGCCATTGCCGGGGAAGTGTAACTAGGTAGCCTTATTTCTTACATCTAAAAAAAAATTAATAATTCTTGAGTATGCTCTCCTCCTGCACTTTGTGTGATCTGGAGGATCAGAAAAAGAATTGTTATGTAAAAAAAAATTAATAATTCTTGAGTATTCTCTCCTCCTGCACTTTGTGTGATTTGGAGGATCAGAAAAAGAATTGTTATGTAAAAAAAAAAAGGGAGACAAAATAAAACTTCATCATTTCAATTGATTCAACAATTTTAAAAAATAAAAAATAAAAATAAATAAAAATAAATAAATAAATAAATAAATTGTTTTCATGAAAAACTTTGATTTCAATAAATTGTTTTGTTTAATGAATATATATGTGTATTTTTAAATTTTTGAAAATATGACATACATAATTTTATTAAACAAATCAATTAAAAAATAAATGAAAAAATAAATAATTTTTTTTTGTTTTTTTTTGTTACTAAGATATATATGTATATTTTTTATTTTTGAAAATATATATATAATTTTAATAACAAATCATTAAAAAAAAAAAATTCAATAACTTGTTTTGTTTAGTAAATTACATATGTATATTTTTAATTTTTCAAAATATAACATGTGTAATTTTATTAACAAAACAAATAATAAAAAAATCATTTTGTTTAGTAAAATATATATGTGTATTTTTAATTTTTAAAAATATAACATATAGTTTTATTCAAAATAAAAAAAAATAAAAAATAAAAAATAAAAAAAAATTGAAAAACAAAAGCAAACGCAATAGCCTTTAAAAAAAAAAACTTTGAACTATAACAAGACCTCCAAGCTAGCCTAAGACAATACAACTCTCCTCGATAAAAAATAAAATCAAGAGGTCCATGGTGCATGCAAAATTGAAGCAAGAGAAGAAGTTAGAAAAGAAGAAGCAGACCAAGTCTCATGATGCTGCAGAGAAAAGAGCTTTGGAGCTTGGAGAAGAGCCTCCAAAAACAAAGGTTCCCCACACGATTGAAAACACACGGGAGGCTAGTGAGACTGTTTGGCGGCCTGATGGTGCAGAGTTGTTTGCAGATAATGCTGGTGATGAATTTAGTGCACATTTCAGCCGCATTCAAACACCAAAAGTTCTGATCACGACCTCACGCTTTCGGTGCACTAGAGGGAAGCCAAGGGAAACGAGAAATTTACAGCAAAACTGAATACATAATCATTTAACAAATCTGTGATTTAGAGAGACTGTTCTTCAGGAAGCCAAGTTGGTTTCAAATTGAACTCAATTGATTGATGCATGTGGAAATTAGCAAATAATTTCATTCACCAGAAGTCGTATTTCATTCCCAGAAAAACACAACTGTATTTGACACCTGATTTCAAAACATAAATTCGGAGCAAAATAAGGAGAATTTCAAAAAACCAAGACATGAGTTTTTCCGGGAACAGGGGCAATTAGATAACCCAGAAATTGTTTTAAGCAATTCGTGGCGGTCTGGGAGAATTTTTCGGTTCTTTGAAGCCCATTTTTGCCTACCGCGTGAGGAAAAACGATTTTCTGTTTGCACAGTGGAGAGTTTGAACGACACTCTGCACTGATTTCACCAATAATCTGAAGAAGACGAATTTTAAATGAAATCAAATTCTATCGTGGCATTCAATCCACATTTCAAACGATTTTGATATATCGAAGAGTTCAAATTGACTTCGTCTACTTTCTGAATGTTGGATTTCGTTAATTCTTCTCCCTTGCATTGTTTGAACGGCTGACACTTCTGACTCTTCAGCCTGCAAAGCACTGATATTTCTTTCAAGTTCAGAAATGTACTGAAGTTTCCGAACACGAGAATGCTTTCTTGAATCAGCAACACCTTATTTTGACTTTAGAGAATCAAGCTCTCAAGAAGCGTATCACTGGTCTTATTCAAGAAAAGTTAATAAAAAAATGCTGAACATGAATTGCTGATAAAGGATGCACAAAGATTGAAACATTTGTACCAACAACAGCAAATGCAGTAGAATTCTTCATTACAGCCAAGTCATATGCATCAGCTCCCAACTTCTTTGGATCTTGATTTGCAGCAACTAAAATTATTGTCAACAGTGCTTTCGCTTTCATTCCTTCATCTTTTGCTGTGCCAATTGTAAAGGAACGTGAAGTAAAAGCAAACCACCAACAGATTATTAGCGGGGTTTCTATTCTTATGTATGGGATTTCATCAGTTATCTTCTTCCAGCATCACTTGCAATGTTTCTCTTTTATGTTTTTGGTCTAGAGCAGTTTATTGGCAGGTGGTGGTTCACATTGGAGTTTGCTTGTATACAATAGGAGAATGGCATTCTTGTTTTTAGTTTTTATTTTTAATTTTCTTATTTAATAAATTGTTTTGTTTAAATTATATATGTATATATATATTTTTTTAAATGTAACATATATAATATTAAAAAAAATAAAAAAATTGCAATTCTCTTTTTCAATTTTGTTTTGATTATTTAAAAAAAAAAAAATGAATAATTTTGAATCAATGAAATGAATAAGTTATTTGCTCACTTTTCTGAAGTTATTGATTAATTTTGGACTGATGATGAAAGATGAATGGCTAAATTTTTATTCAAGATTTTTAGCTACAGAAACCATCGACATTCTGCAGCTAAAGTCCAATTCCGCAGCTGTTCTCCAATTCCGCAGCTGAAAAACCTCATTGTTCAAATCAGCATAACTTTCTCATACAAAGTCAGATTTTGATGATTCAAGTATCTTTGGAAATGTCTCAACAAGATCTACACAATGAGAAATCTATCATTAGAGTGTGAAATGGTAAATAATGAAATAAATTTCTGAAAAGAAGCAACATTCAACTTGAGGCACTAATTCCAAAATAGGTATAAATTCTTTTGATTTTTCCTTTGAGAACTTGTTTCATTAATACAAATTCTTAGTTTTGTGTGTAAATATCATAACTAGAGAGATTGATCACCTCTCTCCTTTGATAATCTTACATTCCATTGCAGAAGAAGTATTCGTTTTTTTTTTGCAGGTTCCAGGAGGAAAGACAAATGACTACAAGAGAATGGTGTCTCTCTAAGAGACCAATTTTTTTCATAAGAGGATGATCAACAACAAAGAGGAAATATGCTGATGCAAAATCAGATCCAAACACTTGAAAAACTTTCAGATACTATTGTCTCCATCACATCCATACCTCATAATAAACCATTCACCTCATTTCACTTCATATTTTCCATTTACATGCACATCCACTTTCCATTTATTTTTTTCCATTCATAACCCACAAATAAAAGCAAGAGGCTCATTCACATGCTTATTGCCCATTGCCATTTCTACTCCCCATTGCCATCTTCCATTTTTATCTTCCATTTCTTATCATTTTCATTCCGCAAATAAGCCCTGCTTCATTGCAAATGATTGAGTCCATAGTCCTTTGAGTCTAAGTTCTTTGTAAAAACACCTTGAGGCTTGCATGCCTTAATGGCAAGTTCTCATGCTGACAAACAATGGGAATACATTAATGTCTCTTGTTCGTCAGATCTTCTAGGTGACTCGACATCAGCAAAATCATTCGTACCTAGCAAGATGTGTTTGGGCATCTTGGCTCTCATTGTCATCAATGGTGAGAGTTCTCGTGTTGACTAGTGGCATCCATTAATGGCCACTAAGTCAACAATTTCCTACTATGTTCGACATCAGAACATATTTTCACATAGTAGGAATTATGCTAATGAGTTTTGAAGACATGAAGACTATTATTTTCAGCATTTTGGAGCAGATTCAACAAGTTTTAGTAGAAGCAATAAAAAGTCATCTTATCTCTTTATCCATGACTCCTCTTGTTCAGCCACTTGAAGAAGAATATGATCAGAATTTTGCAGCCACCACACATGCACAACTCATCCACATTTAAGGTAAGTGAAGGTATGTTGTTTTCTAATTTTTAGTCATGTAATTCATTAGAATGCTAAAATTATAACTTTGGAAAAATTCCTCACTCCCTTTTTCACATTGTCATATCTTTAGTTGGGGGGGAAAGGACATCATTTCATATCCACATGTCATACACTATCACACATTTTCATTTCATTTCCACCCACATATACTTCCCAACCAACTATTGTTGCAACATGATCCAAAAGATTATATGCCTTGCAAATGATCATTTCATTGATGAAGTAATTGATTCTAAATGTTTTCATGAACTTTGATGCAACAAAGAAAATAAAGCATTGTTACACAAGAACCATTGCTCAAAAAAAAAAAAAAAATGTTGTCACACAAGAACCAACCATTGAGAAAAAAAAAATGTTGCAATCAAATGTATTATACTATGCCAAAAAAAAAGAAAATATCAAGAAGCAAAGTTTGGAACGAATCTATATGAGTCAAAACTCATAAAGGATAAACTCATGGACAAATGAATCATTGCAATAGTTTCATGAGGACATGCAATAACTTCAGTTGGAGGGTACATATTCATACATATGTACCCTCATACATATTCATACATATTCATACATATTCAGGTTGAGTCTCAAAAGTGTTTTCCATATTCATACATATTTCCATTATGTCATAACCATTTAGCTCTTATTTCATAGCCATTTGACCTAAAACCCTACATCAAGTAATTATTTTCATAAATATATGGGTTAGGATCCTTGTTTTCCAAAGTTATTTATTTTATGTATTTTAAGTGAATTTATGATTAGAAACTAGAAAATTAACATAGTTTCATATATCTATATATGTGTTATGAGTTTTGTGACATGTGTAGGTCAAAAGGAGACTTCTAGAAGACCCTTATGTGGCACTTTAAAGCCAAATTCGAATTTGGTTGGAGAAGATTATGGGATCAAGAGGATATGTGTCTCACTTCCTTGTTGTATTGAAACTCTAAGAGGATATGTGTCTCATCTCTTAGTTGTGTTGAAACTCTAGAAAGACATGTGTCTTATCATTTCTTATTTTGATTGTAACTCTAGAGATGGAGGGAGAGATTCATGGACTCCCATTAATGAGATGACTCCTCATATTTTGTATAAATAGGAGAAGCTTTCTCCTATCATAGGTAATGAGGAAGTAGATTTGTAACAAAGCTTAAGATGGATTGGGATGTAGATTTGTGAATTTTTTCAATAAAGAAGTTCCTTGATGGTTTTTTTATTACAATTTTAAGGAGCTGAAGAAGGATTACACCAAATTGGTAGCAGAGGGCCCCTACTATTCAAGGAGGTTTTGCATGTTTTCTAGATAAGTTTCTTTCAATTCTATTTTGTCATATTTCCTTACTTAGACTGCTTTCTAAAATCATAGCTTTTAGCATAATTTTTCATGGCAGCCCAAGCATTTGCACATCTTTTTATGACTAATGACATGGAATCAATATTGTCCTTCTGCTGATTTCTTTTTCTTAGTTTTTGTTTAATTCCAGCACTGTTTTGTTTATTTCAGTCTTGCAAATTTGTTTTAGTAGTTAGTTAAATATTAAACTGTTCATGTCATTTTCAGTTACCTCCGAAAGCCATAGCGAGACTAATGGTGAGGGATTGAAGTATGCGTGTGTAGTTTGATATTAGTTTACTTTTCTGCAAGATAGATATTAAATTGCTCATGTCATTATCAGTTACCTCTGAAAGCCATGGCGAGACTAATGGTGAGGGATTGAAGTATGAGTGTGTAATTTGATATTAGTTTATTTTTCTGAAAATTAGATATCAGATTGCTCAAGTTGTTTATGATTACCTCCGAAAGCCATAGCGAGACTAATGGTGAGGGGTCCGAATATCAGTTGATGTAATTTGATTTTAGCTTTACTTTGCTTGCAATTCTTGGATTTTTTTTAGCACAGTTTCTTTTGTATTTAGAGAGCAGCAAGGGTAATGGGTTTCATGATCAATAGTTCACTATTTGTTTGACTAATATAGTGGTACATTTTCATTTTCTTTTAGGAATTAATTTTGTCATTGCATGTTTTAAAACCCTTTTGAAGTTTGAAGTTTGGGAAATCATTATAAAGGACATCATTGCCTTGAACATTTATATCCATACTTGTCTTTTAGAATTTCCATCTCACATTAGGAAACCAACCAAGATAAAAAAAACCCCCAAGATAAATATAAAAAAACCAAAAACGACAAAAAGTAAGGGATAGGTTATCTTGCACATATAGTGCGCCACACTTTGTCAGCTTACGAATCCCGGATTGACAAATTAATGTAGCAATTTAGGACACACTAAATTGACCAAACAGACCCTACAAGAGTTCTTCTTGTTTGGACACCTGATCCCTTTTCTCCCAAAATTTGAGATTCTGGATGATTCTTTTGAACATACCTGGATGGAGCCTTTTTAGATAGATCTTCTTCTACTACTTCATTGGGTTCACCTTCTATATCATCTCTATTAGATGCAGGAATATATATATCATCATCATCTTCATTTGTTGTTTGAATTTCCCCTTTTGGAGCTGAGAGAGATTCATCAATTACAACATCAATGCATTCAACAATCTTCCGAAGTATTTTATTGTAGCATTTATATGCTTTATTTCTAGAAGAGTAACCAAGAAATATTCCTTCATCTGCTCTAGGTTCAAACTTGCCAAGTTTTTCATAATTATTCTTGATAAAACATTTTCTTCCAAAAACTTTAAAATGATTTACATTGGGAAGATTACCATACCAAAGCTCATATGAAGTTTTATCACTGTTTACACGAACATGTGCTTTGTTAAGAATATTTACCGCAGTATGTGTTGCTTCTCCCCAAAATGTGTCAGGTGTTCCTGAATCATCAAGCATAGCCCGAGCCATATGTTGAACTGTTCTATTCATTCTTTCTGCTACGCCATTTTGTTGTGGAGTACCAGCTACAAAAAACTGTCTTTTTATGCCATGTTGTTCACAAAAATCAAAGAATTCATCTGATATATATTCACCTCCTCGATCAGATCTAAGACACTTGATTTTTAGATCTAATTCATTTTCAACCAATTCTTTGAAGATCTGAAAATTTTCAAATGCTTCATCTTTGTGTTTTAGCAACCCAATCCAACACATTCTAGATAAATCATCAATAAACATAATATAGTATTGTTCTCCACGGGGTGACCTTTTTCTCATGGGTCCACATATATCAGTATGAATGAGTTCAAGAGGCTTACTTGCTGATCCTTCTTTGGCATTAAATTTCACTCTGGTTTGCTTACCGAATTGGCAAGATTTGCATATGGTACTTTTAGGAAGAGTAATATTTGGAAGATCACAAACAGCTTTGAGTCTGCTAGATTTGTTGATTTGAGAGAAGCTCAAATGCCCCAATCTTCTATGCCGTAAAAATTTTTCTGAAGATTTACCCAAGTGACATTATTCTTTACAGCTTTTCAATACATATAAATTGCTTGGTGTTCTATTTCCTTTTATGATTGTTTTTCCTGTATCAAGATCGCGTACCACAAATTCTTTTGAACTAAAGACAACTTCAGTTCCTTGATCGCACATTTGACTTACACTTAACATGTTATGCTTTAATCCATCCACATACATAACATTGTTAGCTTTCACCTTTTCTTTTAGATAAACATAACCTTTTCCCTTAATGACAACAGGAGTATCATTTCCAAAAGTAACATTCTTTTCTCTTTCTAGAGCATTGTATGCAAGAAGTTTATTTCTGCCACCTTTCATGTGTTTTGAGCATCCACTATCAATGTAACATTGATTTTATTCTCCTTCTACAAATAAAGCTATGCCACAGTTCTCAACCTGTAATTCCTTCTTTCTCCATAATTTGGAAGTTGAAGGTATATGGTCTTTTGGCTGAAATTTGCTTCTACATTTAGATTCTTCATGACCAAAGTTATTGCAATAAGCACATTCAATCTCATTTTGAAGAGGAGAAAAGTTTTTATATGTATTCTTCGTTATTCTAGTATCAATTCTTTTCTTTCTTGCTTCTCTATTCATGATGGTCTTGTATGCAACACATTGAACAGTTTTATGACCAAAATTGTGACATGAGAAACATTGTCCATTGAAGAAGAAATTTCTGCGATCATTGAACCTTCTATTTGTGTTTACCTGTTGGTTGGTATTTCTCGGAAAGGCATTTCTGTTAGTTTTTTTTGTATTGAGGTGGTCATGCTTTACCTGTAAAGTTTCTTTGTTTCCTTGCTGAGTGACAGAATGCTGTAGGCTGGTTGTAGCTGCTTTTAGATAGTTTGGTGCTAAAGACTGAGAAGATTCTCCGAGATATCCAAGACCTGTCTTTATAAGAGGAGAATGTTGTACCTTGATAATTTCATCTAAGGTTTCAGATCCTTTAGCAAATCTAAGATTCAAAATCTTTACTTTCTCAATTTCTTTTCTTAGACTTACTATTTTACATTCTAATTTCTCATTGTGCTTCTCCTTTTCTTCAAGATGATTTTTTAGAGTTTCTATGGATATTTTGTTTTCTTCCAAACATATTTTGAGCTGACTGATTTCTTCAAGAAAATCATTATCTTCTAGAGCATCCATAAATGTATCATTTTCTTCTCTAGAATCTTTTTCAAATGCCATGAGAAGTCTAAGATCTTGATCAGATTCTTCCTCAATGTCTGATGACCCATCACTATCTTCATGAGTATAATAAATTTTTCTAGTGCTAAAGCGATTCTTATTTCTTCTTGCTACTTCCTTTCCTTTTTCATGTGTTTCTTTATGAGGACACTTAGCAGCATGATGACCAAATCTTCCACAAGCAAAACATTTGAAAGGAAGCTTACCTCTGAACCTTCCAGTGCCAAGTTGGAGCTTCTTTACAAAATTTACCTCATCTTCTTCTGAAATATACCCTGATCCTTATGTTTCTTGTACTTATTTTCCTTTTGTAGAAGCTCTAAAGACGACTTCTTTGACTTCAGATGAT
Source organism: Pinus albicaulis (assembly GCA_034641835.2). Lineage (NCBI taxonomy): Eukaryota > Viridiplantae > Streptophyta > Pinopsida > Pinales > Pinaceae > Pinus > Pinus albicaulis. The sequence continues at coordinate 720,403,495 of CM076575.1, forward strand.
CCTCCTTTTCTCATTTCGCATGCAGTTAGAATGCCATGAATTTGAACAATAGTAAGACTTTGAAGACCCTGTTTCTCTTCAATAGCAGACACTTTTGACTCAAACTTTGAAGTTAGAGATCTTAAAAATTTTTCAACCAGAGTAGTGTCAGTTATGGTTTCACCCAAATTTCTCATACGATTTACAATATCATCTAGACGTAAAAATAAATTGGCAATTCTCTCCTCATTATGCATTCTTAGATTTTCATATTGAATTCTGAGAGTCTGGAGTTTAGCACTTTTTACCTTTGTATCACCTTCATAGCTTAGAATGATTTTGTCCCATATTTCCTTTGTTGTATTCAATTGCATGACCTTGACAAATTCTAGTTCAGTCAGACTCCCCAATAATGCATTGACTGCCATTGCATTTGTTTCATATTACTTTCTTGTCATTGCATCTGTTGGAACTGAGGCTGGATATTGATAACCTCCTTCAACAATAGCCCAGACGTCTTCTCCAAGATACTGAAGATAGGATCTTGTCCGTGTTTTCCAGAAGATTAAATTGTTTCCGTTGAAGAGTGGAGGCCTGATATATGTTGTCCCATCTTGATTGCTCATCTTGGCTGACCTTCCTTCTAGCGGTTAAGCTTCTTCAAAAAGACCTACTCTGATACCAATTTTTGGGAAAAATACTGAGGGGGGGGGGGGTGAATCAATATTTAGAACCTAAATTAATAAATTTGACTTTTTCTTTTGCAGAATTCCATACACGGATTTTATGAACAGAACTCGTGTATACACGTGGATATGCTGAAAGAAACTAACGTATACTGATATAAATTTCCAATTTAGAAAACTTCTCAGAAACAATATTTAAATCATATTTATCAGTTATGCATCATGTTAGATAATCAGTAAATATGTGCAATAACAGTAGTATAAAACATCACACAAGTGGAACACACATGAACACCAATATTTAAGGTGGAAACCCAATTTGGGAGAAAACCACCGCTGCTGTCGTCTCAGTCTTCAATATTTATTACATGGAAAAATATTTACAAAAATGTATTGATGCAGACTCATATCAGTATGCAGGCTTCTACCTGCAAAAATCTGCAACCTTCACTCGTTTACCAGCTGCTATTGGAAGGGAGCTCCAACCCCCTTTATTATCATTTACCAGCCACTCCTAGAAGGGAGCTTTAACCCCCTGAACATAACACCAGCTTCTACTGGCAGGAAGCTTCTACTTCCAAACTGAAGGCTTCAACCCTGAGACCGACTGCAGACCACGTTTCATCAATTTTCATACTGGATCAAACAGCTTCAACACAACCCTTTATCAACAATCATAAACTTTGCCCAACACTTCAATTAGAACAGTGAAAACACTGTGACCAGAACTTTAGAAATAACCCAGACTTCAAAATAGATATGCAGATACAAACTCAACCACATTCATTGATTTAAATAGCATACGCTACTTTGCTTCACTGAAGCTACGTACATATGCACTTTCCTGCACACCAACTGCATATACTTCTGTGTGTAATATTCTTCAGATTTTCTACCATACGCGCTTTTCATGAAGCAAACCCGCACATATATGTGTTTTTCATGAGACTAACTAGCGTATAGATCTGTAAAAATAAAATTGGCAGAATAGACCAGATCTATAAAACTTACCCAGATTTATTCATTTTCTTCAGCAGACTTGCGCCAGTTCTTCATCATTTCTTTAGTAGGTCATTATAGAGATTCATCATCATCAGATATAGAGATCTTGAACCATCATTATATCCATGGGTGCATCATAGATTGAGATCTAACAATTAAAAACATAGTTCATCCATGCAGATATTCCTTAAGGAAATTTATTCATTAACAACCCTTACACATGCACACCTTGCACTATGATCTTCTTCTCCTTATATAGATTTAGATTTTATCAATACCATGATTCAAAAACACTCAACTACTGATGGCAATCCTAGATAGAATCATCGCTCAATTCTGTGGGCTAATACCATGGTAAAACCCCTTGGTATTATAAATTTGGAGCACAAATAGGCATACACGACTTGGGACGTACATCTCCGCATGCATACGCGACTTGGCCTTTACAAACCCGCATATACATTGTGACATAATAAAAATAATCAATCTGCTCAATATGCTGCACACAACTTCTGAGGGACTACTGAGATTCTTAATACAAATAGTTTCTTTGTCCTTTTCTTAGAGAGTTGCCATCAAGGACAATCAATTTGATATTATAGATCACAAGAAACATATTTCCAACAAAAAAATCAAGTCGTGAAATATAGTTTTTTTAAACAGTTATGTGATAATGTGATTGCGAAATTGCTATCAACATCTGGGGATTTCGCTTAGCATTTTGTTTCAATGTCTAATATCAGAAGCTTTATTGCAGTATCATACTTTAAATGATGCGGGAAAAAATATTTTAATTTATCGCATTTCACATTTTGCATTGGCGAATGGGTGATAGTTATAAGAACTTTGCGGACTTGTGATTTGTGATATGTTGTAGTTGCAACATGCGATAGCCTACAAGCACTTTTTCCTTAATATTAAAGGTGATTTGATGTATTCTTAGATTTTGGGCATTTTTGCTCTTTAAACATTGACTGAGATATTCTTTTATAAAAATTTCATGTCCGAGACATAACATAAAGTACTTATGGAAATTTTAAATTATATTACGCTTTCGATCTATCCTTATAACTAAGATTTCGTAAGATGGATGTTTTAACCTTTATGAAAGAGATCAACAATCACGTTTCAGAGCTCCTCCATGATATTTAAGCATTTGTTCCAAAAGGATTGCGATATGCAATTTGTGAAACTTTTCAAGCGGAAAGTGTATAAAACTAGCATTTCAATATTTTTAGAGTTTATGATGAATTTTTAGAGTTAGCACTCATTCTTTAAAGGAAAAAAAAATTAAAAAGTGTCCCCATAATCAATATAAATGGGGGTGTTGTATAGTACAATATGGTGGAATATTGTGCATCACTAAGCCTACACCTGGGGAGTTGGCCACGAGGGAGAAATGTGCCACTCTTCCCAGAGGGCATGTTGGGATCTTGCATGAGTAGAGGATACTGTGTATGATTGAGGAAATTTTCTAGTGGGTGTCCATGCTCCAGACATTTTATTGGTACATTATCGAGAGGGAAGATGGAAAAATTAGGGGTGATGGTTGGAAGGAGCAAGATGGATCCACATACACTGAGTCGCTTGTGAGTATCAGATACCCATTTTTTGGCTACATTCAAGAGGTAGATATTTGGAAAATGTGGTTTCTAATGGTCGCCAGTACACGAAGTGGCAGGCACAAGGTAGTTTAGCATGTATTAGATTAGCTCATGATATATGGAACCTATATATTGATTGCATACAAGGAATAAAGATGAGGAATAGATGGATTCCAGTAGTTTTCAAAGCTATGTCGCAGAAGGTCTGGCTAAGGGATCCATAGATTTAGTTGGTTGATAGATCACTTTGTCTCGTGATAATTGGAGTCATGGAAGTGGGTGATATAGTTCACCCTTGGGTTGACACATGGTGGTTCGTGGAGGCCTTCATCGTATGGTGAGGCAAGATTTCCCTGTTGCTACATAGGTTTAGGGTTAGATTTGGATGGGTAGGATTTTTCATCATGGAGATTCCTAGGCAGGATGTATTTTTCCTTTATCAATATTTCACCATCGGGTTCCAAGAGAGGAGGATACGGTATATGAACGATTGGAAATCTGTTGTAATCAGAGTGGCATAGCATCAACATGGTGACATCCTTTTGAGATTAGCATTAAACCCTGGTATCGAGGGATTCATTTATGACTAGATGGTGCACAGATTCAGGGTGACTCAATGGCACATTTGGGACCCATGTATTATTTGCAGTGACAGTTTGGGTCAACATAGAGAGGGAGTGCTTGTTCGAGCATTACTTGAGGACAAGCAATTTTTGGCAGGGATGACTGTAATATCCCCAATTTTGTTTGCATGGTATTCAGTAAGGAATTATGCCCAATTTTAGTAATATTAATTAAAAATGGGAAACTATTATTCAATAAAGGTGGCTAGTATTATTTTATTGGAGAATAGCATCAAATTATTATTTTATTAAATGGTGGAAAAATTAACTTAGTGGAAAATGGTCCCCACCAATAAAATAATATAAAAAAGGAGTCTAGAGGCATGAGGATAAATTATAAGAGGATGGTCTCATTTTGTGGATTATCTTGGAGCATTTCACAATTCAACTCTAGTTCTCTCTAGTTGATTAGCCAAGACAACCCCTCTTGTTCAGCACAAGGGATTTCTAAGCGAGAATTCCACACTCATTTTGGAGAACTTTGAGTGTCTCCCTAGTGAGGAATTTTTTGGAGCTCAATTAAGAGCTTCCATTGGACAACATTGTCAGAGTTACTTAGCTATGCACATTTATTGGGTGCAGAGATATTTTTGTGATGCAAATCATGGGAGAAAGTGCGGGTTAGAGGCTCTGTATTTTTGCAGAAAATTCTCTTATTGTTAGATGAAAATTTGGACAGTGATTTGCAGGATGGATTGGAGGCTATCACTTGGTTTAATTTCTTTATTTTTTGACAAGGACGCAAAAGCTAATTCATGGTGCTTGGGGGAGGATATTCGTGAGGAATTTCCCTTTGGGAAATTTTGACAGGGAAAAATGCCTTGCCAACAGTAAGGGGATCTCCCCGGTATAAAGTCCCAACTAGACTCTAGACCGTTTGTGATAGGGATCTCGTCCGGGGTGTAGTTTTGGATACCATTGAATATGAATTTCTTGGATGGAGGTGTATCTTGAGAACAAGAAGATGCACGACTTCTTAAATGATACGAAACAAACAGTCGGTGGGCTCTCCTAAAAGTGAAACATTATAAATAACAAAGTGAGACTCGAAGCATGCAACCAAAAGGAAGTATTGTTAGCAACATATCATTAGGGTCATGCTCATAAAGAGGCTTGCTTGACCATAAGAGAAACAATTCACTATGGTCAAAACACCCTTCAATTCCTTAAGCGTGTTTCTGAAAGATTAAGACAACATCAACAACTAATTTATTGAGACATCCCTCAGCTAAACATCCACATATTGTTGATACATCCAAAGAGCTTAAACATATAAACGATACATGAACAGAAACATAGATTAATCAATTATAAAAGATAACATATATATAAAGGCACAATATTCATAATCTTAACACACATGAGTTTCCATAAGATCCTATAGTGGAGTCAAAACATTGGTTTGTATTAATTCCCAAAATCATGCATTCAATGCTATATGTAGAAATTATATAACTGATATGTTATATGTCTAAGATTCTCCTGATCATACACTATTTGGCTTCATGCACAATACGGAATCTATTCCACCATTGATCATCATATGCGGAAATTAAATCAATTACATGCACACATTAAAACCATAAAAATTTACACACATTAACATAGTGATTTACTGGAAAGCCTGAAGCTAAAAACCCCAACTATCTGTATATAATATATGTCATAGAGATCATGTAACAATCCTCATACAAAGCTTCTCACAAGCTCTCAGTACAATCCAATCGCTACACACTAATTAGGCCTAATCTAGCAAATCCATGCACCGATCTTTGCCACTTGCTAGCCTGCCTCTATTGCGCAACTACTGAATATGGGCTCTTAATGAACTCTAATTGGTCCAGCCTTTCTCACGCAATCCTCATTGGAATCTCCAATCACTGTGTGTTGCAAATCATGCAACACTATAGTCACAACTGATAGTCAACCTGCTCTTTCACCTACCTCTCCACTGGTCTCCACTGAAACTGTCCATGCACTGTAGTTAACTGATGTATTCTTCAATTGATTAATGAGTTAATAATTAGTGAATTAATTAATAATTAATTCACACCACTCTCACTAGTGTATCAATCAGTTAGACTAGATACAACTAGCTCAACTATGTTTAACTAAGTTAAACTTAACACAACTCCACCAACTACCTCAATAACTCCACCAAACTCTGTCACATGAGTTCTAATTGAAGTCTCCATGAAATAGCTCCACTTAACCCTCAGGAATAGCGTAATTCCTTCTGTCAGCTCCTGTTCCACATCTGTGCACTTAACTGAAGTGCTCCAAGAGAATAAGATAATGTTTATAGTCCAAATATTATTAAGAGCTAATAATATTCAACATATCTATTTTTAGACTGGAAATATAAAAGTATATTCTGCCCAATATGTCTAAAAATAGAATTCCATCTATTTTTCCAACTTGACCAACCATCCACAAATAGCATCCTCCAACTCATAGAATATGATCGACATGTCTAAAAATAGACTTGCACCAAAAATAGCCTGCGGACCCACTTAGTGAAGGCGACTCTTTTCACTAAGCTCATCATCTTGTTGCAATCTCAACACTCCCTCTTAACAAGATAGGGATTATCTGCCACCCCGATCCTGCCTCTATGGTATTCGACTTTTCTCTTGGTGAGCGTCTTCGTCAAGATATCAGCGTCCTGATCCTCCTTAGGAATGTAAGAAAGTAACATGATCTTCCGTTGCACAAAATCTCTGATATGATGATACCGGATGTCAATGTGTTTAGATCTATCATGAAATATTTGATTAATCGAGAGTTTAATGCAACTCTGATTATCACAATATATCCCAGTAGGATCTAAGTGTGAACCGAACAACCCGACTAGGATCTTCCTCATCCATATAGCCTCGCATGCAACCAAACTTGCTGCCATGTACTCGGGCTCCATTGAACTGAGTGCCACGGATCTCTACTTCCTAATATACCAAGAAAATGTTGTAGACCCAATACTGAAAATCCCTCCAGATGTGCTCTTTCTGTCTATTGGCCTCCCTGCCCAATCTGCATCCGTGAAGCCATGCAGGTTCACCTCATCCGACTATCTGTACCAAAGTCCATATATCGATGTGCCTCTGAGATATCTCAATACATGCTTCCTCGCCTTCCAAAAGAGCTTGGTAGGCTTAACCATATCTTGTGAAAGCTGGTTAATAGCATAGCATATGTCCGGTCGTGTATTGACTACATACATGAGCGAACCAACCAACTGTCAATAAACAGTGGCATCCACTACCTCTGCCGATGTAGCATCCTCTTTCCTCTAACCACCAGGAAGAGGAGTGTCGATAGGCTTGCAGCCTTGCATGTTGAACTTCTCCAGTATCTCCCGGGCATACTTGCCTTGAGACACAAACAATCCATCATTGCACTGCCAAATTTCCAATCCAGGAAATAATGAAGGAGGCCCAAGTCCTTCATCTCAAAATCTTTTGCAAGATCAGCCTTGCATGAGAGTATCAACTGTTCATCACCTATCAAAATCAAATCATCTACATAAAGTACAATGATCAGCAACTTACCCTCCACCACAATCTGGTATAGGTTCAGATCCGCCTCACTCTTGGTGAATTCAAGACCGGTGAAATAACTGTCTATCCGTGTGTACCAAGCACGAGGTGCTTGCTTCAACCCATACAACGCTCTTTTGAGCCTGCACACATGCGACTCGCTGCTAAAGATCTCCAAACCTTCGGGCTGCTCTATGTACACCTCCTCCTCAATGACTCCGTTGAGGAACGCAGTCTTCACATCCATCTGATGAATGTGCCATCCCATTTGCGTTGAGAGAGCTAGGATGCTCTGTATGGAAGAATACCTTGCAACAGGTGCAAAGGTTTCCTCATAGTCGATCCCCTCAATCTGTGAGAAGCCCCGGGCAACAAATATTTCCTTGTACTTCTTGACGCTCCCGTCAGCAGCTTGCTTCACTTTGTAGATCCATCTCGAACCTACCACTGATTTCCCTTCTGGCCTTGGGAAAATATCCCATGCACTATTTCTGACAATCGAATCATACTCTTCCACCATGGCATCTACCCATGTAGGGTCCTCCACAGCTTCCTCGAAAGAGGATGGTTCTGTCATGATACACTTGCTCATCAGAGCCATGTATCCAGTATATCGGTCAGGTGACTATCTCTATCTGTGCTGTGATGTAGGTGCTCCTACAATCTTCTCTGCATCAAGATTCAGTTGGTCAACTTCTATAGTGCGCTTCCGCCCTATGATGGTTGGCGCTACATGAGTGGTTTCTTCCACTCCATGAACCTCCTCTTGTGGCTGATCCACATCCTGAGGCACATCCTTAGGAACTAATAGCTCCTCATATGCATGCAAGTGTGTCTCCCTCTCAAGCAAACACTTCATGGATTTCTCCTCATGAAATTTGATATCCCGTCACACAATAGTCTTCCAACTGTCTGGAAAATACACACGATAGTTGTGGGGTGTTTCTGTGTACCCCACAAATATCCCAACCTCTGCGGTCTACTCCAGCTTCTTCCTGGCATCCTTCGTCACATGAATGTAAACAGGTGAGCCAAAAATCTTCAAATGAGAAATATCATGCTTCTTACCAGAAAACGCCTCTTCGAGTGTACTCATGCCAAGTACTCTATGAGGACAACGGTTTTGCACATAAACCGCAGTATTGCATGCCTCAGCCCACAAGTGTATGGGAAGGCTCTGATCATGACATCGCCCGTGCAGCACCCACGATCGTTCTGTTCTTTCGCTCCGCGACCCCATTCTGCTATGGGTTATGAGGCGCTATGAGCTCTCTTTGAATTCCTTCTGCACTGCAAAAGTCCTTGAATTCGCCAGAGATGAATTCACCACCATTATCGCTCCTAAGAGCCTTCACCTGCTTCCCCGATTCTTTCTCCACCAGTGCCTTAAACTCATAGAACTTAGAGAATGTCTCGCTCTTCTTCTGCATTAAGAAGATCCAACACTTACGAGAAAAATCATCAACAAATATCACATAATACCTGTGCTTTGTTGTCGAAGCTACTGAGAAAGGTCCACACATGTCTATGTGAATTCTCTCAAGGATCGTCGTGGCGCAACTATCCTTCTCATGAAAGGTGGCTTTCATAAATTTTCCCAAAGTACATCCCTTGCACTGATCTGACTGCGCAAATGTACCTTTGGGAAGCCCGGTAGAAATCTGTTGCAAAATTTTCAAAGCGCCCTGGTGAAGTTGGCCCAATCTTCTGTGCCATAGTTCGCCCTCATCCTGGCTCACCACTCCTTCTACCTTGCTACCATTTCTGCGCAACCATCTACCTGCAACTAATAAAGTTTCTTAACTCAAACCCCTATCCTCCAGGTTTCACCAGTTGCCTTACTGCGCAGGAAAGCCTTGCTAAATTCAACATCATATCCCTTATCTTCCAACATCACCACAGAGATTAAATTCTTCTTCAATCCTAGAACATGAATGACATCCTTCAAGATGAAAGGTTTGACAGAATCCCTCTCAAAGGAAATGGTCCCAATACCAGTCGCACTATATCTACCATCATCGCCCATCTCGGTGTGCACTCCAAGATCCTTCTCATCTAGATCAGTAAAAAAATCTTTGTCTCCGGTCATATGGAAAGATGCCCCATTGTCAAGAAACCACACTGATCCCATCACACTTGAGACCAAGCATGCGATCAACGAAAAATCCAACTCAAACTGCGAGGCTAAGGCCTCTCCAGCTGCAGATCCAACAACCTGCTTATTTTTCTTCTTCTGTGGAAAATTAGTGGCGTAATGTCCGTGTTGGTGACAGTGAAAGCACTTCACCTTGGACATGTCCTGCTTCTTGCCTTTCGCACCGGATTGAGAAGGATTTTTCTTTCCCTTCCCCTTCCTTGCTTTGGCAGCCAAAGTGAAATTTTATTCATCTTCATTCTTCGATGAAGATCCATCCCTGGTACTCTGCCTTATCTCTTCCTTCACAACATTCGACCAAAGTCGCTCCCATCCCCGCAGTTTCTCCCGACCATTGACAGAGTCCTCATAGGAATTCCAAATCTTCGGAAGCCCAAGGAGAGCCAAGCTCACCACTTCCTCTTCATCTACAGTAACCCCCACACTTCCCAGCTCATCCTTGCACTGGAAAAACTTCGTGAGGTACTTGGGTATACTTTCGCCCTTCTCCATTTTTATTTTCCTAAGTTTGTCTTTGAGCGCCAACTTCCTCTGGTCACTCTTGCTTTGGAACAAGTCTGTCAAAGCTTTCCACATCAAGAATGGAGAAGCTTTACCATGAAGGCTAGACACTATGTGATCCTTCACACCTTCCAACAGAATCCTTCGACATTTTTCTGTCTTCTTTTGCCATGCGTCAAGTGCGGCAACATCGCTAGAAGCAGGTTTTGGAATTTCTGCATCTATGAACTCCTTCAACCCATTATCCTCCAGCACCGCCTCCATCCTGTCCTTCCATGCAATATAATTCGAGCTACCCTCAAGGGCATCCTCCAATCGCAATCCATTGAAAGACATCTCAACTTCGACACCAAGAAAACACTGCTGCAAATTTGAATTCCACCAGCACAAAACTCAACTGCTTCAATGCTTTGCAATTGCTCTAATGATCATTGCTTTGATACCATGTAGAAATTATATAACTGATATGTTATATTTCTAATATTTTCCTAATCATACACTATTTTACTTCATGCACAATACATAATCTATTCCACCATTGATCATCATATGCGGAAATTAAATCAATTGCATGCACACATTAAAACCATAAAAATTCACACACATTAACACAGTGATTTACGTGAAAGCCTGAAGCTAAAAACCCCAAATATTTGTATATAATATATGTCATAGAGATCATGTAACAATTCTCATACAAAGCTTCTCACAAGCTCTTAGTACAATCCAATCGCTACACACTAATCAGGCCCGATCTAGCAAATCCATGCACCGATCTTTTCCACCTGCTAGCCTGCCTCTACTGCGCAATCCATGTTGAATATGGGCTCTGAATGAACTCGAATTGGTCCAGAATTTCTCACACAATCCTCATTGTCATCTCCAATCACTGTGTGTTGCAAATCATGTAACACTATAGTCACAACTGATAGTCAACTTGCTCTTTCACCTACCTCTCCACTGGTCTCCACTGAAACTATCCATGCACTGTAGTTAACTAATGTATTCTTCAGTTGATTAATGAGCTAATATTTAGTGAATTAATTAATAATTAATTCACACCACTCTCACTAGCGTATCAATCAGTTAGACTAGATACAACTAGCTCAACTGTGTCTAACTGAGTTAAACTGAACACAACTCCACCAAACTCGTCACATGAGTCAAAATTTGTCTCCATGCAATAGCTCCACTTACCCTCAGAATAGCGTAATTCCTTCACAGCTCATGAAGCACATCTCAGGCACTTAATCACGATCATCAGACACCAACAAGGATGTTTATAGTCCAAATATTATTAAGAGCTAATAATATTCGACATATCTATTTTTAGATTGGCAATATAAATCAACATTACCAAGATGTCTAAAAAAGGAAGTCCATCTATTTTTCCAACTCTTACCAACCATCCACAAATAGCATCCTGCAACTCATAGAATATGATCGACATGTCTAAAAATAGACTTGCGCCAAAAATAGCCTGTGGGCCCACTTAGTGAAGGCGACTCTTTTCACTAAGCTCATCATCTTGTTGCAATATCAACACTATAAAATTATCTATCCTCACTATGGATTCCAAAAATTTTCCTTTACATTATCTCCCGTGGGAGTACTTATAGAACCAAAAGTGACCTTTGGGCTGCCCTATCCTTTCAGCTTCCCAATTGTTGGCATGGTCTACGACCTGGGAATATTTATGACCTGCGACCTGCCTGAACCTGATACCTACAAAATTAACCCTTTCCAAGGGAGAAATTGTGTGATGGAAAGGTTTGGGACCTATATATGTTGCTATTCTCTGAGATACATTTTCTAGGCCCGATAGTTAGCAGCTACTAGGGTGACCTGAGGTGTGTCTTCTCCCAACCTATGAAAACACTCAAGAGCATCTGGACCTAAAGTGTGCCTCTTCATGGAGATATGATTGGATAGGGAGGCCAGGCTAGTGTATATCCAGACTGGTGTGATGATGAATTGGTTGATTTTCTCCTTGGAAGCTGGGAGGTCCTGGGAAAAAACTGCTTGCCTGATGGGTTTAAAAAATGTTTGGATTTATTGGGCCACCTCTTCCCTTGTATTCTTCATTTCCATTGTCCCCGAGGAAGGAATGTGGTGTACCTCTGCCATTGAATCAATGCCACTGATAAAGTGTTCATAGGCAGACACCACCTTCTCTACATCCTTTACAAGCTTGTCCCTGGGTTACAGCTTCATCCGTATCTGTACCTTATCATTTTGCGTGCAGATCCAATACTTCTTTGGCAGGGTATCAGGAACCTTTGGATACCTTTCAGATCATTCAAGCATATTATACCTCTGCATCCTTTCCAGTCTGATTGGAAAAAGTCTTCCCTCAGTGATCACGGATGACCCAGAACTTGGAATTGACCTTCTGGAGTATCCATTGGACTAATTCTGCGCATGGGAAGATTGGTGGGTGGGCACCTACATAGTGAAGATTGGACCTTTTGACTTGAATTTATACTTGCTGGTCCGCGAGATCCTCCGGGAATTCTTGCTTTATGAATTCCTGGTAGACTTGATACCAAGTCATCTTATCACCTTACCGGAAGACACAGGCAGTGTCTCCATTGATAGGGGGTGGCAAAGGAGGCATGTCTCCTCCTAATAGCTCTATTTCTGGGCTTTTGTCTCTCCTTCGAACTGCTAGAGGCCCCATATCGCTTGAGGTTGAAGAGATGGAGATGCACTCGAGCTCGGCTTTGATCAGAAAACAGTCCCATGATAAGACAGATGGCATGAAAGCAAAAATAAAGGGACTGACTAGACCTATTAATGATTTGGCTGCTCAGGCTAGGTCATTGCGACCTCTGCTAGTCACTATATCTTAGATTAGGAAGGCTTGTGACCTGGTGACTTAACAACAAGGTCACGTGGTCGCAAAGTCGAACCTGCGTGAATGATCCAGACTTTGTGACTCTACGACTTGGGGGCCGACGACCAGGTGGCAAGGTCGCAAATTCATGATCACATGGTTAGTCGATACTTTGTGACCTTGCGAGGTCGCGAGGTCACGAGGTCGTGAAGTCGCAAGGTCGCAAGGTCACAAGGTTGCATTAGGGCGTACTGAGGAAAACTAAGTGATCGTGACCCACAGGGAAGAAGTCGAAAGTAGGGAAAAAAACTCCTAGGAAGGGGGTAAAACAGAGTCTAAAAGCTCACAATAAGGCCAGAGAGGGATTCCTGTGATGGATTCCGAAAAAAGGAAAGGTTCAAAAGGGTCCAGACATGATGGTATTAGCACAAGGAAGGTGAAACCCTAGCTGGAGTGATAGTGAGGGTTGGGGCTGAAAATTAATGAGATCAAGGGAAATTAATATCCCAAGGCTGGGGTAGGTAAGGAAACAACAAATGAAAAAGGAAACAGTAGGAGGTTTAGGCAACTTACCTGGGAAAAATCACGCTTTGATTGGTTTGTCAGACGTCTCATTTACTTCATCGCGCAGGTCAAATGCGACCTACGCCACCCTTTTATTTATAAAGGGGTCGCTTGTGTGGTCATTAATGGAGGTTGCAAGGTCGCAAATCGGGCCTATTTGGGAAAGAGTCGCATAGTCTCAAATGTGAAGTTTGAATAAATATTGCGACCTTACGATCGGGCGAGCTGGAGGTCGCATGGTCGTAAGGTCACGTGGTCGCAACTTCCTAAAGTTTGTAAGGGGAGTGACTTTACGACTTTGTGACCAACTTGGAAAAAGTTGAAGTTATTAATTAGTTCTGAAGACATTTGCTTGAAGGGGACTTTCTCAAGGTTCATGGCTGAGGGTGAGACAAAATTTCCTTTTTCAAAGCGGTCAGGGGCTCTGAAATTTCAAATGGGTGTCAAATTTGAGAGGGTGTTGTAGCGGCTACAACAAATGATGATTCACTCGTAGAATCCAGAATCTCTACCTGCATTTAATCTTGAGGTGGGTGGGGGGGATTAGTAGGTTGTTCCTTTCACTTCCTTAGGTCCCACCATCCTCATCTCCAACCCTCATGCATTTTCTTCACTCGTTTTCACTGCGTGGAATGCTTGTTCACCGTGATTTTATTTTCGGAGACTAGACAGGAGGGGCCAGAGTAACCTCATGGGCTTTAAGGGATTCGGTATAGTTATTTGGTCCCCTTGTGTTGCTCCGCTACCAGCGAGCCTGATGGGCCCTGACGGAGTTACTGCTTAGGAGTCACAGACGTTGCTCCGCTGCCATGGGGCCTGGTCAGTACCTTGGTGGAGTCGTTGCATCACCTCTCTATGAAGGAAGCCTTTCTCGATCCTTTACCCTTTATTTCATGTGCTAATAACACTTATTTAAATGTGCTCAAGGCACTTATTTGAATGTTTTGAATGCACTTATTTGTATGTGGCAAGTATTGCCTGGGCAGATGAGGGATCCGACTTATGTTACTTGCAAGAGAGGTTGTTCCTAGTATGTATTGGGGACCTTTGGGTTTTCTTGAATATCCTTTTGTCGTATGAGGTTGGCTCTTTTCCCCTTCCATATAGTGACCTATTTCACCAAAAATTCTTTTCTTTAACAACAGTTTTCGAGCTAGCGCGCCGGGTGAGCTAATTAAACTTGAGTCCTGGGACTTGGTTGTGTTTCCCCATGGGGTGTCTATCACAGAAAAACTTGGGCCATTTTATGCTTCAGGGCTGATTCTTAAAAGGTAGAGATTCCGATACTACTTGCTCGTTGAGTAACTGCGACATTTATCCTTCAACTTGAGGCACTTGAGGAATGAAATTCCGGGAGCTTTCTCAAGGCAAGCTGTTTATTGAAACAACACAAAATGAATAAAAAACGAGAGAAATAAAGAAAAGGAAACTAAAATATGGTACAAAGCATCGTGACAGCCCCAGGGCTGTCAGGTGAAGTAGTGCTTGAGGTCGTGCCCATTTATCAGGAGGACCTCGATCCTCCCTTCTAAGGTTTGGAGTTTATATGTGTATGAACCGACCTTATCTTTGATTTGGAATGGACCTGTCCACAGGGCTTGAAATTTGGTGTGTTTTCCCTTGTCTTCGTGAGCCTAGTCCCATTTGAGGACGAGGTCACAAAATTCGAAGACCTTGTTTCTGAAAGACTTCTTATCGAACCATCATTTTATCCGGCTTTGGTGGATGGTGATTTTTTCCCAAGCTTTCATCCTTTCCTCCTCCAATTTCAAAAAAGTGTCTATGTGGGCTTGCAAGGAAGGGCATGGGGTACCATGTGTTTCTTGTGACATATGAAGGGTCGGGAGAGAAAGTTTAGGGGGAAGGAATGCTTCTTTCCCATAGATAAGAAAAAATGGGGAGGCTCCCAGGGAAGTTTTAGGTGTGACTCGATCAACTCAGAGGGCATTATTGAGGGCGTTGTGCCAGTTCCAGTGTTGGGATAGCAGGGTATTTTTGATGATCTGAATAAGGTTTTTGTTGGTTGACTCAGCTAACCCGTTACCTTGGGGGTAGTAGTTGGTGGAATGTTTGAGTACTATACCATTTTCCAAAGCAAATTCATATAATTTAAACAATGAAAAATAAGTAGCATTATCAAAACAAGGGAGGTTGGAATGCCAAACCTGGTCATGATGTACTGAATGATGAAAGATATTACCTCTTGATCGTTGATTTGGAGTAACAGTTTTTCTTCAACCCACCTTGTGAAATAATATGTGGCTGTGAGGATATATTGGTGCTTCTTGGAGGAGTGTGGCAATATTTCCCTGATCACGTCCAGTCCCCACTACTGGAATGGTTCTTCTACCACGACGAACTGTAATGGGGAAGAAGGTTGGGATTCTCTGTTGGAAAATTTCTGACACGAAAGGCACTTTCGAACATAGGCGTGTGCATCCTTAAACAAAGTGGGCCAATAAAAATAGGCTCGCATAATCTTGTGAGCTGTGGCATCTCCCGCTTAGTGCCCACTGGCTGGGCCGTCATGTAGTTCCTTAAGGACCTATTGGGCCTCACTATGCTCTAGGCAGCGTAGAAAGACACCGTTGTGATGTTTGCATAATATTTTACCCTGTACCAGTTGGTAGGATGCAGCCTTTAGCCTTATCGCTCGTTTCTACTAGGCTGTTAAGGTGGGGTCCATGAAACCGTGACCAAGATACTGTATGAGATCTATGTACCATGATGGGGTGTTTTGCTAAGTTGTGTTGTTGGCTTGGTACATCTCTATTTCGTGATCCCAACACTCCTCATTGTTGCCCCGCAGGTCTATGGCTTCAGCAGCCATCCAACATAGCCCTTGCCCCTTGACAGTGTGGGAAGGCTTGAATTCTAAGTCATACTCTTGAAGACATTCCATCCAGTTGCCTCATCTCTCACCTAGCTCTTGCTGCATGAACAATGAGCATGCTGCTGGATGAGGTACGAACACCATGACATGGTTCTTTAAAATGTATGGCCTAAAATGTTTAACCACCTTATATACTGGATAGGCTTGTTTGTCAATGCCCGGATAGTTCAGCTCGACACCTTGCAACCCTACGCTCATGAAAGATATGGGCCATTTGTCGTTACTATCGTCTTTCTGAGTGACGATGGATGCAAGAGACAAATTCGAGGCAAAAGTATACAATATAAAGCCTTTGCTGAAATCTGGGCTATGTAGAGTAGGTGCTTCTGCGATGGCCTTCTTGATATTGTCAATCACTTCTTTCTTGGGTGGATTCCATTTAAAATTCAAGTTCTTCTTGGTCATGCCTTGCATAGGTTTCATGATTTGTGCAAAGTCTGATATGAATTTTCAGAGGAAGTTGATTTTTCTGAGAAACAACTGCATGGCATTTTTGCTGCTCGGGGGAGAAATTTGGGCTATATCTTTTGTGTGGTCTGGGTCTACTACTATGCCATCCGGGGTTATGATGTGGTCCAAAAAATTTCCATATGAGACTACAAAGATGATTTTCTTGGGGTTAAGTGAGATTCCGTATTTTCGACACCTTTCAAAGATCTGTTTGAGGTGGTGCAAGTGGTCATATCTTCGCTTGGAGAACACGATGACATCGTCAAGGTAGACCACCACACTTTGTCCCATTAGCCCTCGGAAGGCAATGTCCATGGCCCTCTGGAAGGTCTCCCCAACATTAATCAGGCCAAAGGGCATGCACCTAAATGCGAATGTACCCCACTTGGTCTTGAACGTTGTTTCAAGACAATCGGGCTCCACCACCAATACTTGGTTGTATCCTGAGAAACCATCCAATAATGAGAACATTTATGACCCAGATACTATTTGAAGAATCTGTTCCATGGGAGGCACTGGGTAGTTATCCTTTTCTGACAATTGGTTCAAATTTCGGAAGTCCACACATAAGCGAATTTCACCATACTTCTTGCAGACTGGGACCAAATTTGACACCCACATTGAATGTCGGACTTTGAAGATGATGTAGGCATCCAGGAGTTTCTTAAGTTCCTTTTGGATCATTGGATCCAAAGTTAGATGTACCTTCCTTAGCTTATGTTGGAAAGGCCTGACTCCTTCCTTCATTGGTATCATGTGATGGATGATCATGTGTCATAAGTTCATAGCTCATCATACATCCAGGCGAAAACATCTCGGTATTTCTTAAACAGTTTGATAAAGGACTGCTGCTCCTAGGGCGGTGCATTTGGTATCGAGATTAACGAACTTCTGGTCTGTCTTCGTCCCGAGGTTCACTTACTAGTGCAGTAGGGTGGAAATTTGCGCCTTTGTATTGGGAGGCCCCCGAAATCAGTTTTGTAGGTCAAATAAATTCTCGAGGGACACGACCCCTTTAGGTATGGGATTCCCCTTGTGTTCCTCCCTTTCCTTTTGTAAGGCCAGATCATGATCTTCTTTCTCAATCACATCGTCCTTGAACATGTCTGCGTTTAGCATGAAATCCAATACCTGCTGATCATCATTAAAAATGTGAAAATTAGTTACATTATCTGGCACTGTAGGTTTATAAACAATTTCAATAGAAAAACCATCCCTCAATGGGGTAAACCTAGCAACAGCGTTTGCTAACGTATCGACTGCCGCATTATGCATTCTAAGTACTGACTTAATACCGAAATTATCAAAAGCAAAAATCAAATGCCATACCTCTTGTTGATATCCTTTCAAATGGGTAGATAGGCAGTAAATAGTGTTGCGTACCTATCAGGTAATGATTTTCAAGTCGTCGATTACCTTCAGGAAACTGACTTTGAGGTCGATTGCTTTCTTGAGGCCCAGGATCAGTGCTTCGTATTCGACTGTATTATTGGTGCACTGGAATTATAACTGGCAAGAGATTAGGAACTTTTTATTTTGGGGATATGCCAAGATATAGCCAGCACCGACCCCGTCATGGGTCTTTAGGTGTTTCAAGATTGCATGTGTGTATAGATGAGATACTTGGGTGGAGACATCAGGTGGACCCCCGGTGCAATAGGGTGAAAAGCAGCAGACTGGAGCAACTCTAACTGGGTATCCAGGGAGATTGGGGACTAAGTGTCTTGATAGCAACTAAAAGAAGCCTTTAAGAAGCACATGCCCATATCTTCTTATGCAAAGCTGATAACATTAGGGGAATTTTGAGGTCTAAAATGGGCCTCCTAAGGAAAATGTACAATCAAAATTCACTTTATGAGAACCAATCACATTTTTGGGGATGACATCATCCCTAATGGTTGAGGTGGCATTGCTTGAGTTAAAGGTACTTACTTGTCACATTCTCAATGGTGGATAAAAACTCATGGTTAACCATGGTAGTGATATAAATACTTTTAAAGTCAAAGTAAATTACTCATAATAAATTTCATTTCACACTTCTTGAATAAAAATATATTATTGTCATTTCACATTTCTTGAAAGAAACAATGCATATCCCTATACATTTATTATCTTATATTATATTATATATATAGTATATTAATTACATGTTATTATACAATTTAAATAATATAATATTAATTAATAGCATGTAATAGAATTAAGAATTTATAAATTTATATTTATATTTTATTTTAAGCTATTTAAGTACAAAGGACAAATGAATTAGTTGTTCAACGATAATGACTTTTTCTTGAAAAGCTCATTCTTATTTATAGTCACATCAATACAATTTTTTTATTAATTTTATTTTGGTACAACTTTTGAGTTGAATTTAACTATGGTTACATGGATTGTGGTGCAAAATGTGAATTGCAAATTCATAAATATTATTTTATTAGTTTAGCTATTATTTTATTATTTTCTTAGGAGGCCCATTTTAGACCTCAAAATTCCCCTAATGGTTCATTGGCTGCTTTGAGGTTAGTCACAATATGTTTCATGTAAGGTTTTCTCTCGAACCAGATCTGATTATTCCTACCTTTGTATGGGAGCCACAGGTGGGACCATTCAGTGGCAAAGTAGCCTTGTAGTTTGCTTGACCAATCCCGGCTTAATAGTAGACCGTAGGCCTCGGGGATATCCATGAAAAATATGTCAATGCACTAATGGACCCTGGAGTTTGAAGAGAGACAAATCAGGATGTTATTCAATTCACCCATGGTGGGGACCTGGGACCTATCAAGATAAATGACCTTGGCGTCGGTTTTCTCAGGGTGGATGTTCAATTTATTGCATACGGATAGGGGCATGACACTGGTGGATGCACCAGAATCGACGAGGCAATTGTGGACGTTGAAATTGAAGATCTAAAAAGATAAAAGGAATGGGGGTGTGGATCCTCGTGAGTTTGCATTGATGACATTTACGATGGACTGGAGGTTCACCAAGGCTTGGGAGGGTGTGGAGCTTACAACCTTGGCCTTTAAGGTGGGCTTGTTCATCGGGGATGGGCTAGAAAATGGTTTGAGAATCAAGTCACGTTGGTTGGCTATTCGGGCGAGCTCATAAAGGGATATGTTGGCTCGTGTCTTATTCATATCTTCGATGATGTTATACCTGGATTTTGGCTGTGAGAGCGTCTCCACAAAGGTGCTTGGTGAAATTGGCTAAAATATGGCCTTGGGGCTGCCTAGGGCAGCAGTGGGGCTATATTTTTCAGTGGTCAGGGTTGCAGTCTAGTTTTCCCTGTTTGGTGGCAGGATTTTCCTCAAGAAGGCTTTCCTCTTCTCTTCGAAAGAGTGATCGGAAACTGGACCTTTGCTCCTTAGGCTATAATTTCAAGGGGGTTTGGATTAGGGATCATCAGCCAGGTTTATCTCCGCCACGAGAGGATGCCCTTCTCCGCGAATTACTTCAAAGGCGAGGACCGTTGATCCCAAATCTTCATCTAGGGGAGAGACTTCTTCATCGTTTGAGTCGGCTTCCTCTTCTAACCATCATACCATCTGATATTCTAGGAGTTGATTTACCACAACGGTCATATTATTAATCCATTGAGGGCAAGTCCTTTCCAAGTGAGAAGCTTGATGAAAAGAGAAGAAATTATCTTTGCTAATCTCTTCTACGTTGAAGTTTGTATTGGGGTTCGACTGAGGGTGGTTAGGCGTGAGGTTGTTTTTCCTAAAGAAATGCTATTGAGTTTTACTACCTGAGGCAGACTCATTGTTATTCCTCCTT
This sequence comes from Pinus albicaulis, assembly GCA_034641835.2. Classification (NCBI taxonomy): domain Eukaryota; kingdom Viridiplantae; phylum Streptophyta; class Pinopsida; order Pinales; family Pinaceae; genus Pinus; species Pinus albicaulis. The sequence continues at coordinate 720,424,104 of CM076575.1, forward strand.
AAATCAGAGACGTCATTCGTTAATAGCTTTAGGGATTTCACAATGTTCTCGAAATCTAAAGGGTCTTTATCCTTGTCTCCAGATTTATGAGCTAAGGGTTTTGTTCTCTTCCCTGTCGATCTTTGGTCATCCCAACTATCACGGTCTATGGCCCCTATGGAAAGCATATATTTCTCAACGGTGAGGGAAGTGGTGTAATTTTTTGCTAAGGTGGCTCTAGCCTCACGTTTCATGAACACAACAATTTCCCAAGGTAGGGCCCTTGTGTAGTAATCTATGGTGATGGAATCGTCAAGGGCCATGTTCAGGGGAAATTTTTTCAATATAGTTGCAAAGTTTTGGTTGAAGTCTTTAACCTTATCCTTATTCTAGCACTTCAAATTACTCAACTCTATGAGGAGCATAGAAAGAGTCTTGTCCTCTAAAATTTTTTGGAGAAAGGTGTGGCAGAATTACTCCTAGGAGGAGATGGAAGCGACAGGTAACAAGTGATACCAAGTAGCTTCTTTATTTTCTAAGGTGTGTGGGAAGAGTCAAAACGCTACGTCGTCAAAATGCACCCTCATAATTTTTAAGGCCAGGTAGAAATTTCTAATGTGGTCTTCGGCTAACGTCCCCTTCTCAGGATTGAAATTAGGGAGATGTTTTTCCTGGTGTCGGGGCATGTCGTGAAGAAGACCATGGAGGCCTAGAAGAGACTGTGCCATCCAAGCTAGGGGTTGAACCAACTTGGCCCTACGATGGGGTGGGATGAAAATATGCCCAATCTCATTTTCAGACTCTCTTCCGATGCTAGACCCAGAAGCTTCGCCTTCATGTTGAGAGTCCATGTCTTGGTTTTGGTTACCTCTAAGATCTTCAATGTTTCTATAATTCCTCAAGTTCCTAAAGCCACCGAAGTTGCCGTTGAGAAGGAAGGGTAGTCTATTTCGGTTTCTGTGGTGTTACACAGTAATTTGTCACTGTCCTTGCAATCCCCATCTCGCCCATTGGAGGGTCATTTCTGTGACCAATAAGCAGTGTCATGCCTTGAAAATACCATCATTAGATCCCTTGCCATGAGGACAACAATCCTTCTGTCGACCATTTCCTAAGCAGACCACTAAAAACACCTGTTTTTGCCTTGGCGCTGGTAGCCCGTTATGCCCTCGCACCAATGAGGAAAATTAACACTGAACCCACACCAGTTGGCACTCTGTCTCAGTGAGCTTCCCACACCAATCTGTTTATGGATTTTTTTTTTTAAAAAGAGGCGAAGTTTCGATCACAACAACTTCGTGGATGATTCATAGGGAGTGGTTCGGCTGAATAACCATCGCCTTCCTCCTTTGGCCTCTTATTTCCACCTTATGGGGAAACCTCCCAAGGGATAAGGCCTCCCTTCCACTATTGTAGGGATCCCAACCTCCTCCTCTCCTCTATAAATATAGCCATATTCCATTGATGTGCTAGTTGAACAGATAGCTGAAAGAGTTAGCATAGAGGAGAAGAAATCATAGCTTCGGGAGAATAGTGCAGAGTGTGATTTTTTGTGTGTGTTGAGAACATAGTGAGATCTTGGACCTTTTTTCATGAGGGTGTGACAAACGTGCTTGGATACAGACCTGCCGAAGGAGAGCCTCAACACCAAGGCTTGGTTGTAAACTCCCCTTGTCTTTATCATAATAAAATGCATTTGATGTTTATCTTCCACTCTTGTTTACAATTATAATGAGATTTATAGCATTCCTTGATCAGTTAGACAGGTTGTAATTGTTTTATGTTTGTCTTGGTTTTACATTTGTTGTGGTGTCTTGACTGTCTATACAGTTAATTGAACGTTGGTAGCAGCGTGTGTCGAGCTTGAGGAGAGCGATGGATCAAGAAGCTTCGCCGGAAGACAACAACATAGCATCAGAACGAGGTAGGACATCTTCCTTACTCTGAATTTAATTTACAATCTAGGAAAGTAGATGTTAGTATGTTCCCGTAGTTGCTAGACCCACCCTAGGGCTAGAGGGATCGCCTCTGTCCGTAGAGGGGATTTACCTGAACAACATCTAGTGGTGATGAGTATGGTACTTGTTTCGACCGTGTCCCTGTACTCTATTTCCTCGGCCTCTTCCGACCCCTCCACCAGGTGGGTCGTTCAATTAGGTGTTGTCATTCAAATGCTGATTGGGATGATGACCGGTATTTGGTTGGGGTCCAATAACTTAAGGGTCACCTCCGTCAAACTCTTGGGGGCTGTCGGGAGGTTCAGATGAGTGCCGATCAACCGCATCTGCATAATGTTCAAGCATTAGACTTATAAGCTAGGGAAAGGAGTTGACTAGGACACCCTGGTGAGTATGATGTGTCTTGAGAGTTCGGGATTGGACAGGGAACTAGTGGTGGGGGGGTTTTTCAGACCTCTTACGAGATTGTGGGCGAGTTGGCACAAGGCCCTTATTTGGTCCGACGTAACCTCATAGAAATGTGGGTCTTCCTCAGGGGTATTCTTGGGAGGTGGAGGAATAGCGTTTTCAAATACGATTTATCCCTGTGGAGTTTGCAGAGGGATATTAATTACATGGTGGGAGCTTGCCATTCAGGCCCTCCTTCTGGCACCAAATCTGTTGATAGGGAAAAATTCCTTACCAACAGTAAGGGGATCTCCCCGGTATAAAGTCCCAACTAGACTCTAGACTGTTTGTGATAGGGATCCCATCCGGGGTGTAGGTTTGGCTACCATTGAATATGCCTTTCTTGGATGGAGGTGTATCTTGAGAACGAGAGGATGCAAGACTACTTTAATGATACGAAACAAATGGTCGATGGCTCTCCTGAAAATGAGACATTATAAATAGAAAAGTGAGACTCGAAGCATGCAACCAAAATGAAGTATTGTTAGCAACACATCATTAGGGACATGCTCATAAAGAGGCTTGTTTTACCATAATAGAAATAGTTCTCTATGGTCAAAACGCCCTTCAATTCAAAACGCCCTTCAATTCCTTAAGCATGTTTCCGAAAGATTAAGACAACATCAACAACTAAGTTATTGAGACATACCTGTGCTAAACATCCACATACCATTGATACATCCAAAGAGCTTAAACATATAAATGATACATGAACAGAAACGTAGATTAATCAGTTATAAAAGATATTAGATATATAAAGACACAATATTCATAATGTTAACACACATGAGTTTCCATCAGATCCAATAGTGGAGTCAAAACATTGGTTTGTATTCATTCCCAGAATCGTGCATTCAATGTTGTATAATTATCTCTCCTCAATGTGGAGTCCAAAAAAGGTCCTTTACATTATCTCTCGAGGGAGTACTTATAGAAACAAAAGTGACCTTTGGGCTGCCCTGTCCTTTCAGCTTCCCAACTGTTGGCATGGTCTGCAATCTGGGAGGATTTGTGACCTGCGACCTGCGACTGGGCACTGTTTGCGATCTGTGACCTACTTGTGCCTGCTACCTACAAAATAAGACCTTTTCAAAGGATTAGCTGTGTGATGGAAAGGTTTGGGACCTCTATCTGTTGCTATTCTCTGAGATAAGTTTGTTAGGCCCGATAGTCAGCGACTACTAGGGTGACCTGAGGTGTGTCTTCTCCCAACCTATGAAAACACTCAATAGCATCTGGAACTAAAGTGCGCCTCTTCACACAAATCTGATTGGATAAGGAGTTCAGCTTAGTGTAGATCCATAATGGTGTGAATATGAACTAGTCGATGTTATCCTTGGAAGATGGGAGGTCATGGGAAACAACTGCTTGTCTGATGGGTCCAAAAAATATTTGGATGTCCTGGTCCACCTCTTCCTTCGTCTTCTACATGTCCAATGTTCCTAAGGAAGGAATGCGGTGTACCTCTGCCATCGAATCAATGCCACTGATCAGGTGTTCATAGGCAGACATCACCTTCTCTACATCCTTTACAAGCTTGTCCCTGGATTGCAGCTTCATCCGTATATGTACCTTATCATTTTGTGTGTGGATCAAATCCTTATTTGTCAGGGTATCTGGATCCTGTGGATACCTTTTGGACCATTCAAGCATACTTTCCAGTGCTGTGGAGGCTTCCTTTAGCTGTGCAACCTTCTTCCTTGTTTCTCCCTGAGCCCCCAACATAGGAGAGACTGTCTATTTTATGGTTAACATCTCCTCGAATACCTGCTTCATGGCGGTCTCTAAGTTATTTAAATCCCCTTGAATGGCGATCAGTATACCACTGGCCTGAGTGACCATGAGTTGGAGCCTTTGATTTTCTGCTTCCAGGGCCTTCTTTTCTGTTTCGGCCTGAGCTGCGCTTTGCTCGGATGCCTGGAGTCTACCCCGCAAAAACAAGATCTCCCTACTGATCCTACTAACATTTTCCTCTGTAGCTGTTGCAAAGGCAGTTCTAGCTAATGATATCATTATGGGACTAGTCCTAGTGTCCAGGACTATGTCCTTTCCTATGGTCGTTGCGAGGGGCTCAGCTGGATTCCATGCAAGGAATTTTCTCCTTTCTTTCCTAATTTTATGAGTGAATTGGTTGTAAGATAGCCTTGTCAGGTCTAGTACATCATCCTCATTCTCTTCTAGGATGCCGATTTCTGAGAGCGGAAGGTGTACACCTGTCATGGGAGTTGCTGGGGGTACCTCAATATGTGGAAAATCTACTTGTGCCCCAGTTTTCGAGGGTGGTGACTTTCTTCCCTCTGCCTCTTTGGATGCACCCTCTTGTAACTTCTGAGTTTATTCTTCCTTTCTCCTATTTTCGGCTTCTTCTTTATCCTGTTCCTCCTTCAACCTGCGCTCAACCTCCCTTGTCTTCCGTTCTTATTCTTCCTTCTTCTTGCGGGCTTCTTCTACCTGCTTCTTCTTCCGTTCCTCTCTCTGCTGCTTCTTCTATTGTTATTCATCCTGCTTCTTTTGTTTTTCTTCTTCCTATTGCCGTGCCAAGGTATCTTGGGATTTTTTGAGCTCTTCCTCTCTTAGTTTCTTCTCAGCCTCTTGCTGTGCTTTGGCCTCTTTGTCCCTTCTTTCTTTTTGATCCTTAGGAGGATTACTACTTTTCGTATTCTTTGGAATTTTAGACTTGGAAGATGACGCTCCTCTTACAGGATCCCTCCTTTTCAAAACGTCAGCCCTTTATTCTAGAGTTTGGTCGTCTTGACCCCCTTAATCTCCATTCAGGTTGGTTGATTCTTCAGGAGCGGCTTCTCTATCTGCATTGTACCAGTTTCTAGTCTATTCCTCAATAGGGCATTCTACGTGTTAATAGTTCCAGTTAAAATTGGCCCGCTTGTAGTGTGAGGGGACGACCCTTTCAAGATCATAAGACCTATGAGCGAGAGTCAAAAAGTGAAAAAAATTGATGTCTTCTGCCTCTGCTTCCACTTCTTTGAAGTCTTTGACAGTGTAGGCACTGATAGTAAGTGGGAGGGTAGGCCATGGTTTCTTTTTGCCTTTACTAAGGGTCTTGGAGAACCTACTTGTAATTTGATAACACACCTATTGTAGTAGCAGTTTTTCAGTGACAAACTTGAGTAGTGTGTGAGGTGCCTTGAACGATCCGAAGACCCTAACAAAATTAATCTCTAGAATGGGGAACCAGTTGGCTACCCTGGTTACTATCTCCATAGCCCGACTGGACATGCAGGGGGGATCTTTACTGAAAATATGTCGGTAGAGCGTAGGGATGAATTTGTCTGAGATGGATTCCATATCTTGCTTGTATCTGGTAGCCCGGAACACGTTCAACTCTTTGTGGATTGGCCCACCGTGCTTTGCATCCCAGTTGTGTGACCATTCCTCAAAATTGCACTGTGTGCACACTGCATCTAAGAGTTAGGAGGCCATGTAGAATTCTGATGCACATCCTTCTTCTGGTACTTGGGCCACTGATATGTTTTCTCTGAGAGCCAATATTACTAGGTATGCCCAGTTGAAACAAGTGTTGTATGAGGTGATCGCATACATGAGTGGGACCCATGTTACACTGAAAGTAGTGGCATCCTTTCTGCCATAAAATATGCACATCATTGCTGCTATCATCTTGTAGACCTTCCTAAGGCCATCAGTTTTGTATTCCCGATCCTTCTTCCCTTTAAACTTCTCAGGGTCCTCCCACCAACCCTTCAAGGTTTCTGGTACTGGTACTTCATGTGTGGCGACCCATTCGACATTCAAATATTCCTCCCTAGAGGGGAGTGCATAGTATACATCTACGTCCTTTCCAGTCAGGTTGGCAAAAGTCTTCCCTGAGTGATCATAGATTACCCATAACTTGGAATCGACCTTCTGGAGGACCCATTCAACTACTTCTGCGCATGGGAAGATTAGTGAGTGGGCACCTACATAGTGAAGCTTAGACCTTTTTACTTGAATGTATACTTGCTGGTCCGCGAGATCCTCCAAGAATTATTGCTTTATGAATTCTTTGTAGACTTGATACCAGGTCATCTTATCACCTTTCCTAAAGACAGGCAGTGTCTCCATAGATAAGAGGTGGTGGAGGAGGCATGTCTCCTCCTGATAGCTCTATTTCTGAGCTTTTGTCTCTCCTTCAAACTACTAGAGGCCCCATATCGCTTAAGGCCGAAGATATGGAGATTAATTTGAGCTCGACTTCAATATCCTTGGCATGTTCAAAAAACAATCTGACGATAAGACGGACGGCATGAAAGAAAAAATAAAGGGACTGACTAGACCTATTAATGGTTTTTCTACTCAAGCTAGGTCACCGCGACCTCTGATGGTCACTATATCTGGGATTAGGAAGGCTTGTGACCTAACGAATTAGCAACAAGGTCACGTGGTCGCAAAGTCGCACCTACGTGAATGATCCTGACTTTGCGACTATGCAACTTGGTGACCGACGACCAGGTCGCAAGGTCGCTAGATCACAAGGTTGCAAATTCATCATCACGTGGTCAGTCGATATTTTGTGACCTCATGACTTTGCAACTCAGGGATCAGGTCGCGAGGTCACGAAGTCACAAGGTCGTGAGATCGCAAGTTTGCATTAGGGATTTCTGAGGAAAAATATGCGATCGCTACCCGCAGGGAAGAAGTTGAAAGTAGGGAAAAAAACTCCCAGGAAGGGGGTAAACCAGAGTTGGAAAGATCAAAAGAAGGTCAGAGAGGGATGCATGTGATGGCTTGAGGAAAAAGGAAAGGTTCAAAAGGGTCTAGGCATGTTGGTATTAGCACAAGGAAGGTGAAACTCTAGCTGGAGTGATAGTGAGGGATGGGGTTGCAAATGAATGGGATCAAGGGAAATTAATAGCCCAGGGCTGGGGCAGGTAAGGCAAAAACAAATGAAAAAGGAAACAGTAGGAGGTTTAGGCCACTCACCTGGGAAAAATCACGCTCTGATTGGCTCGTTAGACGTCTCGTTTGCTCCATCGTGCAGGTCAAATGCGACCTACGCAACCCTTTTATTTATCAAGGGGTCACACGTGTGGTCATTAATGGAGGTCGCAAGGTCGCAAATTGTGCCTAGTCGGGCAAGGGTGAGACCTTGCGACCTTGCGACCTGGCGACCTGGAGTTCGCAAGGTCGCAAGTTCGTGTAGTCGCAAATGTGAAGTTTGGATAAAGATTGCGACCTTGCGACCTAGCGACCTGGAGTCGCTGGATCGCAAGGTCACATGGTCGAAATTTCCTGAAGTTTGTAAGGGGAGTGACTTTGTGACTGTGCGACCAACTTGGAAAAGTTGAAGTTATTAATTAGTTCTGAAGACATCTTCTTGAAGTGGACTTTCTCAAGGTTCATGGCTAAGGGTGAGATAGACTTGCCTTTATCAAAGTGGTCAGGGGCTCTGAAATTTGAAATGGGTGTCAAATTTTGGAGGGTGTTATAGCGACTACAATAGGAACTTACATGCAATTTCATCGAGGGAGTGCGAAACTATGGAGTGATTTTCAGGGTCGGAGGTACTTTCTTTAGTGGGGGATGAATTTTCCTTCCTAGGGCCTATGTAATCATTTTCTGGGCTCAACTTGTGGCAGCAAAATCACTTAGAAATAGTGGGATTTGAAGGTTGGAATATCAATTTTCTTCCTGGAGAAATATTGCAGGAATTTCCAGCTAAGTGGAGGATTTTTGGAGCAAGGATTTAGTAAATATCTCTAGACTAGTTGTTGGGCCAGCTGTTGGAGGAGAACACACCAATCTTGGGTAATTTTGAGTCGATGGGTTTGGGCCAAACCCTTTCTGGGTTTTTCTAGGTTTGTTGAGGAGAGGCCAAGATTAATTTAAAAAAAAATTCTTAGCACTCTTAAGGGTATAATTCTTAGTTGCATTCAGCAGCCAACAATATAAATTATTGGAGGAGGGCATAGTTTATTCTGGGAACATTTCCACCACTTTGGTTCATGGGATATTTCCGGTTTTGGTTGGAGATGGTGTGGAAAGCGTACATTTAATTTTGTAGAATTTTTTGAGGAGATTTGAGGGCCAAAATATCAGTGCACGTATAGAAAAAGTGACAACAATTTCTTGGGCCAATGCATAACATGGTGGGGAGCTTATCTACCACTTGGGCAACTTGATCATCACCTTAATTTTCCTTTTCTTGCTTTAGCAAGACCATTTTCTCATGTTCATACTCACTGTACCCCCATTTGATTAATATAATAAAATGGCTCTTCATTTTGGATGTTATTTCCAGTGTAATCAAATATTTATGTTTGTGAGTACAATTTTGATTGCATTTTTATGATTTCACTATTTTTATCCCTTAGTATTTCCCATTAGGGATATTACAAAATATTTGCTCCCAAACTTATTTTGAGTTCCTTGAGTAGGATTACTAGGCGATAATATTTTCCTTAACAATTTCTTTCTTACATCTTTCTTAGGCACTGGTCCTTTACTCCTTAAGTTTTATTTCTTAGCAAGTTGTTGAGGAGGACAATCATCCGCTGAGGGCTCACCAACACCTTTTTTATCATTATTAAAAATAAGATCAAAAGTGAAAATTGCATCACCATTGTTTTTTTTTTCCTATGTTGAGGCAGGTTCATCAATTTCTTGTGTCTACTCAGATTTCTCTTATGCTGTCAAACTTTCAATAAAATTTGCAACCACAACATTCATGTTGTGTTTTCCCTAAGGGAAACTCTTCATTGAATGAGCCTCTTGATGAAAGGTACTAATTACCCATGCCTAAATTTTCTACATTGGATACAACATTGGAGGTATGTGCAAATTTAGCTGGTTGGTTGAAATTCTTCTTAAGAAACGACTTAAAAGACTTGTTATTGTTAGAAGTCTCACTTGACTTCCTCTTTAGTTCTAATACTTTGTTGTTTAAAAAATTTAGGTATGTTGTCAAGATGTCCATATCAAAAATATATTTCTCTTTAGATTTTGTGGAAGAGGATTGGGACTTCTTAGAAGTTTATTTGAAATCTTTTGAATCCTCCTGCTTAGTGATAACCATAATAGAACTCAAGTCCTTATTTACGTAAATTTATTCTTCAAAGTTAAGAGCCAAATTTTTTGTTGCAGTGTGCTTGACAAAAACTGAAATGTTAGTAGGAAAGGTAGCAATATAATAATATTTTCTAACAGAATCATGTGGTTGAACATCAGTGGGGAATTTTTTCAAAATACATGTAAATATTTGATTAAAATCTTTATCCTTTTCCTTTCCCCCCATCTGAATATTCCTGAGTTCTTTTAATAGCATGGCCGAAATTTTATCATCAACAAACTTTTCTAAGAATAGTCACTTTAAACTCCCTCCAATTGTGGATTGAGTAAGGTGGAAGGCTATGGTACCAAATTGATGCTCTACCTTCTAAAGCATATGGAAACAATTTAAAAGAAACATCATCAAAGCATACCTCTAACATTTGTAGATGCAAGTATAATTCATCAATATGGTCCTCGACCTTCATTTTCATATCAAGATCATACTTTGTGGGAATATTTTCTGGGTGTTTTTGTAAACGATGCAGCTTTACTGGAAGAGAAAGAGGCCCTAGGCCATCTAATCTGATTATTCACCGACCATGCCTTCGTTCTCCTCCTCCTCTTCACTCTCTAAATTTGGAAGAATCTTCTCCTTCATCATTTAAATATTTGTTATTATTAGGATGTTCTTCTTCTCTCAATTGTTCTCCGTTAAAAAATAAAAAATCCTCCTCATCACCATACAAATCTTTGTCAATAGGTAGAATATCCCCTTCTTGATGCATTCCTTCAATAGGATCAAATAACTCTTCAAGGGTTTCAATAACCAAATATTCCACTGAAGAAACCAATATTTCATGAAAATTTGTCTCTTTCTTTATGGGTGTGTGAGGAAGAATAACAACGACATGAAGCAATCCAAGAGCTCTAGAAAACTGACAAGTAATACGCTAAATTTTCTGGATTTGATCATAGGTAACTTCGTAAGCACATTCCAGACTTAGATAAGAGGACTCTCCATCTTAGGAATGTGATTTGGATTTGAACTTGGACCGTTACTACCTTGCACGAAAGTTTATTTCTTAGAATGTGGTGATTTGTCAGCCATAAAAGGCATCCCTCGTTTTAGCACCAGAACTGTTGACAGTGTTGGATGCCACCAACAGTAAGGGGGCCTCCCTAGTATGAATTCCCAATTAGAAATCACTCCATTTGGAGTAGGAGCCCCAAATAGAAAGTATGTTTGGGTTCCATTATCTTAGATATTTTCCTTTGCTACAATAAACAACACAAGAGAAACGCATGCACTTTCGAGATAAACAAGTATGTTAGCCTTATTATGTATTCAATTGTAAAGTGTATAATGGTTCTTTCACGGAATGGAAATGAAAGTGATTCATTAAGAGAAATTATATTACTATCCTAGTAAAGACACATGTATATATCTAAAAGAATCATAAGTAATCATGCAAAATAGTTCACAAATAATCAACAATGTTGAAAGAAAAAGACACATGATTCAGAGAAGCATACTAAATCCAACGAAATAGTTCATTTTTATTTGTATGAATTAACATAGATCATATACCATAAATAATATAATAATAGTCTCACAATCATTCACGACACATGCATGAAAAGTGTGTTGTCTCCAAGAGCTTCAAATTATTGAGTGAAAGTTCCAAGATACACCATTACAATGATACAACACTTGTTCCAATAGTGGAACTTTAAGCAACTACTTTCTCATGTAGTAATTTAGATCTCAGATCCTAATATTTAGGGAGTGGTTCAAACCACCTGATTGTGGGAAAGCCTATATGTACTAGGTTGTTCTCTTGATTTAATGTAACAAATTGTGTGAGTGTTTCTATGCTCTCCAGGTGTCTTACCTGGAGAGTCATTTAGCAAATGTAAATTCCGTTTTTATCATGGTATCGGAGCTTTAGGTCGAAGCTAAATAGATCTGTGGGAGAGGATGCTGGAGAGCGTTGTAGCTTAATAGATGAATTGGGGAGCCGAGCTGTGTTGTCCGACATGTCCACTATTAAATTGGTGATAGGCGTGTTGTGAGTTGCGTGTTAGAGCTCTGCCTGTGCAGGATCAACTGCGTGCGTTTGAGATCACCTGTTGGTTTGCAAAATTGGAGGCCGATCGCTCGAGGCTCGTGTGTGGAGTTGTGTTGCGTGGAGTCCATCCTCCACTTGCTGTTGAGATGTGCTGTGGAGGGGGAGCACTCCCGTGCTGCATATTGTGCGCATTTGATTTCCTGCGTGAGGAAGGTCGAGAGATGGCATTTGACCGCTGGTGGGAAGGCATCGTGTCTACAACGATTTGGAGAATCACAGATATATGACGACATAGTTAGTCAAAGATGTAATCTTCAATTCAATATGCGCCCAAGATTCTGCTGCGTGATCGATTTATCCTCCATTGACAAGTTATGAAATCAGAAAGACGATTTATCCTCCTTCCTTGCCAAGAGATCTCTGTTGCCACTGCCTGATCACATTGAGGTCGGAGCTAGGCCGGAAGCCTGTGAAGAGGCTAAAGAGATCGTGGGTGAAATCGGCGAGAGTGTCGAAAATTCGGCCGGGCTTCTGGAAAAGAAGGTCGAGAGGCAGCGTTGAAGCAGATCCATCGTTAAGCAGATATGTGGTCGAAGTGGCAGAGGGATTGTGTTGCAGTGGTGGTGGTGCCTTCCTGTGGGAGGCCGAGCAAAGTAGTGAGCGTAGAAGCGTGAGCTCAAACCCAAACCTACGTGGATCGATAGTCTGATCTGGAGACTATTTTGTGTGACCGGTTTGTCCATGTTTTGGAAAATATCTATTGGCTGAACAGTTTTTTTAAACAGTGGGAGTGATCTCAGTTTTGCAAGGACAAGAGAAACAGTCGCGTAAGAGAATTGGTGGAGGCTCGTGCAGATCTGTTGTGCCGGAGGTGTGCTTTACCACAAAGCAGCGATCGTGGAAGAGTCTCTCATCATGGAATATCGACGTGAAGATCGATTGGTAGATGCGTGGATATGCAGTGTGGCGCAGAGGAGACGGAAGAAACTCACTTCTCTAGCTCCGGTGCTTGCAAATCGTTGGCTTATTTATAGTCAAATCTGCTTTATTGATAGATAAGGCACTTTTTCCCTTTCTCGGAATGTTGTGGGAGGCGCATCTGAAAACCTGCGTTCCAACCTGGCCGGCTGTGCAGAGGAAGCATTATAATATAAATGTTGTCCTTGTAGCATAAAACGACGTTCACTGAATCAAAGCCAACTCATACAGGAAATACTTTGCCTTTTCCAAAATACCGGGCCCCAGAATTGACTGTGCGCCATCTGTGAAAAATCCACAAAGGATTCCAGGCGGAGTCAACAAGAGCGTAGGAGGATCTGTGAATGCCTAGTAAGCGATTTGGCTAGTGCCACTACAAATCCTCTATCTTTTGTAAGTCTGTGTGTTTTATACAGTAGTCTCTTGTATTCGATCCAGAGCAGTCTGTGGAAGGAATTTTTTTTATCATGCAGAGATCGTGTAGATTGATATGCAAGTAGCCCACAATCATTAAGCAGAGGTGGGAAGCGCACTACTTTGGGAGGTGATTGTAGTGGGTGTAGCCTGAAAATAGGTTCAAACTGTGTGTTGTTTCCTCTGCACATTCAAGTAGTATTTCTTGTCAAAAGCGTTTGGAGTCTGGACATCCAAGTATTGCGTTGGCATTATATAGGCTTCATTCTACTGTGTTAACGATCTGTTCTGTAGTGAGATATATTTTGCAAAAGAATCACGCGATCAATGCGCGAGGTTTCTGGGGGAGCCAAGGCAGCGCTGCCATTGAGGTTCCAGTGTTGTCTTAGCCCTCAGACAGGAGGAGCGTGAGGAGCCGTGGTGCCTGTGTGGGTTAACGCTGCAGTGGAAAAAGTGTTCTTGCAAGGGAGAAAATAGAAGGAGAAAATGGGTCGTCAAAATAAATTGAAAGAATCTCGAAGAAAATTAAGGAGAAAGCATCAACAGAGAAGTGAAAAATATTGTGTTGCAGAATTTTGTGATTTGTTTTAGGTTGACGGTGATGGACCAACTGCTAATCAAGGTGTAGATTTGGAATTTGGTGAGATTATTAAATGGTTAATTCCAGATTTACCATCTTTTTCAGGTATGAATTATGAAAGCTGGGCAAATGAAATAAAAATAATACTATGGAAGTTAAATTTACCGGATTATGTTAAAGATGTTATTAATGATAGTGGAGATAGATTAGTATTAAGTCTTATAACATCTGCAGTAGATGACAACATCATACTCAGCATGATATATGAATATGGAGAGATTCCTAGTACAAAGTTTTTATGGGATGTTTTAGAGATGAAATACTGTTTGAATGAGGGCAATGATGCTGAAGATATTGCTCTTGATAATGATCCCATATTTGATTGTGAAACTGAAGATGCAATGATAGGTGATGCATGTGTATCTGTAATTGAAACTTGTAATGATGAAAATACATCCATTATTGTAGAACCTGAAAGTTTTCCTGATGCAGAAATCAAGTTTGATGAGACTTATATATCTCATGATGAGTGGATCAATTTGATGATTGAAAAACATCTTATTGATGAATTACTGTTTGGTGAGAAGGAAGGCCTATCTTCATATACAGATCAAATGCAAAACATCCTTGCAGCAACAGAACTGGATGAAGGCATAATTATGTTAGCAGAAAGGGATGAAGTAGGAAGAGATGGTGAAATGAAAGCTCTCCTGAAGGAGCAGGAAGATGAAAGTAATTGTGGTCATCTTTATAAATCTAACATTGTTTTTTGTGCAGATATTGGTAGGCAAGAAACAACAACAAATTTTGAAGAAGAATTGAAGTTTCTTGAAGCATGGCTTGAAACACCATGTCTTTATGAAATTAACATAGAAATTGCAGTAATCAATGGTAAAGATATAATTGCTAATGTTCAGATGATTGACACCAGAAATAGTGAGAAGGAAAATTCTCCTATCCACCCTGCCATAATTCTGAGAAGGATGAGAACAAGAATTCAAGTTTTCCTTCATAGGGGAAGAAATGAGGCGAAGATACATCACTATCTCATGGCAAAGAAAGAAAAGATGAAGCCTCATACAAAAATGAACAAGCATGGATCTCAAGCAAAGAAGACTAAGATGAAAACTCTGTTACCAATTTTTTTATGTCTTTTACCATTGTAAGCCTAGCTGAGACTAGACCAGCAGGCATATGTTATTTTTTTTTAGTACCCTTTCTCCATTAAGGGGGAGTGTTAGAATTAATGGAGAAAGATACAGTTAGGATAGGATTGAGAGTCTAATTTTAGATCTCAGATCCTAATATTCAGGGAGTGGTTCAAACCACCTGATTGTGAGAAAGCCTATATGTACTAGGTTGTTCTCTTGATTGAATGTAACATATTGTGTGAGTGTTTCTACACTCTCCAGGTATCTTACCTGGAGAGTCATTTAGCTAATGTAAATTCCGTTTTTTATCATAAAACCTAAATTGTATTTAATTAATTGATTTGGAATTAATAAAATATCTGCAAAGCCCTCATCATCTCATTATCTTCCTGGTCCAACATTGGCACTTCCAAAGAGAAATAAAAGTAAAAGTTTAATAGTCATCCATTCATTTCTAATACTAAAACCCAGTATATCATTATAATTAAAATGTTATTTAAACCTTATTCATTCTAGATTCGACCACACTAGTTGAGACTAGGGATGTATATTATTAATTGTACAAATACAAAAAAAGCAAGCGCCGAGAGGGATCAAATCTCTCGAGGTGCAAACCTCTTTTTTGAGTTCAAAACTTGAGGAAAGGTTTGCACCTCGAGAGATTTGATCCCTCTCAGCGTTTGATAGATCCGGAGTTAAGATGGATCTAGGCTGGTTTCAGTTGTGTGCAGCCAAGGAAAATATATCGATAATATGAGGAACATATATGTAAATACATATAATATTAATATAACCATTTTAAATATGTTAAATATGTCTGAGATTTATTGAGTCATTTTAATTTTAAATTTTCTTAGTTACCTCAGTTTTTTGAGATGATAAATATTGTAAAATAACTTTTATTATGAAATAAAAATTTTGAATGCAAAGTGACAATGTAATAATATTGAATGATAGAAATTGTGAATAATCAGAATGTAGTCAATTACAAATAGTCTTCATTGTGATTGTTTTCAAACTATTTTTATTTTCACCCTTGTTAGTTTTGCCATCTTTTCATATTGATTATTTGAAAAGGAAGATTGGAATCGTAAACTATTTAAATTTTTAGCTCGAGTTGTTGTAGTAAACATCATACATTGTCTCTCTTGCTCTCCAATATTAATAGGTTTAATTACTATAAGACAAAAATCAATGTACATTGTCAATAATTTTTTGTGCTTACACTAAAATCATTGCACACTATTAATCCAATGACTTTAAAATTAATGTACCATAATACATCTAATTACATCAAATCAGAAATCAACATATACACTGAAATCAATGCATCTAATGCAAGAAATCAAATAATAATAGAAAACAACATCTACACTCAAATAAATGTGTCTAGTGCAAGTAGGAAAATAGGATTAAAAACCAACATCTACACTGAAATCAATGCATCTAGTGCAAGCAATCAAATAGCATTATAAATCACTATCTACACTGAAATAAATGTGTTTAGTGCAAGCAGTCAAATAGGATTATAAATCATCTACATTTAAATCAATGCATTTAGTGCAAGCAATCAAATATAATTAGAAATCAACATCTACATTGAAATTAATGCATCTACTACAATCAATCAAATAGGATTAGAAATCACCATCTACACTGAAATCAATGCATTTAGTAAAAGAAATCAAATACTATTAGAAATCACCATCTACACTGAAATCAATGCATTTAGTGCAAGCAATCAAACATGATTAAAAATCATCAACATTGAAATCAATTCATCTAGTGCAACAAATCAAATATAACCAGAAATCAACATCTACATTGAAATTAATGCATATAGTGAAAGCAATCAAATAGGATTAGAAATCACCATCTACACTGAAATCAATGCATTTAGTGCAAGCAATGAAATAGGATTAGAAATCATCTACATTGAAATCAATCAATATAGTGCAAGTAATAAAATATCATTAGAAATAAACATTTACACCAAAATCAATGCATCTAGTGCAAGCAATCAAATAGGATTAGAAATCACCATCTACACTGAAATCAATGCATCATTGCATCTACTGCAAAAAATCTTCTTCCCTCTCTCCCCCCATCTATATCTATATATCCCTCCATCTCTCATTCTTTGTCTATTTATCTCGCCCCACCAAACACACACTCTCTCTCACTCCATATCTATCAATTTCTTTGTCTCTCCCTCTTTCTCTCCATCTATCTCTTTTTCTCTTCACCTTACATCTATATCTTTATCTCTCTCTATCTCTCTATATCAACCCCAAAACATAAACTCTCTTTATCCAATCTATCTATATATCACTCCCTCCTCCTCCTCTCTCTCTCTCTCTCCCTCTCTCTCTCTCTTCCCTCCCTCTCCCTCACTTCTATCTCTCTTCCATCCTACTACCCTTTCTCCCTCTCTCTCCATCTTCTTTATCTCTCTCTCTCTCTCTCTCTCTCCACCTTTCACCCCCTATGTATTTATTCTTACCCCCCCCTCTCTCCCTCTCCATCTCCATCTCTCTTTCCCTATCTCTCTTCAATCTCTCTCTTCCTTTCTCTCTCCCCCCCCCCCCTCTCTCTCTATCTTCACCTTCCAAATTTGTTACCATATGCCTCTCTCTCTCCTTCTATCCCCCCTTCTCTCCATATCTCCTTATTTGCCTCTTTATCTCACCCCCAAACATACACACTCCCTCTTCATCTCTCCCTTGTCACTCCCCCTCTCTCTCCACTACTCACTCTCTATTTATTTCTTCTTACCTCCTTCTCTCCCCATCCAGATACATCTCTATATCCCTCCCTCTCTCCCCCTCCAAATCCATATTTATATCCCTCCCTCTTTCCTCCTCTCTTTCAAGTCCCCTCTCTTTTCCTTCCTCTCTCTCCCACCTCACTTTCTCTTCCCCCGTCACTCTCTCTCTCTCTCCTACAATCCTCTCTCTTCCCCCATCACCCTCTTCCTCTCTCTCATCGTTCCTCTCTCTCCCTTTATCTCTCACCTCCTTCTATTACCCCCCCAGCTCTCTCTTTCTCTCTCTCTCTCTCTCTGCCCTCCAATCCTCTCTCTTCCCCCGTCACTCTATCTCACCCTCAAACTATGTTACTGTATCCCTCCCTTTCTCCTTCTCTCCCCCCTTGTCTCCATCACTCCTATGTATCTTTATCTCACCCCTAAGCATACACACTCTCTCTCCATCTCTCCCTTGTCACTCACTCTCTATGTATTTCTTCTTCCTTTCCTCTCTCCGCCTCCAACTGCATCTCTTTATCCCTCCTTCTCTCCTCCTCCTCTCATCCTTCCTCTCTCTCTATTTCTCTCCTACCTACCTCTCCCTTCCCCCTTATCTCTCTCTCTCTCTCTACCCTTCAATCCTCTCTCCTTATCTCTCTCCCACCTCCATCTTTATGTCTCCCTCTCCCTCACTTACCCTTCTCTAACTCTCTGACTCTTCTCCCTCTTTCTCTCTTCATTACTCTTCTCCCCTCTCCTTCAATTTATTATCTTGATCTCTCCCTTGTCAGTCCCCCTATTTCTCCACCTCTATCATATATCATGATATATTAATATATATTATAATATAACAAATTTAATATTGTATTAATCTAAATTTATTAAATTTAATAATATTAATATTTTAATATTAATGTTAGTGTTAATAATTATTTTTTGGCATGGTATTAATAATAATTTGGTCCATGGTATTTGATCCATATACTTCATATATAATTAGATGTTGATTTCTAATCGTATTTGATATATTTTTATTTATTTACCTTACCCCTTTATACCTCTTTTATATTTATTTATTTACCATACTTCTTTTATAAATATGTTATTTGGCCCATGGTATTTGTCCCAAGGTATTATTAATAATTTGGCCCATGGTATTAATAATAATTTGTTGATAGGATTCACCTAAATAAAACCTCTTTTGGAGTTTTTGTAAATATAAAGTGGTTTATTGAGTAAATATAAAAAGCGGTTTTATTTATTTACCATACCTCTAGTTTATTTATATTATATTTATTTACCATACCTCTTTTTTGAGTGTTAGTAAACCTCTACATATTTTAAGTTTATATTGTTTAAATTTATTTTTAATGACTTTTTAATTATTCATTTATATTTTTATGTAAGTTATTATTTAAGCCGATATTATTTAGATTTTAATTTTTTTTTAATTTTCTTTAGTTTTTTTTTTTTTTGGCTTCCGACATACTTACACATCGGGGTCATACTGGGCTGTAGAATGCGCCTCTTGGCGCAATAAAAAAATTAATTTAATTTGGGTCATAATAGGTCTCTAAGTACATGTTATGTAAAATATTTTAATGTCAAGTGCCTATATATTATATATCATTTTAAAAAATTTATGTATATATCATGAAAAAATTAAGTTTAAAACAATGAAAAATACTATTTAGCATTAAAAAATACTATTTAAACAATGAAAAATAACACATTGTATTTTACACTCTAAAGAAGTTTGCACGTGAATAAATTTGATCCCTCTCTGTTCATTTTAGATAAATGGATCTATGTTGGTATTTTTATATTTGGAACAAAAAAATTCCATTTTGGAAGAAAAATTTCCTTTGTATTACACCAGTTTACAACCAACTCAAAATGTGTAATGTTTCTTAAATAATTTTATTTTTTACAATTAACTGAATTTAACTATTAGTTTATTGAGCATCATAAGTTTAGTTAAGATGATTTTAGGTTTTAGAATTTAATTAGTTTACTTAAAATGACTTTATATAAATATTTATATATAAATAATGTTTAATTAAATTAATAGTGTTATATATAATTTTTAATTAAATTATAGTTCACTTATATTCATTTTAATTAAATCAATTAGGTTTAGAAGGCATTATCACAATTCAAGATCTTAATAATAGAGCATAGCATTAAATCACCTCTCGATGCAGAATTGGAGTTTATTAAATATTGATTTAAAAGATATAAAATTATTTTTGATTTTCATAGTGACAAAAATATTTACATTTTAGATTCTCGTAATTACAAAAATATTTACAAGTATACAAGATTATTTTAAGAAGATAACTTTAAATCAAATTATATTTTTGGAAGGATTTTTAACTCTAATAAGATTGCATAGTTTTATTAACTAATAAATTGCTAACAATACAGAAATAATCTAATTGAACTTATTAATAAAATTTATCAATAATATTTAAATTTAAATTTTATTAATTATTTATAAAGTTTTAAAGGACAACGGTTCAACAGATCCACTTGAAATTGAAATTGTTGAACTATGCAGGTGAATGTTTTGTTCAATTATAATTGTAAGTAGAATTGCTAGATAGTAACTAAAAAGAAAGAAAAAGAAATGTTTGAATAAAAAGATTTACTATATGGTTGTAATTTGTAGTCTAATTTCTTTTTGCTAAAAAAATTCTAATAATTAAAATGCTCTTTTTATTTTTGTGTTTTTTCTTTTTTCACATAAAACATAATTTTGGATATCTACATGTTTATGATACTTGGTATATATCTTCTTACAACAACACAATTCTAATTATAACATTTAGGAATTTTTATATCCCACCAATGTTGTTCTCTTTTGGTTCTTTTACTACTTAAAACAATTTCTAAAATTAAATAATTATAACATCTAAGAAGTGTCCCACGGATGCTACTCCCTTTTAGTACTTGGTGTCACAAGAAACATGTTGAAGCTTCATTATGTTTGTTAAAGTAGAAACTATGATCAGATGGTTGGCCATCTATGTTCATATTATCATTAATAGTGTTTTAATAAAATGTATTTATTTATTTCTATGAAAGTAAAGATAAAGTGTTTTTATTATTAATAATAAAAATAAAATAAATCATAAAATATTAAAATACACCTTTACTTTTACATACGTTCAATTTCACATTTAAATATTTAATGAGTTAATTACAATATTCCATTCATAGCCCCAAGGGTTAGCTCAAGTGGTAGTGAGCCAATACGTGGGCCTCTCCGTTGAGGGAGGTCACGGGTTCGATCCTTGAGTCCTTTGGGGTCAGGCGCCGAAAGTCCGCCGAACGGTTTACCACGCGTACCATCCAGAAATTCTGGGGAAGTACGCCCGGGTTTCCCGGTGAGCTTTCCCTCATTGAAAATATTCCATCTTCATATTTCACTTATATTGATTCAATATTCTCTAAAAATTAACTTGCAATACCGTCCCTAGCACACTTCATTGATTCAATCTACTACAATACTCATTATACTACAAGAATATGTCTTTATCATGCTCACATTTTTTTAATCTTAATTTTTTTTTCTTTTTAAAATTAGATACTATATTTATTTATCCATTTTAATTTCAAAATGAAATATTTATTTTTCAATTTTTACGCCGATAGGCGTATCCCCCTATCGGAAGTAGGCTCTTTTGTGATTATGCTAATTAATCTTTTTGATCTGATGGTCTAGATTGAAAGATGCCAGTATATTCTGGTCGTCGCCACTAAATCAATGGATGAAATTCAAAAAAGTAACTTCCTTGCATATCTAAATCACGTGTTTAAACCATACTTAAATTAATTTTTTACAAAACATGATTAAAAATTTACTGTGCCATTTGTTGACCGCCACATATGAAGATTAACCAGTGATGGTTCAAACTAAAATGCCACCTATTTGATTGTTCAAATTCTCAATTAAATGTATGCGCGCCAGCTATCAAATTAGGGTGAAGTGGGTAAATGAACGTTGGTGGAATGGAGAAAACGTGGCAGCTCATCCTCAAAGTTGGAGCGCGGAATGGGCCTTTTATCTTTTCTTAGACCAACAGGCAGCGCAGACGTTAGATCCGCAGATTTCTCGGCCGTTTTAGTTAATTAGTGGTCCACCCTTCGTTTATTGATAGGGCAGCGGGCTATTTCT
Organism: Pinus albicaulis; assembly: GCA_034641835.2. Taxonomy (NCBI): domain Eukaryota; kingdom Viridiplantae; phylum Streptophyta; class Pinopsida; order Pinales; family Pinaceae; genus Pinus; species Pinus albicaulis. The sequence goes on from CM076575.1 coordinate 720,445,611, forward strand.
ATTAATCAAATTGCATTAATTTTTATTTTGGTCGACGTTCTCATGCAACATTTGTTTTAATCGTAATTCTAAATTTTTCTTTTTGTTTATTAGGAATTTAATGTATAAAGTTATTCAAATTTGTTTTGATTTTAAATCCTAAATTGAACAAATCTTTTCAAACTATAGAAAGTGTGAATAATGCAACCATAAGATACATGTATCCAAAATTGGTATTTTTGTTATTAGTTATATAAGTGTGAATAATGCAACGATAAGAAACATGTATCCAAAAATGGTAAAATAATTTTTGTTAATAGTTAAAGTCCAAAACCGTCAATAACGTTTCAATTATCACCCACATAAACTATAATGGTTACACGCGATAATGAAATTTATATATCAACATGCAATTTCATGATCTTGTACCCCACTTGGAGGCTGATCCGATTCTTTTGGTATGGTGGTGGGTGAGTGGGACGAGAAGCGGAATTAAAGATTGAGTTCATCCACTGTAATGACGATTAAGTTGCCCACTTCGCCACTGCTTCAGTTGTCCTTCTCCTCTTGTGCGTTAGTTAATAAAAAATGTGAAAGGCCCGCGTTGATGCGTTCGGGATTACTGTGTGTTGTTTTTTCTTTGTTACAGATTATCGTGGGGCGCAGACTACGAACAGGAAGAACGGCTCTAGGGTCTGGCTCAAGGGTGATTTTGAAGGGAACACTCCAGCCCGGCTCCGACTCTCAGTGTGCAAGCGATTATTACAGGTATTTCCTCTTCATTTACTTTAATATTTTAGATTAATGCAATGCAATATCTTGAATGTTGTCTGTGTGAACTCATTGATATAGCATCTAGCCCAAAGTAATGAATCAATAATAATGCAGTTAAGTTAGTCACAACAGTCTCGGTTTCTCATTGCACACGCGGTTGCGTTGATGCCAACGTATTTCATTTTGCTCGAAGACTTTCATTTGTGGCTCGTAATATTAGTGCTTAACTGCAATGGTCGGGCCAAATTTAACTGGGAACATTGATATTCATAACTGCAAATAAAAACCCTTAAGCAACCTCATTCCTTCCTTTCATCCTTTCCATGTAATTGTCTGCTCCCAAATCCGATTCTCCTTTATCCCATAAAAACAGATGACAAACAGAGAGACACACAAACTGGAAGTGCTTCCAACAAAAGAAAACGTGGATAGCTGTGTAATATATAGACACACTATCCCCAGCTTCCTCCAACGGATAGAATATGAAAAGCGTGTTCCTCACGTTTGAATCAACATACCTAACTCAATATTTATCGTGGATGGACAATATTTATGTGTTTATATGTTGACTGTATTTAATTTTATTATCAACTAAGGGAAAATATCAAATTAACATTAATCATGAAATTGCATGTTGATATATAAATTTCATTATCGCGTGTAACCATTATAGTTTATGTGGGTGATAATTGAAACGTCATTGACGGTTTTGGACTTAACTATTAACAAAAATTATTTTACCATTTTTGGATACATGTATCTTATCATTGCATTATTCACACTTATATAACTAATAACAAAAATACCAATTTTGGATACATGTATTTTATGGTTTCATTATTCACACTTTATATAGTTTGAAAAGATTTGTTCAATTTAGGATTTATGGTTGCTTTATTCACATGCAGATACGATTTCTAAATTAAGGGAAACTTACAAATATAGATACGATTTCTAAATTAAGGGAAACTTACAAATATAGGGAACATTGATATTCATAACTGCAAATAAAAACCCTTACGCAGCCTCATTCCTTCCTTTCATCCTTTCCATGTAATTGTCTGCTCCCAAATCCGATTCTCCTTTATCCCATAAAAATAGATGACAAACATTTAACCACAGAGAGACACACAAACTGGAAGCGCTTCCAACAAAAGAAAACATGGATAGCTGTGTAATATATAGACACACTATCCCCAGCTTCCTCCAACGGATAGAATATGAAAAGTATGTTCCTCACGTTTGAATCAACGTACCTAACTCAATATTTATCGTGGATGGACAATATTTATGTGTTTATATGTTGACTCTATTTAATTTTATTATCAACTAAGGGAAAATATCAAATTAACATTAATCATAAAATTGCATGTTGATATATAAATTTCATTATCGCGTGTAACCATTATAGTTTATGTGGATGATAATTGAAACGTCATTGACGGTTTTGGACTTTAACTATTAACAAAAATTATTTTACCATTTTTGGATACATGTATCTTATCGTTGCATTATTCACACTTATATAACTAATAACAAAAATACCAATTTTGGATACATGTATCTTATGGTTGCATTAATCACACTTTATATAGTTTGAAAAGATTTGTTCAATTTAGGATTTATGGTTGCTTTATTCACACTTTATATTGTTTGAAAATATTTAGCTAATTTTAGATGCATGGATTTTGTAGATGTATTATTTATATTATTGGCTAAGAAAAATTAACACTATTTAAATAATTTAAATAAGTTAGAAGTGGATAAATTAATTGATTAATCATAAATACACAACTACTTTCTTAAATGGATAATAAGGGTCTAAAATGATAGAAATTTACCTATTGCGAACAAAAGAATTAATTGATTTCAAGTGATACCAAAAATACAAATCCTAAAAACTAGCTCAAAAGTGAAATGATCTATTATTCTACTTGCTTGTTCACAAGCTTATTATTGTAATGTGTATTCATAGGATTCAAACCATGATACCAAACACTCAAAAACTACTTTTTTTAAAACACTAAACCCTTGTGGATTCAACACACATGGTGATTAACTTAGGTCTATGCCCATGTTTACTATTGTTGACTATGTTTGAGAGCAGTAAAATATTGTAATAAAATTTGCAAAATATGACGTCTGGATTGGCTATGGTAGATTTTGTTGTCTATATTTAACTATGCTTGACCTTTGTTAAATATGCTTGATTCATGTACATATAATTTCCGAAAAATGATGCCTAAGTCGACTATTGTTAACTATAATTGGCTTTTATTGACTATTGTTAACTTTAGTTGACTATGGTTGATTATTGTTGAGTTTTGTTACTTATATTTTATTTTTGTTAACAAAGGTTATATTTTGTTGGTTATTTTTTAATATTATAAATATCGCTTCTAAAACATGTTCCCATGTTGACTTTTGTTGGATATGGTTCACTAATCTACTTTTTATTTGGAAAAGATGATGCTCATGTTGACTAGAGTTTAGTTTTCTTTGGATTTGTAAGGGATATAGTAAGGGGGCTGACCTACTATTAATATCAATATTAATATTGATATTGTTAAATATATAATAATAATTTTATTGTTATTATAAAAAATATACTAATATTATTGTATTTCAATTATAATTAATAATACTAATAATAACTAAAATTGCCATAAATTAAATAAATCTATATTAATTATAATATTAAAATAATATTAATAAATATTTAATAATAAAAAATAATATAAATATAAAAATAATTAATACAATAAATAATTATTATCATTGGAAAAAATAATAATAGTGATTAATCTATATTATTATAGTTAGTTTATTTTTTTTATTATCATCAACTTAATATTAATTATTATTACTGCAAATATTATTTAATTATTTAGTAATTTTTCCAAGCTCACTATAATTTGGCATCTTAAAAGGCTAGGAAGGTGAGTATTACAACAAATATTATGATGTAAAAGATGTAATATTAAACTCATAGTAATAAATATATAATAATAATATTACAAAAATAACTACTTTAATAAATTATTGTTATTTTAAATTATTTATATTATTATTATTATTATTTTGCAATAGTAGTAGTAGTAGTTATGGTATATTATTTAATTCAATATATTATTAATTATTATATATTACTATTATTGTTAATTATTTAATAATATTATTAATTGATAATAGCAATAATATTAAATTAATAACCATTTTTTTGATACTTTTTGGGAAAAAATAATATAGATTACACCTCCCATCTTGGAGGAGGAACTTGTTGTTCTTGTCGGTCATATCGTTTTATACATTATGTATATGTGCATGTTACTATATTTGTAGATGGAAAATTGTTTTTCTATATTTCTTATTCTATTCACCATTAATTGAAAGTTGTTTTGTTGATATCACGTCTATTTTCTTTTATGTTAGGTGATTTCCTTGTTTTATCATGGATCCAGCTATTTGGAGTTGTATTCCATTTGAAATTCTTGAGATTGTCTTCCTTTGGCTCCCTTTATCGGTTGTGATAAAGTTTAGCACTGTTTGTCAGCAATGGAAGACTGTTTTGCAAAATCTTAACTCTTATTCGTTGCAAAACATATCTAGAATGGGTGGATTTATGGATATTTATTGATGATGAAATGATTAATTTTTAACGAATACCTTAATCAAAATGGTGGATATCCTGGTTTTCCTTTATAATTCATAGATTCAGATACAAAGTGGAGTCTACTATTGATTAATGGTGGAACGCACGCTTACCAACGAAGATTCTAATTCGCAAATGTTTTGTAGTGAATCCATTTTCATGACCTTAAAAAACATTGAAGAATCTACGAATTGGAGACTGGGGCTTCTTTTCGTTATTGGAGAATGTCAGCAGCAAAAAATATGACTGGGTTGTTCTAAAACATATCTATGATAGAATTCAGTCTAAATTTTATGTTTACAGTAGTCTTTATAGGGTTTGGCGAAGCGCTGATCTTCCATTTGGTGGCACCTCACCCCCTCAAAATGGAGTGTTTTATAGAAGTAAAGTGTTTTGGCTTTTCCTCGACACAAAGTATGAAGATTATCCTCGATATGGGTATACAATCTACTGGTTTGATGTGATAAAAAATGACTGGGGATTTTCATTTTTTCCAATCACTGACATTCGGTGTATGTCATTGGCAGTATGCAAGAATGAGTTGATATGTCTTATCAATGATGGCTCCACTTCTGTGTGGTCAATTGAAGAAATAGATAATTTCCAATTTGGCCACCCGTGTAGTGAACGAAGAACTGATTACTTTGAGGATGATTGGGGCTTTAGATGGAAGTTGTTGGAAGAAATGTCTATGGATATAAATATGAAATGTCCTGGTTATCTTCCTCTTCGAACAATCCAAGGTGTGGTTCTTATGTGAAAATGCAGTGAAGTTCCTTTTGTGTTATATGACATGGTGGCTGGCCTTTGCTTCCCAGTAGATATTGATAATTCAACTAATGAACAAATGAATGGATTTTGGTCTCCAACGTTGCAGGATTGCAACGATTTGATCGAGTCTGGAAATGTCTTTGCAAGTGCTCCGCGTATGGATTCTATAGATGAGATTCCACCATTAGATGTGGACATGGAGTCTTAGGCTATTAGCCATTTTGTATTCTCGTATAAATGAGGAAAATATTTGGTTTCACCTTACTTTTGGGTATGTTATGCTAAGACTATGAATCTTTATATGGCTCCATTTTGAGGGGGTGTCTTCTATATGTGTATGTATCGGATGTTGGATATTGAATTCCATTGCAATTTGCTCGTAAATATTTATTTTTTTGTCCCGTTTAGATCTCTTTATTGCATTTGAATGTGTTTGGATGTTATCCATTTTTCTTTGTTTTTATAATTATAATTATTGTGACTTATTTTATACATGGTGTTTCCATTAGGTTTTTCTCATTGATTTTCAAACAATATTATATCTTTAGGTTATTTTTATTATTTAAATTTATATTTTTGATGGTATATAGTTCCAAATATTTAGATATATTTCAAATTCATATAATTCTTTACAATTTTGTTCCATTTATATGGGTTCCCCATTACAGTTATAATATGATACAATTTAATCCTTTTTTGTTTTGGCCATTTCAAAAAATCCATTTTTCTTTTCGTGACCATTTGGGTGGAAAAAATGTTCCTTTTCATCCTTTTATTATTTATATTGAATTATCTTATGTATTCATGTTACTCTTCTATAACAAATATGTTATTTTTGGATTTGACAGCTTTATCGAAGGTACAAACAGCGTACGAAAAGAGGAATAAATTAGCTTTGTCAGTGACAAATCAATGAAAATTAGTGTTTACGGTATCAAAAAAATAAGGACACAATAAATGAGCATAGGAGAGCTAAATATAAGTGACAGGCATGGCCGAAACTAACTCTTCAAAGGATTTTATGGTTCTCTTGGGTATGGAGTACTATGGATGATATCATACCATTTAAAGCAGTAGTTGCGTGCCTGAAAATATCTCGATCGACAAACTATCGCGATATTTCAGCTCTCGTATCATAATATTGAGGAAACATCTCGCAATAGGGAAGAACATCATATTGATAACGTGGATCAGGCCATGGCTTATAGCTTTAGCCCGCATCTCATATAACCTTAGGCCCAGAAGGCCAAGACACAAATATCCCTAGTGGAAGGAGATGATGATGTGCATGTGATGACCTGGATGATAGTTTGATTGGCAATTTTTTTGATAATTTGGATCCAGTTGGTCGAAACATCGTCTCTTCCAATCTCCCTTCTGAAAATAATAATGTTGTCAAACTGAATAAGCTTGATCATCACGATAGCGATTCGCATGGAAGCATTGACGATCCAATGATATCTTTACAGTTCATGCGATAGTGGTTGTTTTATTACATTGCTGTATTTTATTCTTTTGGGGTAGGGTACACCTCATTTTAATAGAGGTCTAGAAATTTTCTCCCCGCGTCTTCCATCTCTTAATATGAGATTTGAATATGAAGCACATCATATCCTTCCACTACATTGTCCTCAAGAATCAAATCGACAAACTAATGTTAATGTTCAATGTGTTTGATTTGATTTTTCTTTATTTGAATTTTTGGTGCATATTTTGTTTTTCTTCAAACAGGACACAACTCATTTCAATAGAGGCATGCAAATTAACTTCGTAGATGTTCCGTCTACTGATGTTATAATTCAAGAGGAACCATCGCATAACGTTCATCCAGATCGCCAGCAAAATGTAAATGTTGAATGCATTTGGTATTTTCCCCCTTTTTTTCATTTACTGTTAAGTGTGACATTGCAAATCTATCTTTTTTTGACATTTATTTTTATAAAATATTTTGATTCGTTTTAACAGGAAACAACTAATTTGAATGGAGGCGTCAAAACTAAATCGCCAAATGTTCAATCTACTGATGTTAGAAGTGAAGAGCAACCATCTCATACACTTCATGGACATCGCCAAACAAATGTAAATATTGAATTAATTTATTTCTTTTTTCCATTTTTTCAATTCTAATTATTTGGACAATCAATTTAAAAAAAAATTATGCTAAAGAAACCTTTGCAAACTCTCAGGTTCCAGAAATGCAGACCACAGATTTGGAAACCCCATGTCATAGATTTGTTCCACATGTTTCAAATTTGGGGATAGAGTCTTGTGGTGCTGAAAATCAAATAAATCTTAGAAGAAATTATACTCTTCCACATCATTTTCCACATGCTCCAACCGATACAAATCATATTTATTTTGATGAAAATATGATTGCAGTGCATAAAAGATTTCGAGAAAAGCTAGATAGTTTGTCAGTTGTCCAAATGTGCCACATCTGCAAAGAATCATATCCTGGAATCCACGTTTTGAGAGATGTTGAACGACCTGTTTGCAGACGATGTAAGAGTGAAGGAGGTTCACATCGTTCTTGTGGCTATAATAACATGGATCCTGGCGAGCAACCTCATATTTTAAGAGTTCTTACTCAAGTTGAAGAAATGTTAATATCATGTGTAAATCCTATTTTGCAAGTGACACATGCTCGAGGTGGGCAATATAAGTATAGCGGACACACAATTAGCTTTCCCCAAGATATTTCAACAATTGCACAAAGTCTTCCGCGTCGTGTTGAAGATCTTGACTTTCTAATTGTGAGGAGACATGGTGCTCAGTATAAAAATTATGAATGTTATGTAAAAAGATCCCACGTTATGGATGCATTGCGTTTCAAAATTGAACGTGATCAATATTATCGAGATGTTGTAATTGACTATGATTCAGTGAATGCTCTGCCCCAAAAATCAACAGATGTCTCCTCCATGCTTAAATTTGTTGATTGTGACATTACAGAATCTGAGTTCAGTGCAACTAATAATGAAGGGTTTCCTCTTAACCATTTTCCCTCTCATCCTTCATCTTTTATTGCTCGCCTACCCAATGAACGGAGAGAAGTGGAAGAAATTAGAGCATTTCTCTATAATGTTGATTCTTCAGATGTTGATGAAATGGATTGGCCCAGTATTGGAACGTCTCCAGTGAATGAATATAATACTGAGGGGTTATTAGATATGGCATTCCCCACATTGTTCCCCACTGGTGCTGCTGATTGGTTGCAACCACGCATTTGTACTATTGAACTTCATGAGTATGCATTGCATCTTCTTAGATACTATGATCATAGGTTTGGAAGCCATCCTCGCTTCCGATATTTCCTGTTGAACATGATAATGAGGCATCGTAGCCAAGCAACTGCTTCAGTTTTTGTGAAGAAAAATTTACATGATAACTCACCGACAACAATTGATGAGTTGCGTCAGCAACTTTCTGATTTACCAAATAATAAGTTGGCTGAGCATCTTATGTGGTTTGGGTCTTGTCTAAGAGGTACAAGGGCATACTGGACTAAATGTCGAGCTGAATTGACTGACATGATTACTCAGTTGGGATGTCCATCTTTGTTCTTTACTTTGAATGCAGCCGACACAAAGTGGCTAGAGCTGCATAGCCTCATGCCTGCACCGTCACATTCTCGTTCCTTAAATGAGCATCGTATGAAGGTTGAAAATGTTATCCAGTACCCTCATATTGTTGCCACATTTATGCACCATAGATTCAATATATTTCGAGTGGAAGTTATCCAAATATATCTTAAAGCTAAAGACTTCTGGTACAGGTCTGTTTTCTTGAATTTATTTTCTATTCATTGTCAATTTCTTATTGATTTTCCATTCATATTTTTCATATTAACTCTGTGTTCATTTTTTCCAGATATGAGTGGCAACATAGAGGTTCAGCACATATCCATGGTTTCCTATGGTTGCAAGGAGCTCCTGACATGGAAAGACTTGATTGGTCAAATGATTGTGATTTGCAACATGCAAAGAGATTCTTTGACAATTATGTAACTGCATGGAATCCACATGAAATACATCATCGCAATATAATGGTTCTAAGAAGTCTCAATGATGACCCTTGCCTACTGAATACTGATCAGATTTTCTCTTGCAATCCTCATAATGATTATAAAGAATTGTTGAACCGTGTCCAAAGGCACACAAAGTGTAGTGTAGATTCTTGTTTGCGCAAAAAGGGCACTATTCTCGCTTGTCTGTACAATGCCCCAAGGGATCTTTCTGAGGAATCAAGATTGTTCATAGATGATCAAGGAAGAAAAAAATATGACCCAGCAAGAAATGATGATAGACTCAATGTACATAACATTGACCTTCTAACAATGTGGCGTGCAAATGTTGATTTCCAACCAGTGCTTTCTCAGCATGCTGTCCTGAAATATATTGCTAAGTATGCATCAAAAGCAGAAAGAAGGTCTGAAAGCTATCATGATATGTTAACTAGAATTTCAAATTCTTTTGCCTCTGAGGATCATGCTTTATGTGCTTACAGGAGGTTTCTTGCAGAAACAGCCGTTGAACGTGACATTGGAGCACAAGAAACATGTCATATGTTGCTTAAGATGCCTCTTGTTGTGTGTAGTCGACAATTTGTTTCCTTAAATGTTGGAAGAAAGGTGTTCAGGAAAATTTCAAGGGATGGCCTGCACTGTTCATCGGAAAATACATTTGTTCAAAATTATCAGAAGAGACCTTCTTTCCTTGAACATCTTTCTTTGACAGAAACAGCAAGATCTTGGACCTATGAGAGCAACCATAAAAAAGATCCATGGAGGCCTAGAGATGCTCAGGCGATTGTTTGAGTCTGGCCACGGTTTTATTCTGTTCATGGTGAGGATTCAGAGGAATTTCAAATCTTTTGCTGGTTAGAATTGCTCTTGTACAAGCCATTTCGTGACATTTCTGCAGAGATTGGGCTTTCAACTGAAATTATTGTTGAAAACTGGAGGAATTTTTGATATCAAGCTTGGCATGTTGATCGAAATCCATCAGTTGATGAAAATATTGAAGATGGAGAAGATGGTGATTTTGCTAACCAGGAAATGAATCTTGAAGATGATTTTCAAGAGTGGCAACTTTTCTCTCACTTGGTTCCACCAAATAGTGTCAATGTTTTTGATCTTCACACCCTTGGTCGAAGGGATTTTGATATATCCTTTGACTGGAAAGGTACAACTATTTCTGATGATGTGGCCGAAGAAGCTATTAATTTTATAAGGAATGCAATATCAAGGGGTGATGTTGGTGACCTTTCAAATAGAACATTTGTCTCTCCAGATTCATTGGCAGAAAAACAGCGTCTTGCTTTTGAAATCGTTTTAAGGCATTCTGTTGAATATGAGATTCGTGAAGCTCTTCTTATGATTATTCAAGGCACTGCAGGCACTGGCAAGTCTTTCCTTATCCAGTGTATTTTTGAGGCTCTTTCTAATCTGTCAAGTAATGGGAAAAATCCTTTGCTTCTTCTTGCCCCAACAGGAATAGCTGCTTTCAATATACATGCAAAAACAATACACTCTGCTTTGAAAATCCCAATTAGAGATATGAAACCACTACGGGGTCAATCATTGGCACTATTCCAAGAGGAAATGAGGCACATTCGATATATATTGATTGATGAAATGAGCTTTTTAGGATCAAGGTTGTTGATGCAAATAGATTCTCGATTACGAGAAGCATTTCTAGATAAAAAGAATTGTCCTTTTGGTGGTAGATCGATGATCCTTGTGGGTGACCTTGGCCAGCTACCTCCTGTGAGAGATAAGCCTTTGTATGCAGGTAATACAGTAGGGAAAGTCTTATGGAAAAAATTCAATACTGTTGTCACTCTTGACACAATATTTCGCCAACAAGGGAGCGATGAGAAACAATCTTGTTTTCGTCGAGTCCTCAATAACATAAGAAACGCAGAACCTGTTCTTGATGATTGGGAGTTTCTTATGTCGCGGGCTGATATCAGGTTGCATCCTGGAGAAAGGGATTTATTTAATGCAGCAGTTCACATGTTTCCAACAAATAATTTGGTCTCCTTCCATAACAGACATATGTTGAAATCATTAAATTCTCCAATTGCATAATGTATTGCTGTGTATTCAAGGCGTTCAGAAATCAGTGGTGCCGATGATGATCAACTGGACCATGAAGTTTTGTTGTGCCGTGGCCAGCGTGTTATGTTGACATGTAATTTGTGGGTTGAAGCTGGTTTGGTGAATGGTGCACTTGGGTATGTGAAGGAAATATTTTATATGCCCAACTCTAAGCCACCTGAGCTTCCAATGTCCACAACTGTTGTTTTTTATAAGTATGTTGGTGTTCCGTTTGATGCAAGCAATCCAAACATTGTACCTATCACACCAGTGATAAGAGGAAATCGAAAACAAATTCCTTTAAAGATGGCATGGGCTCTTACAATTCACAAGTCGCAAGGTTTGAATTTAGATCGAGCATCAATTGATATCGTGAATAGAGAACAACAAGGCCTGACCTTCACAACCATATCAAGAGTGAAATCAATAGATGGTTTACGCATTGCACCGCCTTTCTCTTATCAGTGTTATGCCAAGATGAATAATAGTGCATATGTTATAATTAGGAAGAAAGAAGAGGAGAGATTAAAGTCCATATCGCTATGATATGCAACTATTAATATAATAATAATTCTTTTGATATATTAATGACATGTCTACATTCATCAAATTCATAGTAGTATTTTGGAATGTTTTTTACATCATTTTTTCTGTTGTTCAATTTTCTTGTTTTTATAATGTCGTTTTTTTTTATTTTTCTTACAATGAACCATTCACGGGTAGAAAACTAGTTATACGAGCTAGCCGTTAAAAATCAACATGGAATTCCATATCACTGTCACATGTAGCTAATAGTATTCTGACATATTTATAGAATGTTTTATAATTTTTTTTATTATCGTCTCTTTTTTCATTTAGTATAATAATTCTTTTGATGTATTAATTAAATAAATACATTCATGAGATGCAATATAGCAATATATGAGAAATTCCATACATCGTTTTTCATGTTGTTCAATTTACCTTCATTTTTTAGTCGCTATTGTTCTTTTGTTTATAGTAAACCATTCAGACATATACAACCAGTTATATTAGCCAATCACTAAATTCAAGATTGAAGTCCATATCCCTATTACATGAAACTAAAAATATTTATCAATGTGGTTTGCTAAATGTGTTGTGGTTTGGTTCAATGACAAGATATTTATATTTGTTAATAATATTAGACTAAAATTAATATATAGATTGACATTAATTTAAATACAAATATTGAATTACTAACATTATTAATATTTCATTATAAACATTGAGTTTAGAATTTTGTGCTTTCTTATTGATTATTGTAATATGGGTCATATCTGTCATTTATTTTTATCACTCATTTCATGTGTGCAGTATGTATTTCTAATGAGGTTTATAGCATCACGTTTTTAAGATTAATTTTTTTTAAAACAATACAAACGGGGTGTTATATATATATATATATATATATATATATATATGCTTAGATGTTTCTATCTCTTTCTGTATAAATTTTTATTTTGTCATTTTCTTTTCAAATGCAGGTATGGATAATAATGATGGGATCTATTATAATCGAGCGGTGGCAAATATTTCACGTGGCAAATATTTCACAAACTCATTAGGTAAGTTTACATTATACAAGCTAGATGAAAACATAAATTCCCATCCTACTTTTATTGACAGAGCATCCGTGTGGCCAGTGGTGTAAATAAATATAAATACCTATTCATGCACATAAGGGGAAGAGTGGAAAAAACAAAAATGGATTGGTTGGAAAGCGTTAAGTATCGTGATCATTATCCTGTTGATTTGAATTGGTGTTCCTTTTGTGGTCGGTCTGGTTGTGTTCTTGAAGAGGCTATTTGATAAATCACATTTGATGGAATGTTTTGAGTCCATTTTTGTGGTGGGATTTCTTTAAATGTAAAGACAACAAAAAACATATGTTAATTTCAGTGTTTTTTTTTTGTTTCACTGATGGCGGAATTGAGTAAAATTTTAGTTTATTTATTTATTCAGTTTATTGATGTTCAATTTTTATAATATTAATGGTCCCTTTTCTTTATTGATGTTTTATGATTATACTATTAATATTTCACTTTATTTGTTGATCAATTGGGTTTATAACATTGATTCCTTGATTTTTCGGATTCTTTCGGTTTGTAATAATATTCCATTCACATTATTAAATTCAAATATTGGGGTTTTTATATTAGTCCTCGAGTTTAATACTAATGCATTGTCCAATTTCACATTATGAAAAACACTCACTCAACTTAATATAAACAGAATGGACTATTGGTATAACTTATGTTTTTAATAATGTTCCCTTGAGTTCATGAGTTCCTTTGGTTTATAATATTAAAGCCTTTGGTTTATTATATATTTTTGTTTATATTATTAATAGTCCCTCCACTTTATTAATCTCTTCATAAATATAATGTGGTGGTCATACTAATATTCGAATAAATTTTTGTTCCCTTCACCTTATTGGTCCCTTGGGTTATTAATATTTTTCCCTTGAGTTCACTAGTTCCTTTGTTTTCTAATATTGGACCATTGGGTTATTACTTCTTTTGGTTTATAATACTTTTTTAATCGCTAAGTTTGTTAATAATTTTTATTTCTATTACTCATTTGTTGGGTAATGTTTTTCCCTTGGTTCACCAATTCCTTTCGTTTATAATATTACAAACCTTCATTTATATTGGTTCTTTTGGTTATATCATGAATAATCGATTAATGTAAGGTCTGATCAAGCGTCATTGTGTAAATATTGTTTCTAAAATCATGGCCAACCATGGTCATAGTTGGTCCCAGCGTCGCCTTGTTGCAACAATTGTCTCGATATAAATCAAGCATGGTAAACCATGATTATTCCCCTCTGTTTATAATATTCATAATCATTAATAATCGATCAATGTTATCCATGATGAAATGTCACATTCGGACAAACATTGTCTCGATATGAAAATCACCCATGGCTAACCATGGTCATAGTTGGTCCAACGTTGCATTGTGACAAAAATTGTCTCAATGTTTAAATCAATTCCCTTGGGTTCACCAATTCCTTTGATTTATAATTTTTTGGGTAATGATTGTCCCTTGGGTTCACCAATTCCTTTGGTTTATAATATTAAACCCTTGGGTTTATTAGTTTTTTTGGTTTATAATATGAATAATCGATCAATGTCATCCATGATCAAATGACACATTCTGACAAACATTGTCTCAATGTGAAAATCACCCATGGCCAACCATGGTCATAGTTGGTCCAATGTTGCATTGTGAGCCATGATCAAATGTCGCATTCTGACAAATATTGTCTCAATATGAAAATCACCCATGGCCAACCCTGGTCATAGTTGGTCCAATGTCGCATTCTGACAACAATTATGTCAATGTTTAAATCAATTCCCTTGGGTTCACCAATTCCTTTGGTTTATAATTTTTTGGGTAATGGTTGTCCCTTGGGTTCACCAATTCCTTTGGTTTATAATATTAAACCCTTGGGTTTATTATTATTTTTTGTTTATAATATGAATAATCGATCAATGCCATCCATGATCAAATGCCACATTCTGAAAAACATTGTATCAATATGAAAATCAGCCATGGCCAACCCTGGTCATACTTGGCCCAACGTCGCATTGCGACAACAATTGTCTCAATGTTTAAATCAATTCTCTTGGGTTCACCAATTACTTTGGTTTATAATTTTTTGGGTAATGATTGTCCCTTGGGTTCACCAATTCTTTTGGTTTATAATATTAAACCATTGGGTTTATTAGTTTTTTTGGTTTATAATATGAATAATCGATCAATGTCATCCATGATCAAATGTCACATTCTGAAAAACATTGTATCAATATGAAAATCACCCATGGCCAACCATGGTCATACTTGGCCCAACGTCGCATTGCGCCAACAATTGTCTCAATGTTTAAATCAATTCCCTTGGGTTCACCAATTCCTTTGGTTTATAATTTTTTGGGTAGGGATTTTCCCTTGGGTTCACCACTTTCTTTGGTTTATAATATTAAACCCTTGGGTTTATTAGTTTTTTTGTTTTATAATATGAATAATCGATCAATGTCATCCATGATCAAATGACACATTATGAGAAACATTGTCTCAATATGAAAATCATCCATTGCCAGCCATGGTCATAGTTGGTCCAACATTGCATTGTGACAACCATTGTCTCAATGTTTAAATCTATTCCCTTGGGTTCACCAATTCCTTTTGGTTTATAATTTGTTGGGTAATGGTTGTCCCTTGGGTTCACGACTTGCTTTGGTTTATAATATTAAACTCTTGGGTTTATTAGTTTTTTTGGTTTATAATATGAATAATCGATCAATGTCATCCATGATCAAATGACACATTAGTAAAAAACATTGTCTCAATATGAAAATCACCCATGGCCAACCATGGTCATAGTTGGTCCAACGTCGCATTGGGACAACCATTGTCTCAATGTTTAAATCAAGTCCCTTGGGTTCACCAATTCCTTTTGGTTTATAATTTGTTGGGTAATGGTTGTCCCTTGGGTTCACCAATTCCTTTGGTTTATAATATTAAACTCTTGGGTTTATTAGTTTTTTTGGTTTATAATATGAATAATCGATCAATTTCATCCATGATCAAATGTGACATTCTAACAAATATTGTCTCAATATGAAAATCTCCCATGGCCAACCCTACTCATAGTTGGTCCAACGTCGCATTGTAACAACAATTCTCTCAATGTTTAAATCAATTCCCTTGGGTTCACCAATTTATTTTGGTTTATAATTTGTTGGGTGATGTTTGTCCCTTGGGTTCACCAATTCCTTTGGTTTATAATATTAAACCCTTGGGTTAATTAGTTCTTTTGGTTTATAATATGAATAATCGATCAATGTCATCCATGATCAAATGTCACATTCTAACAAAGATTGTCTCAATATGAAAATCACCCATGGCCAACCTTGGTCATAGTTGGTTCAACTTCGCATTGTGACAACAATTGTCTCAATGTTTAAATCAATTCCCTTGGGTTCACCAATTCCTTTGGTTTATAATTTTTTGGGTAATGGTTTTCCCTTGGATTCACCAATTGATTTGGTTTATAATATTAAACCCTTGGGTTTATTACTTTTTTTGGTTTATAATATGAATAATCGATCAATGTCATCCGTGATCAAATGTCACATTCTGACAAACATTGTATCAATATGAAAATCGCCCATGGCCAACCATGGTCATACTTGGCCCAACGTCGCATTGTGACAACAATTGTCTGAATGTTTAAATCAATTCCCTTGGGTTCACCAATTCCTTTGGTTTATAATTTTTTGGGTTATGATTTTACCTTGGGTTCACCACTTGCTTTGGTTTATAATATTAAACCCTTGGGTTTATTAGTTTTTTTGGTTTATAATATGAATAATCGATCAATGTCATCCATGATCAAATGTGACATTCTGACAAATATTGTGTCAATATGAAAATCACCCATGGCCAACCCTGGTCATAGTTGGTCCAATGTCAGATTGTGACAACAATTGTCTCAATGTTTAAATCAATTCCCTTGGGTTCGCTAATTACTTTGGTTTATAATTTTTTGGGTAATGGTTGTCCCTTGGGTTCACCAATTCCTTTGGTTTATAATATTAAACCCTTGGGTTTATTAGTTTTTTTGGTTTATAATATGAATAATCGATCAATGTCATCCATGATCAAATGTCACATTCTAACAATCATTGTATCAATATGAAAATCACCCATGGCCAACCATGGTCATACTTGGCCCAACGTCGCATTGCAACAACAATTGTCTCAATGTTTAAATCAATTCCCTTGGGTTCACCAATTCCTTTGGTTTATAATTTTTTGGGTAATGATTTTCCCTTGGGTTCACCGCTTGCTTTGGTTTATATTATATATTATTATATATTATAATAATATTATATATTATTATATATAATATTAATAATATTATATTATTTTAATATTATAATATTAAAAATAATATTATATATTATTATATATTATATATTATTAATATTACTAAATAAATATTAAAATAATATAATATTATTAATATATATTATTAATAATATAACCAACTATGATATAATATATATTATTAAAATATTATCGGTTCTTTTGGTTTATTAATAATATAATCATCTATGATATATTAAATTATTATATATTATTAATATTATTTTTATATTAATATATATTATATATATTTCAAGTTAATTTATAGTATGTGTATAGTTAATATTTTTAATATATTAATAAATATTTTAATATATGTTATTAATACCCATTATAATATTATTAATATATATAAAATATTTTTGTGATTTTAATCATAATTAATATATTTAATATATTAATATTCTTATTAATATATAATATATATTTTTCAAGTTAATATAATAAATTTATTATATATAATATTTATTTATTGATATATAAATTAATGTGATGGGTAGTGGATATAAGTCTATTGGGGTATATCAACCACATTGGTAAATGTGGTTGTAAATCTATTTTATATATGTCTATCGGCGTATATCAACCACATTAGTAAATATAATGTGGTTGTGCTAGTAAAATAGTTAGGTTAATCGTAAAACTTGATTTAATGATGATGATGCAATACGATTAATAAAATATCAAATATGTTAAAACACCCAAAAATTGGGTTAACGAGACGCTGTATTTAGTAAACCTAGTAAAATAAACTTGATTTAATGATGCAATTCGATTGATAGAAAATCAAATATGTTAAGTATTTAGTAAAACTAGTAAAATAAACTTGATTTAGTGATGCAATTCGATTAATAGAAAATCAAATAGGTTCAAAATACCCAAAATTGGGTTAACGAGGAGCTATATATTTAGCAAACCTAGTTGTACAAAAGCTCACCAAGAGGAATAGAGCTAGATCAATCTCAGCGTACCCGAAGTTGTACATTGGAATAGGTTTTGAACAAAGATGGAGCCATTTCTACATACCTGGAACAATACCAGCAACAAATTAAAAAAAGTTCAAAGGGCGGTTACTATAGTAACAACAAATAAAACAGAGTTCAATTGGCGATTGCTATCTTCACTAAAATTAAAATGAAATAAAATTTCAGAATAAAAGTCGTTAATAAAGAAATTGCTTCCTATAATAGAGATCAGATGAAATAATAGCACTAACAAATAAACAGAGTTCAAATGGCGGTTGCTATCTTCATCACAAGGAAATTTCAATATAAACAGAAATTGCTTCTCATACTTGTGAAATAATTATATGTAGTTGTATCTCAGAAACCTTGAAGTAATTCCAAGGGATGAACCAAGTCAGTTGTATTTTGTCCAAAGAATGATACAAATAGAGCTGCCTCTTTCTCCTCACCCGCATAAACCCACATGACTCAAAAACACAGACAGACTTAAACACAATACCACACAAAGACAAACAACCTCAGCCAAACACCAAACCGCAGAGAAACAACCAACCTCGCAGAAATAGAGGAAAGACACCACACCATAGAGACAACCAACCCCGCAAGCATGCCAGACCATCGATAAAGGAGGCAGCAGAAGAAATATGTTTGAAATTCTGTGAGATTGAATGTCTACATATATAGACTTTCTTTCAACGGATACTTGAACCTTCAACCATCCATTACAGCTGAGACCAATTACCAACGGCTTACCTTATTGGATGTTAAATGAGTATGCTTTCCAAATCCAAAAAGCACACCCCACTTTTGGTTCATCCTGCTTTTTCTGCTTTTTTCCCATATTTTCTAGTTATGTTCATGCTTTATTTTTTTAATACTTTCTAATACGTTGAAAAGCGCACCCACTTTTGATTCATCCTTTCTGGTTTTCTTTCTCAATACTTTCTATTTAGATTCATGCTTTTTTTCTAATACTTTCTATTGCTTTTTTTAATTTAGTATTTTTTTTCCTCAATACTTTCTATTTAGACTTATGTATGTTTTTTTAAATACTTTCTATTACATTTTTCAATTAAGAATTTTTTTTATACATTTTTATTTCCTTTTTAATTTAAGTTGATTTTTTATTTATTTTATTTTAGAGTGGAAATAAACTTTTTCTTAGTTATAATTTTATTGAAGTTGACTGATTACTATTTTTTTTTTTGTTATAATTTTAACATGGATTACTAATTTATTAATTTTCATAAATTTGAAAAATAGTTTGTAATAATACTAAGAATTTAATATAATAAAATGGAAAGAGATTTAATTAAATTTTTTAAACAAAAAATTATTAATTCACTAATACATAAAAGTTTAATTAGTGTATTTTTTGTTTAAAAATCTTAACCAAATCTATCAAAGATTTCTAATAGAGTATGAATCTTGAGCATGATCAGTGTTACAAGGATTAGTTGTATATATCAATGTTGCTTTCTTCTTAGATGCCTTAAACTATCTTTTATGTTTTTTAGAGTTGTAATTTTATGTTCCATGATAGTGCATTCTAGATATGTAATTATATGTTCCTTAATCATAATGGTGGGATGAGAATTTTTGGAAATTTGACATTGAGAATAGTTGTTTAACTCTATCTAGATTTAGCTTTATATCTTCTTAACTATACTAGATGGATATACAATATTCATTCCAAAACAAAGTAATATGTTAATCTTATTCCTAGTATCACTCTTACATAATGATGTAGGAAAATATTAAAACCACACCATATTGTATGCCAATTGTTCCTCCCAACTTTAGACCGATTTTAGTGACCATTGCCTCAAGAAGCTCCACAAGTTGGCTCCTTGCAAGTTTATAATTGTAGATCATCTTTTATTTAATCATTATTATTTTAGCTGATTTGAAGATATTAATTTACTTTTTTTTAAAGATATTTTTCTTCAACTAAACTTTATGCTAATTATATATTTCTAAGTGAATCATTGCTATAAAATAAATTTATATTTATATATTTTATAAAATTTATATTTATCTTTCTTTTAATATTATATTTTGATCAAATTTTAACTCATAATTTTTAACTTAATTTAAAATTCATTTTAATTTCTTTTAAAATTTTCTAATCTATAAATATTAATTTAAATTTTATTTCTTTTTGATATTCTATAATTTATATTATTTTTTTCTTCATTATAAAAATTTAATGCTTATTTTACCAAACTCTCCTCTATATACATTACATATACAATCATTTTACCAAACTCTTCTCTATATACATTACATATACAATCTCAAAAATAAAAGAAAAAAAATGTTTCAATTAGATTCGAAGACTTTTATATTATAATATTCAAAAATGCATTAAGACTGGGGTTGCAATAGGGCATACAACTTTACTTTTATGGACTCTCATGAATTATAGTCCTTTGGGGTCACGACATGTTTTAATTTTTTTTTATTTTTGAATTTTCGATAAAAGTTTTATGACTAACTTAATTATAATAATTTTATATTATTTTTTTATTGTACCACTACTTTTTGTAAGTTTTTTTTAAAGATATATTGTTTTCCATTCTATATATTATTTTCTTGGATTAAAGTAATATTGTTATGACTACATATATTTAAGTATTTTATTAACCTAAAATATAATTATGTGTTTATTAGTTAAATTTCTATTTCTTTATTTAATGGTGATTATTAAAAAGATATTCTAATATCATATTTAATGATTATTTAATTAGAAGTTGTTTATATTTAATTGTGGTAAATATAGTTTTGTAAATCTTGTCGATGTAGCTTTACAAATCTAGCTATCATCACTTGAATCATCTTCAACATCTCCAAAGTTTCATCAAGGTTTTGGACGGAAGATTAGAATGCCTATAGGGGTTTGATCTCCTCCTCGATGTATTTTATCTAAAGGATCAACCCTTTAGTTCGATTAAAATTCCTTTGCAGTCTCAATGGAACATCTCAGACATTCGCATGTTTACTAAATTAGCTCATCCAACCACTGTGTATGATGGCCTACATTTACAACTCGATCTCCAACTCTAACTGAGAGGGATCCAAGGGGGCTTCAGCTCTCTTTTGAGGGGCATTGCCACGATGGATGGTTAGAAAACGACCATCAACCTTATTTCTTGCAACGATATGACAAGATGTCAGTTCTGCAACACCATTACTGCAAGGAATTCAAAGTCAGATGGTGTTGCTCAGGTAATCCCTAACATAGACAAAGTGGTGGCCCATGGAGTCCCCGGGTTAATTCTTGCTCATGCAAATCTAGGATTTGTCACTTGAATCGAAGTATTTGGAGGCCTTCCACCAACTTTAATACAACCTCAGATCTCCAAGCCCCTTCATCTACATAGTTCTTTCTGCTCCGAGGATGAGTCTACTACCTGAGAACTGGAGAATTTTTTTATCTTCATGAAACCATTTTTAGGGGGATTCCTTTATTTGCAAACAAAAGTTACATATCTAATTTTCAGACTTGCAACCAGGATAAATAATTGGGTGAAAACCCCATATGGCATTATTTCGGCTCCTACATAGAGGTCGACAACTTCATGATCATAAATCCTTTAGCAACTACGCATAGAAAAGGATGTCTCAATCTTTGTTGTATCAATAGTAAGAGGATAAGCCAAAGGTTTGGTGTGTCCTCATCATCCAAACCCAAATCCTTTAAGCATGTCCTAAATCCTAAACTGTCAAATTCCAAACCCTAAAGATCTTTCAAGAACAACATTTGTGGTGGACCAGGTAGCAGAAAATCCATCTCTTGATGTGGATGACATTATACATAGATTCATACCTTCAGATTATGAAAGGCAGACGATTATTTATCATTTTAATTATTTTTGGGCCTCGTTATATGCTCTTGAAGAGTGGGTGCACCAGAATTGATCTCATGATATTGCTCTATGTTTTTGCTCAAAAGGATTCTATGTTGTGCTCTTCAAAAAATTTGGAAGACCCAAAGAATGTTTTTGATCAAGGACCCTAGTTTTCATTAAAGAACTTTTGAGGTCTAAAATGGGCCTCCTAAGGAATATTATAAAATAATATTGGAAATAATAAAATAAGATTAGTTTACATCATCAAATTTTAGAGGGAAAAAAGAAAAAAGAAAAACTACTCCTTCAAATTGTATTTTCAACTTAACTCTCTACGGTTTAACTCAAATTTCGAGTGGGAGCACTAGTTGGATGAAAAATTTAATTCGTCATCCAAAAGGTGCACATCTTGCATACTTTCAAAAGACCCTGCTACACAAAAAATGAGAAATACTCCTTGGATGAAGAATTAAATTTTGCATCCAATGAGTTCTCTTGCTCGAATTTTGAATAAACTGTAGGGAGATACGTTGAAAATACGATTTGAAAAAGTGGTTTTTATTTTTTTTATTTTGAATCATCATCTTGACATCATCATCTTGAATCCTATTGGTTCTTATAAAGTTTATTTTGGTTGTACATTTTTGTTTTGAGGCCCATTTTTTACCTCAAAATTTCTCTAAGGGGAGTGGCTCTTGTCTCTCCTTTCAAATATGGTTTCTTGATTTTAATCCTCTTTCCATAGTAGTTCTCGAAACTCCATTTTGGGTAATTCACCATACGTTAATCTGCCCATCCATTTGTCACATTTAGATGTCCTAGAAGATGTGGGAAACTTGATAGTTCGCTTCATCAAAACTAAAACTAATAGGGTGGAAAAAGGAATTAGCACATTTGTACACATATGAGTTGAAGTGGATCTCAGTAAAGGATTGCCTAAAAAAATCATTCTTAAATGGAGGGTTAGATTTTATTAACAGTTGTTGGATTATTAAAACTCTGTTTTTAGATGCAAGACTTACCAATAGTGTAATGCCTCAACTTATTGAGCACAAAGATATTATTCTCGCTTGCCTAATTGTCTCCTTCACACTAACAATGGGAAATTGCTAAGGGGACTAAGGAGTTTTTCCCAATTCTCTTTTATATTATTATTATTATTAAAAGGGGAAAAATATTATTAATAAAATCGGGAAAAATTCTCTTTTAGAAAATAAGTAGCCACAACAATAAAATAAAATAAAAAGGAAGTTCTAGAGTATTGGAGGAGGTTCGGAAAAGTCTTATAAAAAAGGAAGAGTGGATCATTCCTCATCATCCTGATTTATGATCCTTCTCTTGATGATTGATTGAAGCTTAACTGACTCTAGCACAAGGGTTTCATGGAGCTCTCTAACTGATTTTGATGAACTTCAATTTTCACCCTAGCTAGTTCTCAACTAAATTTGGTGGACTTCGAGTGCGACCCTAGTTACCTTGCAGCGGAAATTCGTAACAACCCCGCCCACATTTATCCAATTTCACAAGCTTGCTAGGGTAAACATGAGACTAAGAGTTACTATGACATGAGTCGACGTCCAAGTTCTAGTTATGGAAGTGGGGCCTACAGACCGACACACAAACAACTCACAGACATCCCTCGAGACACTAGGTCACCCAGAAACTATTCCACAACCTCTCATGACAAAATTATGAGTTGGAATTAATTTTTCACTAACCTAACCCCCAAATACATCCACAACAAGGCATGGATGTGGTTTTCAGCCTCCAACCGCACTCACAATCCTAGTTGTCATCGACTGTGATTTTAAAACATCAGTTTAGAGCATGCGGTACTGGAAGCAGTGCCACCTTTTTAGGCCAACCTTGAGGCCACTTCCTAGAACTTCCTGAGACTTTCTAGAAGCATAGGTTACATGAAAACAATACTAATCATTCAAATTCAAGTTAAAAACTTGACCTAGACTACCTAAAACACATTGGAAACTTCATTTAACACATGGAAAACATGTAAGTTACAGGTCATGAATGCATATATGATAAAAAATTGATAGTCTTCACCTAAGAATCGTGAAGAAGGCTCTAAACCATCTCTAGCAAGTTTTAATAGCACTTTTTAGTCCATGTATTCATCAAACAAGTCAAAATACTTGGACAATACACATCATACAACCAACAAATAACCAACATATAAACCATGGCAAGTCATCCATAATATCATAATCACTACAAATATACATGAATCACAATAGAATAATATCTCTTATTAACATATAAAAATACCAACCAATTGAAAGACTTTCGCATACCAATCGACCATAAGATTGGGCAGAACCAAATCTCTCTTTCCGCTAGTCACCCCCACACCATATTCCAAGCATGAATGTGGGATCTCATGCAATAAACCAAAAAAAAACCAAACCATGGCTTCCAGAGGAAAAACCACCTTAACCCTCAACCAGTGATTCCACCTTACGGTTGGACATCAGTATCACCAACCATATTGGTCTCTACCTAAATTTTTCATGGCTCCAGTATCCAGTAACTCAACCCACAACCTTCTATGGCTCTAGAGAATTTATCCAACTCTGCTCGAGGGACTAGTAACTCAACCCACCAAGGGCTCCAAAGCGTTTATCCCAACCTAGGCTCCAGGAGTAGTAACTAAATCCAAGTTATTCTAGGGGTTCTAGAGCATTTGTTCCAACCCACAGCCATAAGGAATTGTGTGCACCAACAAGAAAACAATCAAGTGGAAAAAAAAACCACAACACCATGGTTATCCATGGAATGGAAAGGCAAGGCTAAAACCATTGTCAATCTAGGAAAACATCCATGCCAATGATAACACATAACAAGGAAATCACATGTATATACCATGCATCCATAAACCATCAATGAAATCATACATCCAACCTGTTACTTGCAAGGCAATCCAGTTGTAGTTGTCGATCCACATGTTCCCTTGCACTTTCCTTCTTTCATTTTCCTTCTTTATCCAAATCCAAGTGAATACTAGAGTGCTCCAAGAATGATCTAAGTATGAGAGAGTGGGACTAAACTGATAAAATATAAACAACCAAAAGCTGTGAATTGATCCTCAAAATCCTTTTTATTATTAAGGCCTCTATTTTCTTCATTTTCCTTCATTTTTCCTTCAATTTCCCTCTCATGAAAGTTTGTGTCTCTTCACCTTCCGTTTCTCATATTTTTCTTTATCTCATAAATAAAATGTCGATTAATTCCTCTTTGCCTTTTCCAATGCCTTTTCCAATTTCCTTATCCATAATAAACTGAATGCGACACCCACTAAGATGTTACTTTCCTAACATTCAACTTGGAATACATGTCCCATGACATTGGTATTATATTTTTTACATGGAAAATCAACCAGGGGTTGTTACAAACTCCTCTCCTTGGGGGGACACCGCCCTTTGTGTTCTATGACATCTATGACCAGCAAACCACTGAAACCAAAACATACTGCCTATGGAGCTTTATAACCAAACTCGTTGTAGTACTTACAATGACCTCTGTTAAAACATAACAAACATACCATTTATTGGATATTTATAACACAAATAATTATTAATATTTACAATAACAAACACATATACACTCATTCAAATTTGCTTCAACCAACAAATAATCATACTATCTATGGATCTTTATAACCACAACTTGATACAATATTTACAATAATATACACATACATGTGCACATTTTATCTAACCAAAAAATAAAAGGATATGATATCCACATCAACAACACGAGAATCAATAGGCTCATACCTCACCCTCCAAAGTAATACCAGGATTAACCTCCTTCCCAGAGAGTCTAGAATCCATTTCCAAAGTAAAAACTGCATCCAATGTCCTATGCTACAATCCTTATGCTACTTGTTCTCTCAAATAAAATTTGTTGACTCATTTTTCCAGGGAACACTCCCAATGTTCTTATGGTTCCATATGACAATGCTAATGACCAAAAAAATCCATTCCCCGACCTTCCCTTTCCTACTACAGACCCTCAGGAAATCAGATCACCCCCTTCCATGCAGTCAGTCACCTTCCAAGTTCCCCAACATCTCCTTCCTAGGTGATCCATTCCTTGGCAAGGTTTCCTTGCATCGGAAGATCCAAAATTCAAGGCATGTCCCTACCTCAAAACAATCATACTAGTCATAACATGATCATGGAAATCAATGGACATTGTTGGGAGCTAGTTTCCCACAATTACCACGCTCCTAAATTTATTACCAACATATTGTCTCCTATTCCAATTCATTTTGTCGTTATTGCTCATTCTTGTAGTTAGTTTCAACCACCCAAGTTGGGCACTTCTTTCTTTCCTATACCAAGCACATAATTACAATTAGACTAAAAAGGAATTGAAATAAATTTAAATCATACGTCATTGGAGGCCCATCAATAAGGTTCACTTGCAATTATGTTTACTTCTCAAACTAGCTTTTCAATCAAAGCATCATGTATAAACATATCACATCTGGTTAACTCAAAACACAACCATCATAAATCAGAATCATAGATAACATGCATAATTAAAAACTAAAATAAAATATTTGTATTTATCTCTTAATGATTCTTTTACTTTTGCCTTTATTCTTTTTCCTTTCCATACACACAATGAATCTGTTCCAAACCTAGCTAGCACCTAATCCATTTTCTTCTCTTTGACCATATATACACACTGGTTTGTTTTTCTAAACCCTAAAAGCACCCAGTTCCTTCTCTTCTCTTTGACCATGCATACACACTATTTTTCTTTGCAAACCCAAAAATCACCCAATGCCTTATCTTCTCTTTTACCATGTATACATGTCAGTTTGGTTTTCCCAACCCGACAAGAATCCAATGCCTTCTCTTCAAAGCAACAAGGGAATCTAGAGACTAAACTGGCTGCTCCCTAAATATAAAAAACAAGGGAATCTAGAGACAAACCGCCTCCACCCTCAATATCAACATCAAGGGCATCTGGAGACTAAACCGCCTCAACCCTCAATATCAACAACAAGAGACAATGCAGTCTGATACTTGCATGTCCCATCACATTGTACAACACATAAACATACACAGTGTACAAGACCACACATACACCTACACCTGGTGTACAACACCACACATACACCTACACCCGGTGTACAACACAACACATATATGTACATGTCATACAATACAACAAATACACATGTCACAACACAAATACTACACAATACCTGTAGCAAAATACCACATATATAAAGCACAAATCCAATTACTGTATCTTTCCTATTACTTTTCTCATGACTATAATGCCACCATCCATTTATCCCAATGGACCCAACCAATCCAACTCATTATCATATTCTTTCCTTCAATTGCCCTTATACATGCACGAGGCGTCATCCGGGTCTTACATTACCTTTTGGGTTTCATTCAGCTCTTCCCAAGATCCATTAACTTTCCTTTTTTCCCAACCAATTCCCAAAACCCTTAAAACATAAAATGCAAAAAAACAAAAAACAAGAAGAAAACCACGGAAAAATAATAGCAATATGAAACCAAAAACAAAGTTTCATGGTCATGCACCAGACGTAAACAAAACTATAAATCAAGCGCAAAAAAATCCAAAAGTACTGAAAGCGCAAGAATCTCAACATACACTATGACTCAATCCCCATGGGTTCCTAATGCTTCTAAGGGAAATCTCAACCTGAGCCTTCTTCAATATTTCGTGGTGGTCTCTTTTGCCATGCAATCCGACCTGTAACTAAACATGTACATTTATCATCTCTCAAGGGACTCCAATTCCTTGAATCCATGCATAATTGGAAACCATTTGTTATTCATGTATCACTCAACATTAGTTATATAAACAAATAAATTTTTACCTTGTTGCGCTAATACGAAGCATGTTTCCTTGCAACTATTCACACATGTCAGTCACATGTTCTAAAAATCAAGACATCGTGTCTATGAATTTGAAATCAACATTTACCAAGACTAAAATCCATGCCATAATCAACTCATAGTCATTATTCATAATACTAAAACTATCACCCACTTGCACCCAAGTGCATATCAACCCATTATTGTCCATGGTCCACTCTAAGATAGGAGGAGGAAACTACTATAATGGCTCGATCTCCAATGGGATCTCCAAAGCTCTAATAAATTTAACCACACTTGCCAAAAGTTGACTTTCATTTCTCATACATTTTGTTCTTGAAAACATACCACATAATCATGCCACTATTCTATTATGTAGATATCACATCAGGCCTCTAAAGCAAGTCATGAGAACTATGGTCCACTATTATATTCTCATGTGATGATGACCGAAAGATCTATGTAAAATTTATGGATCACAAAAGCCAAAATTCTAATTAACATAATAAAATGTACTTGAAACTAGAAAACCTTATTAGCTCCAAGGCTTGATCCAAATATAGCGGCCCTACCGTTGAAGTTTTTTTCTTTGGGATGATACAAATCCAATTGAATCCTCCTCCTCTATCATATGACCGACATTAATAACATGGAGACATGATCACAAACTATAAAAAACACATACTCACCTAATCTCATAGCCATATTTGACCATGGATAAAAGGAGGAGAAAAATGTTGAAATTTTGTGGTATTTCATACACACACACACACACATATCCTTCAACATATACAAAGTTGCAACCTATTTGTCTCCCTCTCTTGAACCATTCATCACAGATTAGAAAAAAAACCAATTTCTGGCCTAATCGATATCTTGATATTACATTAAAAGTTAGCCATGAAATCTAAAAAACATATTTTATTTTTTATTTCATTCTTTCTTAGTCTATATTGATGCATGTTCATTATTTTCTATTATCCTTTTGAATTTAGCCTTGATTTTAACTTTTAATCATATATATTTTTATTTTATTTTGTGTAAGGTGAGTCAAGAGATTGACAAAGAAGTCACTATAGTGGAGATCAATTTACATAGGCTAAATGTTTTATTATATTTTATCTATAAAATTACTAAATAGAAGTTTTTGTTTTTGTTTTACCCAATGAATAACATGAACGAAGGACTAGTGCTACTAAATTTGCAAACTAGCTCTAAATAGTCAAAAGTAACTAATAGAATGGAAATGAACCTACATGTTTTTTTCAAGCATAAATCGACTTCAAATTTATTGAAGTGTTCATCTACTTATTCTCTCTAATGCAAAATCATGTATATATATATATATATATATATATATATATATATATATATATATATATATATATATATATATATATATATATATATATATAGAAACACACACACACACACGAGATTAACTTCTTAAGATATATAATCAAGTGTAACTTCCTGGAAATAATGAGGATTGGTTGTATGTATTCCAATATCACCTTCTTCTATGATGCCTTCTTTTGGAATGAGAAAAATTATTTAATAGTTGGATGAGGATCCTTGGAAGTTTGAAAAGTAACATAATTGTTGTAAAGGATGCATAAAATTTATCTCTATGTCTTCTCATTTGCACTAATTGGATATGTAACATCCTTTCACTGACAAAATTATCAATAGAACATGTTGGAAGAAATTAGTAGCATGTTTGTTTTACTTGTAATGACATTCTTACATGATGCAAGAAAACATAAAAAGTACAAAGAATGTTGTATGACAATTAATATTATGAACTCTAAGTGATCTGGATTGGATCATTATATTGTTTGTCATCAGTATCAATGCTTTCACGATGGAAAAAGTGTAGGAATAACTCTCAGGACCATTTTTATCGATGGGACCCACTGTGGAAAAATGAGGTCTTAAACCTTCTCGGAGAGTTTTGAAGCATCCAATGACATTTTTTCGGGGTAATTTTTTTTCACTTTAGTATCACACATTTTTTTCATATTCTACACATAAATACCTTCCTAATGGCACAAGAATCATGTCAATAAAAATACGTATGCAAAATTTATGCCACTCAGAAGTTGGTCGTCCTGTTTTCACCACCATAATTTTAGAGGATGTTACGTCAACCCCCATTATTCATGAAAAAAAAGGCTAGCCACATGATTATGATGTATAAGACTTTATAAGAGTCTAAATAGTAATTATAGTTAAGAGTTGAGGTAGACAAACCTACCCACTAATAGGCTATTGGGTTGTGTTATAAATGGACCACTAGGAGGAAAAGGGGTTCCATTGTTTCGAGTGGATTTGTTCCATAGATGGCCAAAAATAGCCAAGAGGGATAGGAGTTAGAGCATACATAGTGAATTTATGCATTGTAGTATCCCATGAGCCAAAATCCTTACTTCTTTGTATTTGTAGCCATGTTTCCATTCAGAGAAAGAGAGTGGAGCAACCTCACCTTCCAATAGGGTTTTTCTCCCGAAAGGGTTTCCTGGGTCATATCCTATGTTAAATGTGTATGTGAGTCTCTTTTTTCGTTGTTCTCTATTCCTACATAATTTTAATTTCCATGCATACATTAAAAACAGTAATCTAAAGATCTATAAATCTAAAGAAAAATAACATTGTAATAGTGTAGATCTTGTATTTTTAAATATATTTTATCAGATCTTTTGTTATGAACTATCCATTGGAATATCCACAGTATTTTACATATCATATTAGTATCAAAGAAGGTTCCTTTGGGTATATTGTGGATATTTACAGGGGATCTAGATCCATGGGGCCAAAAATCGTAAAGCCCTTATCATGGTTAATAAATATAAATTGTAATGTAAATTTCCTCATGGTGCTCTGAAGAAATAATCCTGTGATATTCAGAGAATATGGGTATTTTAATCCAAAGGAAAAATCATAAAGGGAATCAGGAGATCAAGAAGAAATGAAGAACTACCCAAAGAAAGAACCCTGAGATTACCAACGCAGTTCAAGTGCCATGAATCAATCACAACCTCTATTTAAAATGGAAGTAAAGGTTAATATCAAGTTGTATCATCACAAGATCGACACTCTAAAGCTAAATCACTAGTTGCAACAACTAGAAGAGTCTTTCAGTGTCCATCAAATTGAGGAAGGACAAAAGATTTCATTTGTGAGGCTAAAAATAGAGGGACGTGCCCTAACTTGGTGGGAAATCTACACACAAACCCTAAGGTTGGAGGGAGAGCCTCTAGTGACTAAGTGGGAGGAATTTAAAACTTTCATTTAGTCACAGTCAATGGATATGGTGGTACTACTTCAGGAAAATTTTGGGGCAAAGAATGCATGAGTACACCACAGAGTTCTGAAAGATGGCTATAATGTTAGGTATCTCTACAAAGAACCCAAATTTTCTCCTTAAATATTTGGTGGGCCCACACCGCAATCTGTATGAGCAAGTGATGTTGTTCAAGCCAAAACCGGTGGTTGAGGCTTGTTTATAAGTACAATACCTAGATAACATGGGTTTGAAGAAAGTGCAATCAAGTGAATTGAAGCAGAAGGAGCAACAAGACGTTTCTAAGTAGGGGAAAAGGAAGCAAAAAGGGACAAAAGATAAAAATATGGTAGCCATAGAACACTAGTGAAAAGATCCCAACAACCACTACAACTAGTGCAACATTGACGACCATACAAAGGAGAAGTGTTGGAAGTTGCATCTGGAGCTTAACTTGAAGAAAAAGAGAAAGACAACAAGAAGAAGAATCTCATGGCCACTGATTCAAGCAACCAAGTTGAAAAAAACTTGGACGTGGATTAGAAGATCATCTATACGTTAGTACAAAAGTAGGTTAATCTAAGTAGACTTCAACAACATGAATATAAATAAATGACCAAACACTTCCATATAAAGATACAAGTCAAGAAGACCAAGATTGATGCTCTATTTGACTCAAGATCGCAGGAATATCTCATTTCAATGGAGCTGGTAAAGAATTTTGGGTTGGAAGTTTGTCATCATCCAAGCCCATATCCATTAGAATGGGTAAATAAGGATGAAAAGCTTAAGGTAACAGAACAACGCACAATTAGATTGTCCATGAATGTTGTTTTTATTGATGCAGTAGAACTAGATGTGGTTCCCCTTGATGTATGTGGATTCATCTTTGGAAGTCCCTACATGTACATGTGAGATGAAATATTCATGTAAAGAGCCAACCAGTGTTAGCTTGTCAAGGATGGAAAATCGTTCACCATTAATGCAGACAAAGGCAAGTCAAAATTTTAGTTGATAAGTTCCAATCAAGCCAAGAAATTTATCAATTATAGCAACAAGTATGATTTATTGTTTTTAAGAGAAAATCAGTCTGTAGAAGAGCCAACAAGAGGCAAGCCATCCCTAGAGGGGTGTACCAAGAAATAAAAACAAATAGAAGGACTACTACAAACATACATGGATGTGTTATGTGAGCCTAAATGGTTACCACCTAATAGGGAAGTGGAGCACGAGATCAAGCTATTGCTCAACTCCCCATTGCCAAACATTAGGTTGTACAAAATTTTTTTTATAGAAGCAAGTGAGGTGAAGAAACAATTGCAGTAGCTGCCGGAACAAGGTGTCATTCGACTGAGTACATCACCATGTGGTCACCCATTATTATTGTACCAAAAAATGACGAGACTTGGTGGATGTGTATAGATTACATGACATTGAAAAAAATCATGCTCAAGAACAAGTACCCCTTATCTAGGATAGATAATTTAATGGATCGGTGCAAAAATAAAAATAATTCACTAGGTTAGACTTAAATTTTGGATATCACCAAGTTCGAGTCAAAGAAGAAGATACCTAGAAGACTTCCTTTAGAACCAGACAAGGCTTATATGAGTGTTTAGTCATGCCATTTGGCCTATACAATGCCCCAACTACGTTTACGAGATTGGTGAATGATGCATTGTGACCTTTTATAGATTCATCTGTTATTGTTTATTTAGATCATATATTGGTATACAATGCTACCTAGGAGTAGCACATCTCACATTTGACGCAGGTGCTAGAGACATTAAGGAAGCACGAATTTTTAGCAAATCTCAAGAAGTGTGAGTTTGCACAATAATATTTGGTGTATCTGAGGTATGTGATATGTGGAGGAGAGATGAAGATAGATCCTACCAAGATGGAGGCCATCATGAAATGGTTAGTGCCTAATAATGTTTTTGAGGTCAAGAGTTTCATTGGTGAAGCACAGTACCTAAGGAAATTCATAGCATCATTTTAATTAGTAATAGCACTTCTCCGTGCCATAACATCAAATGGCAAGAGTTTACAATGGGGAAATTGTTAACAGGGATCTTTCGAGGAGTTAAAGAAGAAGATCAGTCAAGCCCCAGTTCTGACTTTACCAAACTTGCAACAGCCCTTTGAAGTGGAGACAAGTGCGAGTGCGTATGCAATGGGAGAGGTCTTGATGCCGAGAGGAACGCTTATATGCTACCATTATGAAATATTTCATGGGGTAGTTATTAACTACCCTACCTATGACAATGAGATCTATGCCCTGTTTCAATATGTGAAGAAGTGGAAGCCCT
Source organism: Pinus albicaulis (assembly GCA_034641835.2). Taxonomy (NCBI): domain Eukaryota; kingdom Viridiplantae; phylum Streptophyta; class Pinopsida; order Pinales; family Pinaceae; genus Pinus; species Pinus albicaulis. The sequence continues at coordinate 720,479,141 of CM076575.1, forward strand.
ATCCAATGGGAAAGCAGATAGTAATCCACATAGATCACCAGCCACTATAGTACCTGTAGGACCAAAGTAAGCTCCAGTAGATCATACACTACAAGTGGATGTGGTTTCTACAACTATTTCATTTGGTGATCAAATACAAGAAGGGTAGTATAAAAAAGTTGGCTAATATGCTTTCAAGGCCACCCACAAAAAAGATCACAACTTTGGGAACTCTAATGCATATGGAACCATTAACCCATGATGCATACAAGGAGGCATATTTAGAGGATGAGAACTTATGGGAGGAGATTTAATAGTTGCATAGTCAGAATGATGTGCATGATGGTGACAACACTGTCGACTAACATCTCTAATATGGGTTACTCCATAGGTTAGATAAGCTATGTGTTTCTAAAGGTGAGCGATTATAGATAATTAGAGAGGCTCACACCTCCAAGGTTGTGATATGTATATGAAAGCTTGAGAGTTTATGGTGAAATTTGAAAGTTGTATGATTTGGGTTTTTTAAACACTTATGTCAATTTCATTCACACATTAACATGATTTGAAACTCAGTGTTGCATAAAATAAAGAAGTCATAAGTACCATAACAATATACACAAGACAACAAATTATGAAGGAGTTCCCCTGCTTCTAATGTTGGGAATCTTTTATTATGCTAAAAAATGTGTGTTTACATCAAGTTACACTGCTTAGAATGCTAAACCAATGTCTCCAATCACTCCAAAACAGTCAAAAACCCCTAGTTGAGCTCTTTCTGCCCTCAAAAAGGTTAAAAACTTACTAATTTATGCTCGAATGAAGTTTTTTGCTAATTTTCCTACAATTCACACATCCTTGCTATATGTCCTACATTTTCTTCCTTTTGCGGCCATGTGGAGAGAAAAATTTTCCCCACAACAACGAGATACTCACTGCACCAGGTGCAAATTCTCGAACATATGATCACACTCGATTGGCCTTTATCCACCCAAAATTGCACCAAGTGGCCCTTGATGGACTGTCGGATGCGGTGATGGTTGTAGGTTTTCCCGCCAGTTGTGACTCCGAGTTTGAATTGACCATGGGTTTCATGCCTAGGTTCTACCGTGGGTTTGGGATAGTGGGAACCCTACCCAAGGCAGGTTCCACTCCCCTCCTGTCAACCTTAAACTGTGAAAATAAATGTTAATCATGGCAATGTGTCCACTGAAACCTAACCATTGAGTGACCTGTGGAAGATTGTGGCATAAACTTTGACTGCACAGGGGTGGTGATTGTTCACATGTTGGATTAACCATCAATTTAATACATTTATACGACCCTAATACATAATTCCAAACTTTGGATATAATTTAACATATGTTTTGGTCGTCTGTAGATTTAAACTTTGGTTTAACCATATGATATATGGTTTGCATAATATGTGGTGTTTCAAATTTACATAATGCATAGTATATAGTTTGGGCTATGGTATATGGCACATACATAAACTTTGGGGCTGGGGTTAACCCCTGACCCTCATTGGAGGACTGGGGTCTAGGTTTAACCCTGGTCCCCATCACTGAATCTGAAACCGTTAAGATTTAAATAGAAGTGTCATACCATATAAAATAAGAAACAACATAGCGGATTTGGTGGAGGTCTCAGTTGATATGTGTGAGGTTATATGTTCGAATCCTGTGGGCTGCTCTACCTCCATAATAAAATTTTAATTGGACATGAGGAGGCCACGTGGCAGTCACCGATTGTCCCACATGGATCTCCCTCATTGGGCCACCACACAATTACAACAACCAATAAAAATTAGCCATGCCATAACCAATCGAATGATGCCAAATGTCGATCAATGATTGATCCATAATCAAACAAGTCAAATTCCCAGTCATGGCGCAGTCAACGTATGGACTGTTGACTGGAAATCCCTGCAACCCATTTTTCAAATTTTTAGTTGTTTCCCAAATCGAATAGAATGCTATATTGAGAGCATCTGATGTCAGATTTGAGTGGAACAAGTTTCATTGGATTAAGGGCGATGACATCTATGCATTGGTGCCTATTTTTAGCCAATATGAGAACTTTAAATTTTGAGCACTAAACTGATCCATCGGATCATTCCTCCCCACTGGAAGCTTTTTAACCCTGAAAATATCTTTATTAGCCAAAAAATAGATGATGGTACAATTCCCTCACCCTTCCAGTCTCAATCATTTATCTTTTCTTGAATTCGAAACTTTGAGCTTTTAATGAAAATAAATCATTTTCCCTGATTTTGGAGTCCTTGTCTTGTTGTCATAGATGATATCTTGTTGCAATTTCCCAGAATATGTAGAACAACAAACTGTCTTTGAATAAATATACATGTTCCCTCCTCGGTCTTCAATCAAAGGAAACTTAAACAATCTCAATTTCTTCTAACCTTGTACATTGTCGTCATGACGATGCTTAACATGTCTAGCCTTGCACTTGGCTTGACTCTTGACCAAATGTGATCGCCATCACCATACACCATCCATTTTCAAAGCCAACAAATTATGAAACCCACAAGAAGAAGTTTTGGAACCAATGTCCTCTTTGTCAAATTGCTTTTTCATTTTCTCTGACCCCTGCTTTCTTTAACACTGACATATTTTTCACACCATTGTTCAACAATGTTGCATCCTACTGCAAATTCACTTCATTTTGTTTATCTCTTTTAGGAGGAAACATGTTAGACTCCTAAAGCATGTTATCAATATAACAACTAATTTTACATTATGCATTTTTGGTGAATCAGACACTACAAGGAAAAGACCCTCTAGCGGATGTTTTTGAGGAACCCCTTATAAAAATACCCCAGACATCTGTTTCTAGTGGAGGTTACTAGAGGAGGTTGGTGGGTGGAGGTTTTTGCAGATGTTTTTCGTCCGGTGCGCTTATCATCCTAAACCGCACCAGTGCGTTCAACAAGAGAAAGAATTTGTGCGCACAAAACATTGGCACACCGGACACCGTGTGCTCCATACAAACCCTCCCGGTGTGTCTTATTACTGTAGCGCACCGGTGATTTACAAAGATTCTGCACCGGTGCATCCTAAAACCTTGCGCCAAAACTGAAACTGCCCGGTGCAGTCTTAAGAAACCACACCGTTGCGCCTATAAAACCTCGCGCACTGGCACATGGTTAAATAAAAAAAAATTACGGCCAAAAAACCACATTTTTTACTTTTCTTAGTGCTCTAGAGCTCTCAAGCACCGGTTCCATTTATCCTTGTCTGAGCCGCCCTGACATCGATGCTCCCATTTCACCCATTGCAAACACTTTTGTTGTGCATTGCCCACCAATCTCCAACTTGAATTTTGCAAAACTGTGGGAAATTTTAATTTTGTGAATTATATAGTCAATATGCCTCCTTGACGGTCAAATGTACATGTATTTTTCTTTTTTTTCCATAAATAAGCTTTTTAGCAAATTATAATTGTAAATTATCTTAAAATTAACCATAAAAAAAAAAAATTATTTCCATGCGGTGTGCTCAAACCGCTCGGCTCGCACCAGTTCACGGTGGTGCATGTAAATTTACAAGCCGCACAACAACCAATGCTAAGGGTATCCGCACCGGTTCCGGGGTGGTACCGAAAGGCAGACCGTGCTATTTCAAAATTTAAAAAAAGTGCGGTGTGGTCGGTTACCCAGCCGCACCATTGACCCTGTGGAATAGCGGCAATCCAGTGCATTGACTTAAATACCTGCCCCAAGGAAGGTATTTTTGTCAGCGCACCACATTCCGGTATTTCAACATAGTCAACGGTGCGGCCTGGTAAAAGACTGCACTGTTGACTATGTAATGATGTCAGGAGGTCGGTGTGCTGACCGCGCTTTCGACACGGTCCATAGTCAACAGTGCGGTTTGTTATACCACCGCACCGTTGACTTTAGAACAATGCTAGGAGGGTGGTGCATTGAAAATTTTCAGGTGCACTACTTTTGGTGCACTGAATATTTTCTGGTGCACTGCCGCCGGTGCGCCACAAAAAAGACACATCGGTATCGATGCATGCCTGTTTTTTGTGGCGCATCGAATTTTTTTTTCCCAAAAAAAATTATATATATATATATTCCTAAATAAATGTCTCATTTAATAAAAAAATTGTATTTAATATGTCAATCATTCAGAGGCGTGAAAGGAGAGAAGATAGGGAACAACAACAACAAAAGGCGGACCAATATAACATGGTTCGCCTATGGGAGGCACGAGAGAGGGATAGAGATGCATACCCTCACCCTATTACAACATCTACCCAAGGGCTCCTAAGGCAGGTAGGCCTCATCAAGTTCTATGAGGAGGCTACTTCCCTAAAGGGCCATGGTTTGTTTTAGAGACATCTTATCCGTAGGTGGAATGCCAACCTATAGGCTTTCTGGGTTGGTCCTAACCAGTGGTACCCGCCACTGAGGAGGAGATATATTTCATTACAAGGCTATCGAGGAGAGAGGTGGATTTTCCCTCGTTCCCAGAGGTTCAAGTTGGCTATGTAGCAGGGATTCAGTTGGTGTACTCCTAGAGATACATTAGCGCAAATATACTGTCTCCTTCATATTTTTAGGTCTCCAGAGGTCAGTTACGTATTGATGCATTTGTCAGTGAGGAGGTGAGGTGCCTCTCACTAAAGATTTCGACCATTTCACAACACCAGTGGTAGGCAATGCATTAGTTGTCTGCTTCTATATTATGTTGATTCTTTTGTACAGGAGCCACGACTTTTCAAGTGGTCTACCATTTTTTTGTGGCAGTTCTATATAGCCTTAGATAGATGTTGTTCTCATGCATAAGGGAGGATCAACTTCCCTTTTTCTTCAGAGTTTTTTTGTTTATTTTTTGAGAGGTTTCCAGAGACAAGGCCCGCTTTTGTTCAGCTAGGCGCGGTAGGCTTGATAGCAGATTGAGGATGGAGTTGGGCGACCAACTCTATGCATTGATTGTTGAGGTGAGAGTCAGGCATGCTACTATGAGAGACATACAGGCCGACGGTAGGTTGGTACATATCTGTGGAGGTATGCCGCGTGACATGTACAACTTGATGTGGAATGTTGTAGGAGCTACGACCTTAGTTACGCGGCTGAGGGGGACCCTTGCACGTTATAGGCATGGTTGAGATGCAGCACGTGATCGACAGTCCGCGAGCAGCACCGACCCATCATCTGATGATCACAATCAGGGGAGTGATTATCGTTCACCTCGCGCCGCGCCACATGAGAAGCCTCCACTAACATCGAGCATCAGTCATCATGGAGAGCAGACTTGACAATCAACCACGTCTAGTCAGCAGCCTACAGCATCCAACAGTATTCATGATCATGAGCAAGCTGGACCATTGACCATGTCGAGTCATCACGATGAGCAGCTGACAATTGATCCTGATCAACATGAGGCACCAGTACCAGATCAACAGGCACATGATTATCAACATGTATCTGAGCTTGTCGAGGCTGCACCATTGACTGAGCAGGGCTCGACTAGTACTGCTATTGATGATATACCACCAGCTAATATATGACATTTATATTACAGTTGTATCTTTTTGTATATATATATATATATATATATATATATATATATATAGTCCATGTATTTTATGTTCATGTTGCAGTTGTACTTAATTTACATGTTGGTGATCATCATGATGTGTATATTGTTAAGTTATGTTAGATATGTTCATTTAATGTGCAGCTTGCAAATAGATGTGTATGTGATAGCAGTTATTTCACATGAGATGTATATTTGATGTTTGTGTTGTGATGATGTTATACAATGCTAATTGTGTTTTGTTAGATGATCATGATCATGATGATGTTAGCACCCGTGTAATCTATACCACAATATACATTCCTATCAATTAAGTTAATATATGATAAACATTAAACAATGCACATCTAAGCCATTCATCTCATGCTATATAAGTAATTGAAAAACAATAACAATATCGACGCATAGAACGGACAAAACAGATACAGTTCTATTGATTTATAAAAAAGGAGGATTACAACCGTCGGTTGCACCAAGCCCTCTTCAGCCTTCCAATCTCTCTATCTCTCAATGTGGTGATGTCTTGATCGACAAGTTCTCAATGAACCTCTTTGATCCTTGACCTTCACACTACAACAATAATGCTCTGCTTCACATGTATTCAAAACTTTGACAAACCGTCGACCTTGAACCAAGAGCCTGTAGCTCCATTTTATAGGAGATGGAGAGAGCAATCATTGCCTTTCTCCTTCCACCAGTTCTAAATAAAAAAACCAAGATGTTTCCTCAACTTCCCATGCTTTTTCCTTCCTTGAGAGTTCAGTTGTTTATGGCAAGGCCCAATAAGAGACTAGTGCTTTGCAGTTTCTATTTTGTACTGACTCTCTTATGAAAAAAAGCTGAAAATTCAAATCATTCTCCACGGGTTTTCCCTGTTTCAAACTCAAAACATAGGTAACGCTTCCCTCTAGTCTAAATAGAGCGTTGCCCTAGCCACTAACGCGACCTTTTCATTGATCAGGTACGTTATAATGCTCTCTGGCTGTTATAGGGGTGCGTTACCTAGGCAGAAGTAGGTTTAGTTTAGGCCTTTGTATTCCTTCCATATTTATCTTCTCCCCTGCGCTGATGAGGAGGTTATTTGATTTGTAACAGATGCCCCCTAAAGTTTGAGGTTAGAGACGAAGACGATGGCCGAAATACTTTATAATGTGTGTAGTAGAGATAAAGAGATTGAAGGACTGAGGAAAACCTGAAACAACAACATATGTCAGAAAATATAGTATCTGTCTTGAGTCGGGCATTCCCATGCTCAGTGGCTAATCAACATAATTTCTCTAGTATAGAGATATGAAGAATCTGTCCACCAATAAGCATAATGTGGAAGTGTCTGTCATAACAGGATCAGGATGAACAAGCTATCTCCATAAACAATATCGCAACTTGGGGAAGGGAACATAGTTGTAATGATGTAACCTTTGCCCCAAGGTCTTGACCGTCGCTTCACTTAAACTGCATATTTCTCGACATGTGAATGAAGGAGTTGTCGTTGAACATGTGAGAAATCGTCTGATTACCAGTCGATAATGAAAATTGTTAACAGACACGAAGGTGGCCACCGATAAAGATGATAGTCCCTAGGATGCACAATACAATCTAGCGAGTGTGAATAAAAAGAGTTGAAGTCGAACACTCGTAGAATCATTCAATCAGGAGCCAATGATGAAGACCCCATAATCAAACACAAGATTACCTGCCACTGATGTCTGCAAGTATCTGGGTACTGATGGGTTTTTGGATCAACTTCCTAGATAAGATGTTGAAGTCGATAGGAAGAGATCTGTTGAAAGGTAGGGACTGAGGCGTCCTACATTAGTCAACACGAAACGGAAACCAAATGATTTTGTTTTTTATGGAAATAATGAAGAGTAAATGGGGATTAACTGACGACAAATAATTTCTGGCATTATGAGCGGTTTGGTTGATAAGAGGAGCAGTAGATAGCGAGATCTGCTTGAACAATAGAAGACACTATAACAGGGTACTAGGCAGCTGAGTCTTAATGAACACCAAAGAGTTTGTTAGGATTTTACCGATGTAGGAACACTAGGAGATGAAGGCCAATACTCATGGATGGTAGGGTTCGGCTAACTGCGAAAGAGTTTTATGGGAAGTGCCATGTTCAAGATTTTTGTTGCCAAATCGACCTTTTTGAAATGTAACATAAGTAGTATCCATTTTGTCCAATTTTTCCCTGCCTGATTAGGTTTAACGAGTCCAGATGAGTAAACTCGGTGAATTTTTCATATTTAGAGAGTTTGAAAAATGTCGTAAAATACAACTCCATTCCCCGTCTGATTAGGTTTAACGAGTCCAGACGAGTAAACTCGATGAATTTTTCATGTTTAGAGAGTCTAAAAAATGTCGTAAAAGACAACTCCATGGGGTACCTTTGTCATGTCTTGATAATCGAGCACGGCAAAGGGAGAATAGTAAGCCCGAAACAGTTCATTTTCCGTGAGTTAGTCCATTGAAGCCGGAAAAGTGAGAAATCTATGTTCGATGGACGTCTACCTCATTTTGTTATGAGTACGAGGAGACGAAGTAAACTCAGTACTCTTTGTGAAATTTTTAATGAGCCCAACAAAGAAAAACTCGGTGCTCTCTGTGAAATTTTAATGAGTCGCGCGGAGAAAACTCGGTCACTTTTTCTGTTTAAAGAGCTTTGAAAAAGAGGAAAAATAATGGCTCTTTACTCTCTGTCGTGGTCGTTTAACGAGCCCGACAAAGGCAACTCGGGGTTTTCTTCAGTTTATGAGCTAGAAAAGAGTCCCTAAAAAAGAAAGCTCAGTGCTTCTTCTTATTTTTAATTCAAGTTAAGTACTCCCTTGACAAATAAAAAATAAAATCCATGGTGTACCTACGAAGACTCAGTTATGGGCACTTAGTCTGCCATATCTCTCTCATACACAAAATTAAATAAAAAAATGAAAAATTGCACTAAATCCTATATAATAAAATTCACGGATAAGAAGAGATGGAGATGGTTGAAAACTTGGGATTTATTTAGCAATCTATATGAAAGATTCCTAAAATGTAAGTTCATCAAGATTGTAGATGCAACTATTCCTTATTTGACAAATAAAAATGCAATCCATGGTGGTCTCAGAAAGAATAAGTTATTAGGTCTTAGTTTTCCATACCTCTTTCATTCTCAAAATCATATGAAAATAAAAACTTGCACTAAATCATATAGAATAAGAATCACAAATAAGAGATGGAAAAGGTTCAGAACTTGGGAATACTTTGGAAAAATATGTATGAGCCCAGCCCATCTGGTTTTACTCATTTCCATAAACAAAAAGGTGCCTTTGCAAAGATATATCTGCAAAATGGACCACAATTTTGTTACTTTATCTTATTATCATAACCAACAACAAAATTAAGAAATGCCACCACTGCTCTAGGTAAAAGCCCACCCAAGGCCATTCATGCCATGTTTGTAAAAAAACAGCCACACAAAAACACAACCAAAAAGCAGCAAAAACAATATGGCGCTTGATCACCTCCAAAACTATTTGTGTCCACATCGCCTATTGCAGTACCATTTAGGATTTCCAACCAGACATTATGTTTTCTTTCAATGCATTGAAATTTACTCATCAGTAATTTTTTTTTAATCATATCATTTGTTAAATTTAGTCAATAAATAGCTTCTGCTGCAATATATTCTTTGGCAGACTCATAAAGTTGATCCTTGAATGTTATCTTATGGTGCAAAGAGATATTCTCACGGAGTATGTCAAAGATTACGCATGATTACGTTGACAACCAACTAACCTTGGGAAAAAATTTCATCTGTTTTGTTTTGGTACTTGGTAACAAATTAAAGTATAGATCTGATACATTTCACAAAATTGAGAAAGCATTCAGGATATTACTATCATGCCAATAGCCACAGTTTTTATAATTTGTACTCTAAATAAGCCTAAGATTGAATTGTTCAAATTGTACTTGCACTTGATTTTCTAGCCACAATTTTGATAATTTGTGCTCTAAATAAGCGTAACATTGAATTGTTGATATTGAACTGGCACTTGATTTTCAAAACTTAAATTTCTACGTGATATTGAATTGTTAAAATTGAACTCGCTCTTGAATTTCAAAACTTAAGTGAAACCCCAAACCCTTTTCCCTTTTACCAACAGAGTGGTAGGAATGAGTCTCATGAATCTTGCTACAACTGTTTTCCATAGAGGTTACATTATGAGAAAGTGACAGTCCTTAATAGAATGAGGGAACGGTAATTTGTGATACTTACCATAAGCTTGATTTGTGAAGTAAGTGTAGGAAGCTACCAATAATATTTGTCATGGCCTTTTTCCATCTCCATCTCAGTCAAGGGGTTTGTTCCCAAAAATCATATGTGCAACCTCACATTATTCTGTTTTTTGAAATACAAGAGAACAATGTGTTAGTACTTGGTAGACATTCACAGATTATTTTGAATAACAATTTAAATCAAGAAATTTCATTTTAAAGGGCTTTCAAGTTAATTATTAAAGCAAAAGACATATTGGGGAAGCCCCAACTCAGTGTCCCTATGAATTATTAGGGAAGCCTAAAATGTAGGATATGATATTTTAAGTAAATAGTAAACTCGTTTTATGAGGGAAAGATACCTGTCAGAGAATATAATTAATTTGTAGGAAATTCTAGATTGAGGTTCAAGAACGGATCAAAATATATTAAAGTTAGTGATGTACTTTTTCAAAGCTTAGACCGAATGGAGTTGTAGGTTTTCGTGGTGAAATTTCTGAAGGAATACAACTGCAATGATGTCACTTCATCTTTCTGTTAATACTATATGCCATAGAATATATCATCATAGATATTGCAGGTCCTCAACGAATACGGCTACTACAAAGTGGATCTTCGTTGATGAACACTCTTGCAATTGACATAGGTTCACATCTATAATGTGGAATGGACTGGAAAATTTTGTTAGGTAATTTTTAACCCTAAACTGGATCTTAAGGCACAAGTTATAGCAAAGGCTTAGTTGCATGAAGGAAAGAGAAGTAGGCTCTATTGGAAAGCATTTGGAAACCATTTCTGTGTACAAGATCTCTCTTCTTAAAGAGGGGAGTCAGCTATGAATAAATTAAACACACGAGAGAAAATGAATGGATAAAAGTTACATATACAGAGTTGGGAATCTATATTTTGAAGGGGGTGTTGCAGAATGCATATTGATTATTTCTCATATAAGAATCCAAAATCCAAAAAGAAAGCATCCCAGTTACCTGGATGCATTATGATTCATAACAAATGATGTATGGTCAGACGACAACTAAGCAAGTAATGAATTCAAGAAACAAAAGTGTCCACTAATAACCAAAAGAGCTAAGAATTCAGAGAGTCAAATACCTCCATTACAAGATAGAATAAATTCAAGAAACACTAAGTTTCCACTAATAACCAAAAGAGATGAAAATGTAAAGAGTTAAATACATCCAGCATAAGACATATCCAAGAGCGAAATGCAGAACGACAACTAACAGAACATACAACAAATGCAGCCCATGATGCTAACAAACTTTCATATGTATCAATTGACAGAGTTCTGTCAAGCACCATAAATTCTACCTTGAATATCTAAAAATCCAGTATGCTATCTGTCAGTTTGGAATACATGCATAAACAAGCAGATATAAGATGCAAGCAAGCAAATATATGCTCTACTAACCCAAAATGCAAAGTCCACTTTGAGATTCGGCAATCAATGGGCTTGTTCGAAAATCAAGCTTTCAAAAAATCCAGGGAACATAAACTTGGCAAAGTATTGGTGATTGCTAGCAAGTGTGACGAGCCTGCTACGAACCCAAAATGCAAAATCAACTTTGAGACTCGAAACTTCATAAGTTGGCTTATTAAAAAATATGGGAACATTAACTCAAGAAAAAAGGTAACACAAATATGCTAATATATTAGTCAGTGTCTGCAAGTGGGATAGATCTACTATCAACCAAATGGGCTTGTTCGAAAATCAAGCTTTCAAAAAATCCAGGGAACATAAACTTGGCAAAGTATTGGTGATCGCTAGGAAGTATGACGAGCCTGCTACCAACCCAAAATGCAAAATCAACTTTGAGACTCGGAATATAAACTCAAAAAATAAGGTAACACAAATATGCTAATATATTAGTCAGTGTCTGCAAGTGGGATAGATCTACTATCAACCAAATGGACAGCCAACTCCTAGACATAGCACGCTAACTTGGCTTATTAAAAAGTTGGGGAACATAAAACAGAATTCAGCAAAGTACTGGGCATTGTCAGCAAGTGGGATAGATCTACTATCAACCAAATGGACAGCCAACTCCTAGACATAGCACGCTAACTTGGCTTATTAAAAAGTTAGGGAACATAAAACAGAATTCAGCAAAGTACTGGGCATTGTCAGCAAGTGGGAGAGATCTGCTGCCTGAAAACGTATTGTATGGATACAACTGCAATCTACCCAAATTACTTGAAAACGAGAAAAATAATGACTACGCTGGCCTAAGCTGCATATCCTAGTACAACTTCTACGTGGAGCATCACACTGGATGCAGGTAATGCAGGTGAGGTCACTACCACTGTCATCCAGAAACCTTGGCTTTGGTGGAATCCCAATATACATAATATCGTAATACAACCTGCAATTCCACCATATTACAAGTGCAATAAGATTTTCACTTCTAATAGGCAAAGCAATTTCATTCCTATAGGCAAAGCAAGACAGAGTTGAGCAGAGCAGAACATGCAATTAAACTTAGAGGAAGCAATGCAATAAGCGTTTCATTTCTATTAGGCAAAGCAATTTAATTCCTATTAGCCAAAGCAAGACAGATAAGTAGAGCAGAACATCAAGACAGAGTAGAGTAGAGCAGAACATCAAGACAATAGAGCAGAGCAGATCAGATCATGAACCAGAGGGATTAACTGCTAAATACAGGGTAAACAGGCTAATTAAATTAATTAAGAAATTTGCTAACTAAAATAGGATTAATTTAATGTAAGGCCACTTATACTAACACAGTTGGGTTAATAGAAAATCAAAACACCGAAATTTTGGGTTAACGAGAAGCTAGAACCATGTCTGGAGATATATATTGGAACAGAGACAAATCTATTTCTACATAGGTGGAATTGTACATTTGAGCAGGGTAATTGTGAGTTAACGAGAAGCTAGAGCCATCTCAACATATCTGGAGTTATATATTGGAATATGGTTTCAACAGAGACAAAGCGATTTCTACATACGTGGAATTGTACATTAGAGCAGGGTAATTGTGAGCAAACGGGATATCTGCAATTGGGATAGGGTTTTAACAGAGACGGAGACATGTCTAAGTACTTGGAATTGTACATTAGAGCAGCGTTAGTGACAACAACCAGAACAGAATTCAAATGGCAATTGCCATCTCAGCATATCTGCAGTTATACATTGTAATAGGGTTCGAACAGAGACAGAGACATGTCTACGTACCTGGAATTGTACACAGAATAAAACAGGTTTCAAATGGCCATTGCTATAGTAACAACAAATAAAACAAAGTTCAAATGACGGTTGCTACTTTGAACTCACAAAAAGAAATTTCAATTAAAAAAGAAAGAAAAAGGAACTTCAATAATAATAAAAAAGAGTATATAATAAAAAACTGCTTCTCAATAGCAAAGATCAGATGAAATATATCTGTATGTCAGAAACAAAGGGATGAACCAAATCCAATTGCCCTGCCCCTGAAGTTGTTTTCTCCCAGGACTCTGACAAATAAAGTTGCCTCTTCCTCCTCTCCCACATAAACTCAAAGACAGACTCAGACACCATACCGCACAGACAGTCATACCACATAGAAACAGTCAACCTCACAAACACCATACCACACAAAGACAACAAACCTCGCAGACATATTAAGTCAACCTCGTAAACACGATACCACACAAAGACAACAAACCTCGCAGACATATTAGGCCATGGGTAGAGGGAGGACACCATACCACACAAAGAAAGCCAACCCCGCAGACATACCAGGCCATGCCCTAGGAGAAATATGTTTCAAATATTTGAGATTTAATGTGACACAATTGAAACAGCATCATATCACCAGATTTAATTTAAAAATTGAATATCCGAATTCATTTGGGTGGCCACTGGCTATCAAACTAATGTTCGTCGGTTTAAACCTGCAGGGGAACCCACAACTGGACTAAATTATAAACATGCTGATTAGATTCATGTTAGGAAGTTTAACAATGGTAGTCAAACTTAGCAATGATAGTCAAACTAACGTGTGGATTTAAATAGAAAAAATTAATTTAATATGCAGGATGCAGGAGGTTTAATGAAAAATTAGTGTGGATTTAAATGAAGAGATATAATTTAATATAGGCATATTTAAACTGGATTATCATATATTTAAGATTTTTGTGATTCATAAATTTAAATAAATATTTTTAGAATTAATCATATTGTTTAGAATTGGTGGACATTCCTTAACTATCTAATGTGGTTCATCTAATGTACTGGAAGATGGACAGCATTACATAATTGGAAATGTGAACTAATTTTGAATAATATGATCTAAAAGATATTTATTTTAACTAAGTTAATAAAAACCATTTTAAAACACGTGTGAGTGCCTATAAATTTAATATAAACATGGTTAAAATGAGTTAATAAAAACTGTGTACCTAGAGTTGCAAATTGCGGTAGGGTTTGACAAGTTGTAACATTAGCTAGAATATTTGAGAGCTCACGTCTATGACTGTAGGAGAAAAGGCAAGTGGACCAGATCTTATGATGATTTACCACAAAAGGCTAAAGAGGACGAGGGATTGGATAGCAATAAGAGGATGTATTGTCCGCTAGGTAATTCGAAGAGCAGTTGGCAATGTGGGACGATTCATTTCTGTTGGTCACATATTCGATTCTGGGAATGGTTTGTTGGTTACATGCCGGGCCACTCTAAACACATCAAGATAGTGGTCACGTCCATTTTCAAGAATCAAGAATCGCACAAACATGAAGCACAAGGAAGACGAGGTAGCTAAGATTGAGATTGATCGCCCAATTGGAAAGTCATGCAGATTTATTAAAAAGACAAAGATACCAGGGCCAAGAAGATGGAAAATGATGTGCAATCCACTTAATGAAAATTGGCATGCCAATGTGCCCTGCAAGTGTTAATGAAAAAGGGCATGGCAATGTGCCATGTAATGCTTGCAGGCAGAGTAAATCCTGGGGTCCTACATCTGATGATTCCAATCTTTCCAATAACGGTTCCCAGCTTCCAATATGCATCAAGAAAAAGCCTTAATTGAAGGAAATTGATGAAGATGCTAGTCTTTATGATGACAATGCTAAAAAGGCCATATGACAAGTACACGCGCCTGCAATAAGTTTCTCATTCCTATTAGGAAAAACAAGACAGAGTAGAGCAAAGCAGAAAATCCATTAAACTTACATAGGAAGCAAATTAATGAACCAGAGGGATAAACTGATAAACACAAAGCAAACAGGATTCTTAAATTAATTAAGAAATATGCTAACTAAATTAGGGTTAATCTAATGAAAAAATATCAGTCATACAGAACACCAGTCATTCCTAAGGAAGAATTTAGGGTTAATCTAATGGAAGAATACCAGCCATTCCCAAGGAACGAGACTGTTAATGAAATAGTCGGTTAAACGTAAAACTTGATTTAATGATGATGATGCAATATTGTTAATAAAAAATCAAATATGTTAAAACACCCAAAAAATTTGGGTTAACGAGAAGCTACATTTAGCGAACCCAGTTAAATAAACTTGATTTAATGATGATGCAATTCGATTAATAGAAAATGAAATATGTTAAAAACACCCAAAATTGGGTTAACGAGGAGCTATATTTAGCAAACCTAGATAAATCACCGAGAGGAATAGAGCTAGATCAATCTCATCGTACCCGAAGTTGTACATTGGAATAGGTTTTGAACAAAGATGGAGCCATTTCTACATACCTGGAACAATACCAACAACAAAAAACAAAGTTCAAATGGCGGTTACTATAGTAACAACAAATAAACCAGAGATAAAACAGAGTTCAATTGGCTATTGTTATCTTCGTTAAAATGAAAATGAAATGAAATTTCAGAATAAAAGTCGTTAATAAAGAAATTGCTTCCTATAACAGAGATCAGATGAAATAATAGCAATAACAAATAAACAGAGTTCAAATGAAGGAAATTTATAAACAGAAATTGCTTCTCATACTTGTGAAATAATTATATGTACGTGAATGTCAGAAACCTTGAAGTAATTCCAAGGGATGAACCAAGTCCAATTGCCCTGTATTTTCTCCATTCAAATATAGCTACCTCTTCCTCCTCTTTCGCATAAACCCACATGACTTAAACACCATACCACACAGAGACAAAGACAGAGACAGGCGAACTCACAGCCATACTCAGAGAAACACCACACCACAGAGACACAACCAACCTGGCAGACATAGAGGAAAGACACCATACCATAGAGACAACGAACCCAATCTCTTACCAACCCAATAAAGGAGGGAGGAGGAGACATGTTTGAAATTCTATGAGATTGAATGTGTATATATAGAAGTTGTTTATCCAGGTAACAGAATAGTCTGGATGGCAGGTTTTTGCTGGAATCTGGTTCAGTAAAATTCAAAAAATGAAGTAGTTGCAGTGTTTGGAATCTATTTTTGAAAGTGAAAAGAGATTCAGCATTATCAAAAATCTTTAAGACACCTCAAAATACTGAAATTTAACACGATTCTGATAAAATCTTTGCCAAAAATTTTCAAAATCTCTGCCAAAAATTTTCAAAATCTCTGCCGAATTCTTAACCAGTCTATTCCTTTTTTTAAGACTATAGACTTTCTTTCCACAGATACTTGTACCACCCATTACAGATGAGACCAATTACCAACGGCTTACCTTATCCATGAGATCCAAAAAGCAAAGTGCTACTTTTGGTTCATCCTTTAGATTCCTGCTTTTTTCTGTTTTTTCACTCCACACTTTCTATTTATGTTCCTGCTTTTTATTAATACTTTCTAATACGTTGAAAAGCGCACGGGCACCGACTTTTGATTCATCCTTTAGATTCTTGTTTTCTTTTTCAGTACTTTCTATTTAGATTCATGCTTTTTTCTAATACTTTCTATTTTTTTCCAGTACTTTCTATTTAGATTCATGCTTTTTTCTAATACTTTCTATTGCTTTTATTAATTTAGTATTTCTTTTCTTCAATACTTTTTATTTAGACTCATGGATGTTTTTTTTTAATATTTTCTATTACATTTTTAATTAAGCAGTTTTTTTTAACATTTCAATTTAATTTTATTTTTTATTTTATTTTATTTTAAAATGGAAATGAATTTTTTCTTAATTATTTAATTGAAGTTGTCTAAATATAAAATTTGGTTTTTTTGTTTTATTAATAACATGGATTATTAATTTATTAATTTTCATAAATTTCAAAAATAGTTTTTAATAATACTAAGAATTTAATATAATAGAATGGCAAGAGATTTAGTTAATTTTTTAAAACAAAAAATCATTATTTCACTAATACATAAAAGCTTAATTAGTGATTTTTTTGTTTAAAAATCTTAACCAAATCTATCAAAGTTCTTTAATAGAGTATGAATCTTAAGTATCATAGGTATTACGAGGATGAGTTGTATGTATGCATGTTGCTTTCTTCTTAGATGCCTTAGCCTTCTAGAATATGACTTCATATTGTCCAAAAACAATCATTTATATTCCATAATACTGCATTTTAGATATGTAATTTTATGTTCCATAATCATAATGGTGAGATGAGGATTTTTCGAAATTTGACATTGAGAATAGTTGTTGTTTACCTCTATCTGGATTTACCTCTATATCTTCTTACCTATACTATATGGATATAAAATATTCATTCCAAAACAAAATAATATGTCAATCTTATAACTAATATTACTCTCACATAATGATATAGGAAAATATTCAAACCACACTATATTGTATGCCAATTATTCCTACCAACTCTAGGCCGATTTTAGTGACCATTATCTCATAAAAGCTCCACAAGTTGGCTCCTTGCAAGTTTATAATTCTAGATCATCTCTTATTTAAGCATTATTATTTTAGTTGATTTGAAGATATTAATTTACATTTTATTTAAGATATTTTTCTTCAACTAAACTTTATGCTAATTACATATTTCTAAGTGAATATGTCATTGCTATAAAAAAAAAAATTATTTTTATATATTTTATAAAATTTATATTTATCTCTCTTTTAGTATTACATTTTGATTGAATTTTGAATCATAATTTTTTAATTTAATTTAATTTAAAATTCATTTTAATCTCTTTTAAATTTCTCTAATCAATAAATATTAATTTAAAATTTATTTCTATTTAATATTTTTTAAAATCCTATTATTTATATTATTTTTTCTTAATTATAAAAAATTTGATACTTATTTTACCAAACTTGACTGTATACTTAATTTACCAAACTCTTCTCTATATACATTACATATACAATCATTTTACCAAACCCTTCTCTATATATATTACATATACAATCATTTTACCAAACTCTTCTCTGTATACATTAGATATACAATCTTAAAAATAAAATAAAATAAATTGCTTTAGTTACATCCGCATACAACTTTACTTTTATGGACTCTCATGAATTATACTCCTTTGGGGTCATGGCAGGTTTTAATTTCTTTATTTTTGAATTTTCCAGAAAAGTTTTATGACTAGCTTAATTATAATAAATTTATATATATATATTTTTTTTATTGTACCACTATTTTTTTTAAGTTGTTTTTTTTAAGATATATTGTTTTCAATGCTATATATTATTTTCTCCAACTAAAGGCATATTATTATGACTACATATATATTTAAGTATTTTATTAATAGAAATTATAATTATGTGTTTATTTGTTAACTTTCTATTTCTTTATTTAATGGTTATCATTAAAAAGGTTTTTTAATATAATATTTAATGATTATTTTATTAGAATTTGTTTATATTTAGTTTTTATTATCATTTTGGCAAACATAGTTTTCCAAATCTTGTTGATGTAGCTTTACAAGTCTAGCTACCATCATTTGAATCGTCTTCAACATCTCCAAAGTTTCATCAAGGGTTTGAACGGAAGATTAGAATGCCTATAGGGGTTTGATCTCCTTCTCAATGTATTTTATCTAAAGGATCAACTCTTTAGTTTGATTAAAATTCCTTTGCAGTCTCAATGGAACATCTCGGACATTCACCCGTTTACTAAATTAGCTCATCCAACCACTATGCACGATGGGTTACGTTCACAACTCGATATCCAACTCCAACTGGCAGGGATCCAAGGGGGCTTCAACTCTCTTTTGAGGGGCGTTGCCACGATGGATGGTTATAAGACGACCACCAGCCTTATTGCTTTCAATGATATGACAATATGTCAGTTCATCAACACGATTATTGCAAGGAAGTCAAGGTATATGGTGTTGCTTAGGTAATCCCTAACCTAGACAAAGTGGTGGGCCATGGAGTCCCTGGGTTAATTCTTGCTCTCGAAAATCTGGGATTAGTCACTTCAGTCGAAGTAGTTGGAGGCCTTCCACCAGCTTTAATACAACCTCAGGTCTCCAAGCCCCTTCTTCTACATAGTTCTTTCTGCTCCGAGGATGAGTCTACTACCTGAGATTTGGAGAATTTTTTTATCTTCATGAAACCATTTTCAGGGGGATTCTTTTATTTGCAAACAAAAGTCGTAGATCTAGTTTTTGAACTTGCAACCAGGATATAGAATTTGGTGAAAACCCCATATGGCAGTATTTCGACTCCTACATGGAGGTCGACAGCTTCATGATCATAAATCCTTTAGCAACTGTGACATAGAAGAGGATGCCTCAATATTTTTTGTATCAATAGTAAGAGGATAATCTAAAGGTTGGGTGTGTCCTCATCATCCAAACCAAAATCCTTTAAGGATGTCCTAAATTCTAAACTAACAAACTCCAAACCTTAAAGATCTTTCAAGACCAACATTTGTGGTGGACCAGGTAGCAGAAACTCCATCTCTTAATGTGGATGACATTATATGTAGATTCATATCTTCAGATTATGAAAGGCAGACGATTATTTATCGTTTTAATGATTTTTGGGCATTGACATATGCTCTTCAAGAGTGGGTGCACTAGAATTGATCTCATGATATTGTTCTACTTTTTTGCTCAAAAGGATTCTTTGTTGTGCTCTTCAAAAAATTTGGAAGACCCAAAGAATATTTTTGATCAAGGACCCTAGTTTTCATTAGAGAAATTTTGAGGTCTAAAATGGGCCTCCCAAGGAATATTATAAAATAATATTGGAAATAATAAAATAATATTAGTTTACATCATCAAATTTTAGAGGGAAAAAAAGAAAAAAACTACTCTTTCAAATTGTGTTTTCAACTTATCTCTCTACGATTTAACTCAAATTTCAAGTGGGAGCACTAGTTGGATGCAGAATTTAATTCCTCATCCAAAAAGTGCACATGTTGCATACTTTCAACAGACCCTGATACACGAAAAATGAGAAATACTCCTTGAATGAAGAATTAAATTTTGCATCTAAAGAGTTTTCTTGCTCAAATTTTGAATAGACCGTTGGGAGATAAGTTGAAAATATGATTTGAAAAAGTGGTTTTTTATTTTTCTTATTTTTTAGTCTTTTTAGTTTTTTACTCCAAAAATGGTGAATCAACCCCCATGTTCACATCATCATCTTGAATCCTATTGGTTCTTATAAAGTTGATTTTGGTTGTACATTTTTGTTTTGAGGCCCAATTTTTACCTCAAAATTTCTCTAATGAGAGTTTCTCTTGTCTCTCCTTTCAAATATGGTTTATTGATTTTAATCCTCTTTCCATGGTAGTTCTCACAACCCCATTTTGGGTTATTTACCATACGTTAATCTTCCCATACATTTGTCACATCTTGATGTCCTAGAAGATGTGGGAAGCTTAATAGGTCACTTTATCAAAACTGAAACTAATAGGGTGGAAAAAGGAATTAACACATTTGTACACATATGACATGTTGAAGTAGATCTTAGTAAAGGATTGCCTGACAAAATCCTTATTAAATGGAGGGGTAGATTTTATTCACAATTGTTGGATTATAAAAACTCTACTTTTAGATGCAGGACTTACCAATAGTGTAATGCACCAACTTATTGAGCACAAATATATTATTCTCGCTTTCCTAATTGTCTCCTTCACGCTAACAAGGGGAAATTGCTATGGGGAATAAGGAGTTTTTCCCAATTCTATTTTATATTATTATTATTATTAAAAGGGGAAAATTATTATTAATAAAATGGGGCAAAATTCACTTTGAGAAAATAAGTAGCCACATCAATAAAATAATAAAAAAAAGAAAGTTCTAGAATATTGAGGAGATTCGAAAAGTCTTATAAATAAGGAAGAGAAGATCATTCCTCATCATCCTAATTTATGATTATTCTCTTGATGATTGATTGAAACTTAAATGACTCTAGCACAAGGGTTTCATGGAGCTCTCTAACTAATTTTGATGAACTTCAAGTGTCACCCTAGCTAGTTCTCAACTAAATTTGGTGGACTTTGAGTGCCACCCTAGTTAGCTCGTGGAGGGAATTTGTAACCACCCCTCCCACATTTATCCAATTTCATAAGCTTGCTAGGGTAAACATGAGACGAAGAGTTACTATGACATGAGTCGACGTCCAAGTTCTAGTTATGGAAGTGGGGCCTACAAACTGACATAAAGACATCCCTCAGGACACTAGGTCACCGAGAAACTAGTCCACAACCTCTCGTGACAAAATTATGAGTTGGAACTAATTTTTCACTGACCTAACCCCAAACTACATCCACAACAAGGCATGGATGTGGTTTTGAGCCTCCAACTACACTCACAAGCCTAGCTACCATCGATTGTGATTTAAAAACTTCAGTTTAGAGCATGTGGTACTAGAATCAGTGCCACCTTTTCAGGCCAACCTCAAGGCCACTTCCTAGAACTTTCTGAGACTTTCCAGAAGCATAGGTTACATGAAAACAATACCAAACATTCAAACTCAATTCAAAAACTTGACCTAGACTGACTAGAACACATTAGAAATTTCATTTAACACATGGAAAACATGCAAGTTACAGGTCATGACTGCATATATGATCAAAAATTGATAGTCTTCACCTAAAAATCGTTGAGAAGGCTCTAAACCTTCTCTAGTGAGTTGTAATAGCACCTGTTAGTCCATGCATTCATCAACCATCCATATATTCATCAAACAAGTCAAAATACTTATACAATACACATCGTATAACCAACATATAACCAAAAAATAACCAACATATAAACCATGGCAACTCAGCCATAATATCAACAACATAATCACTAAAAATATACATGAATCATAATAGAATAATAGCTCTTATTAACATATGAAATTACCAACCAATTGAAGGAGTTCCACGTACCACTCGACCATAGATTGGACTAAACCAAAACTCTCTTTCCGCTAGTCACTGCCACGCCATATTCCAAGCATGAATGTGGGATCTCATGGAATGAACCAAAAAAAACCAAACCAGGGCTTTAGAGGAACAAACACCTTAACCCTCAACCAGTGATTCCACCTTATGGTTAGACATCACTATCACCAACCATATTGGTCTCTACCTAAGTTTTTCATGGCTCCAGGAGCTAGTAACTCAACCCACAACCTTCTATGGCTCCAGAGCATTTATCCAACCCAGCTCGAGGGACTAGTAACTCAACCCACCAAGGGCTCCAAAGCGTTTTTCCCAACCTAGGCTCCAAGAGTAGTAACTCAACCTAAATTGTTCCATGGGTTCTAGAGCATTTGTTCCAACCCACAACCATAAGGAATTATGTGCATCAACAAGAAAAAAATCAAGTGGAAAAAAACCACAACACCATGGTTATCCATGGAATGGTAAGGCAAGGCTAAAACCATTGTCAATCTAGGCAAATCTCCATGCCAATGATAACACATAAAAATGAAATCACATGTATATATCATACATCTATAAACCATCAAGAAAATTATGCATCCAACCTGTTACTTGCAAGGCAATCCAGTTGTAGTTTTTGATCCACATGTTCCCTTGCGCGTTCCTTCTTTCCTTTACCTTATTTCTCCAAATCCAAGTGAATACTAGAGTGCTCCAAGAATGACCTAAGTATGAGAGAGTGAGACTAAACTGATAAAAGTTAAACCAACCAAAACCTGTGAACTGATCCTCAAAATCTTTTTATTATTAAGGCCTCTATTTTGTTCATTTTCCTTCATTTTTCCTTCAGTTTCCCTCTCATGAAAGTTTGTGTCTCTTCACCTTCCGTTTATCCTATTTCCTTTTATCTCGTAAATAAAATTCCAATTAATTCCTCTTTGCCTTTTCCAATGCCCTTGCCAATTTCCTTAGCCATAATAAACTGAAAGTGACACCCACTAAGATGTTTTTTTCCCAACATTCAACTTGGAATACATGTCCCATGACATTGGTATTTTATTTTTTACATGGAAAATCAACCAGGGGTTGTTACAAACCCCTCCCCTTGGGGGAACACCGTCCTCTGTGTTCTATGACACCTATCACCAACAAACCATTGAAAACAAAACATACTGCCTATGGAGCTTTATAACCCAACTCGTTGCAATACTTAAATTGACTAGTATTTACAATGATTTCTTCTAAAACATAACAAACATACAATTTATTGGATCTTTATAACAAAAATCATTACGATATTTACAATAACAACCACATATACACATGCAAATTTTCTTCAACAAACAAACAATCATAGTATCCATGGATATTTATAACCACAACTCAATACAATATTTACAATAATATACACATACATGTGCACATTTTATCTCACTAGAAAATTAAAGGTTATGATATCCACATCAACAACAAGGGAATCGATAGGCTCATACCTCCACCATCCAAAGTATTACCAGGATTCACCTCCTTCTCAGAAATTCTAGAATCCATTTCCAAAGTAAAAACTGCATCTAATTTCCAGTGATACAATCCTTATGTTACTTGTTCTCTCAAATAATAGTTGTTGACTCATTTTTCTAGGGCACACTCCCAATGTGCTTCTGATTCCATTTGAAAATGCTAATGACCAAAAAAATTCATTCCCCAATCTTCCCTCCCCTGCTACAATCCCTCGAGAAATCTAATCACCCCCTTCCATGCAGTCACTCACCTTCCAAGTTCCGCAGCGTCCCCTTCCGAGGTGATCCATTCCTTGGCAAGGTTTCCTCGCATCGGAAGATCCAAAATCCAAGGCATATCCCTACCTCAAAACCATCATACTAGTCATAACATGATCATGGAAATCAATGGACACTTTTGGGAGCTAGTGTCCCACAATGGCCATGCTCCTAAATGTTTTACCAACACACTGCTGCCTGTTCCAATTCATTTTTCCATTGTTTCTCATTCTTGCAACTAGTTTCAACTACCCAAGTCGAGCACTTCCTTCTTTCCTATACCGAGCACATAATTACAATTAGACTAAAACAGAATTGAAATAAATTTAAATCATACCTCATTGGAGGCCCGTTGTTAAGTTTCACTTGCAATTATGTTTACTTCTTGTCACAACAAGTCAAACTAGCTCTTCGATCAAAGCATCATGTATAAACATATCACATCTGTTAAAACAAAACCATCATAAATCAGAATCATAGATCACATGCACATAATTAAAAACTAAAATAAAATATTGATATTTATATCTTAATGATTCTTTTTCTTTTGGCTTTTCTCTTTGTCCTTTCCATACACACAATGAATCTGTTTCCAAACCCGGCAAGCACCCAATCCATTTTCTTCTCTTTGACCATGTATACATAGTGGTTTGTTTCTCCAAACCCTAAAAGCACACAGTTCCTTCTCTTCTCTTTGACCACACATACACACTAGTTTGGTTTGCAAACTCGGAAAGCACCCAATGCCTTCTCTTCTCTTTGACCACGTATACACACCAGTTTGGTTTTCCAAACCTGGCAAGCACCCAGTGCCTTCTCTTCAAATCAACAAGGGAATCTGGAGACTAAATCGATTTCTTCCTCAATATAATAAATAAGGGCATCTAGAGACTAAACCGCCTCAACCCTCAATATCAACAAGGGCATCTAGAGACTAAACCGCCCCAACCCTCAATATCAAAAACATGGGACAATACAGTATTATACTTGCCTGTCCCATCACATTGTACAACACATACACATACACATACACAGTGTACAACACCACACATACACGTACACCTGGTGTACAACACAACACATATATGTACAAGTCGTACATACAACAAATACACATGTCACGACACAAATACTACAAAATACCTGTAACAAAATACCACATATACAAAACACAACATGTACAACATTTACACAATACCACAAGTACACAACGTCATCTTCACAATGTGTACACAACACCACATGCACAACATGTACACAACACCACTTGGACAATGTGTACACAACACATGTACAACATGTACACAACACCAAATGCACACAACACCACATGTACACAACACCAAGTGCATGCAGCACCACATGCACAATGTGTACACAACACCACATGTACACAAAACCACCCGCACACCGTGTACACAACACCACTTGCACAACGTGTACACAACACTACATTTACACAACACCACCTGCACAACATGCACACAACACCACATGCACATAGTACCACATGTAAAACATATACACAACAACAATACTTCACATCTAAAGACCACATTGTCTCTACCAAACAACCTTGTTTCTAGTGTCTTTCGACTATCCATGTTTGTCCCAGCATGTCGCAAATTGCATTTCTTTCATTCCCCTGATGTATCCCTCAGCATTACCTATCATGGCATAAACATATGCATAATATAAGCATATAATATCAATTCATATCCACATGATACTAACCTTGAATATATGTGTCAGGGATACACTTTCCACTTTATTTTTCATCAACCATGAATCTCTTTATGCCATTTACCTGCATAACCAATCATTCCTCCAAAAGCATGATCCATGACGATCATGTTAGAAAATGACATACATACATACATATATACATATAAACATAAATCGTGATCCCTGATGACCCTGTCAAATAACGACATGCATACATACATATGTACATATATAGACATCAACATAATAATAATTGCAACACAATTATCGAATATCATAAGGTCAAGGTTAAGATAACTCCCTTTATTCATGCACAATATGCATAACATTGAGAACAACTGCTCCCAACATAGCCAAGGAATTTGATGCCTCAAATCCAATTACTTTACCTTTATTATTACTTTTCTCATGACTATCCTGCCACCGTCCATTTATCCCAATGGACCCAACCAATCCAACTGGCTATCATATTCTTTCCTTTAATTTCCCTTATACATGCACCAGACATCATTTGGGTCTTATATTACCTTTTGGGGTTCTTTCAGCTCTTCCCAAGATCCATTAACTTTCCTCTTTCTCCAACCAATTACTATACCCTTAGAACATAAAATGTAATAAAAAAAACAAACAAGAAGAAAACCATGGAAAAATAATAGCAATACGACACCAGAAACAAAGTTTCATGGTCATGCACCAGACATAAAAAAAACTGCAAATCAAGCGCAAACAAATCCAAAGGTACTGAAAGCGCAAGAATCTCAACATACACTATGACTCAATCCCCATGGGTTCCTAATTCTTCTAAGAGAAAGCTCAACCTATGCCTTCTTCAATATTTCATGGTGGTATCTTTTTCCATGCAATCCCCTGCATCATCTACCATAAACACACAATTGTTAGTGCATAAATAAACAGGACAATATACTGGTTACATTACCTTGTTGTACCCAACATGCCGACCTGTAACTAAACACGTACATTTATCATCTCTTAAGGGACTCCAATTCCTTGAATCCATCCATAACTAGAAACCAGTTGTTATTCATGCATCATTCAACATTAGTTATATAAACAAATCAATTTTTACCTTGTTGTGCTAATACCAAGCATGTTGCCTTTCACGGTTCACACATGTCAGTCACATGTTCTAAAAATCAAGACATCGTGTCTATGAATTTGAACTACACATTACTAAGACTAAAATCCATGTCATAATCAACTCATAGTTATTAGTCATGATACTAAAACTAGCACCCACTTGCACCCAAGTGCATATCAACCCATTATTTTCCATCATCTACATTAAGATAGAAGGAGGCAACTACTGTAATGGCTCGATTTCCAATGGGATCTCCAAAGCTCTCCTAAAGTTAACCACACTTGCCAAAATTTGACTTTCATTTCTCATGCATTTTGTACTTGAAAACATACCACATAATCATGCCACTATTTCATTATGTAGATTTCACATCAGGCCCCTAAAGTAAGTCATGTGAATTTTGGTCCACTACTCCATTCTTCATCCCTGATATTCTATTTCCTACAATAATACCATGTTAGATAAACCAAATAGATGATAAAATCAAACTCATACCTCAATGTGTCTCAGGGGAGGCTATCACATCTGCACAAGTCAATCCAAATTAGTAAAACAAAATATCAAAAATATATCGACTCGTACCTTAATATCAGAACCATAACCATCTGCACATGCCAATTCGGATTAGCATGATACATATAACATAAATATCTTAAATGAAATGGCCAAATAATCATGTGTATAACGACATTTCCTATAACAACAAGTTAACTACCAGGCATGACTAATCGACACATGTACATATGGCCGTACTGAAAAACTAGCATATATCATGGATTTAATCACAACAACAATAGAATGGAAAACATGCATATAATCACAATGCATATAACAACCATTAACCATCGTACATGCATGCCAAACATATAATACCAATATGACGATCTATTTTTTCCCCGAGATCTAGTGCTGCAACTTCACTCTGATAATCTACATTTCCTGCTCCATCTCAACCACATCAACAACATAACATACCGACAACATCATGATGACACAAACTACCTAATGACCACCACGATGCATGTCTGGCCTACTATGCATGCATAACCATATACATTTATTTTGATGGGCTAAATGGGCTAACCATAACCATATCCAGTCCAAGTGTTTGAACCATGCTCTCATACCAATCTATAACCACGCCTCCCACATTTACCCAATTTCACAAGTTCGTCAGGGTAAACATGAGATGAAGAGTTACTATGACATGACTCGACCTACAAGTTCTAGTTATGGAAGTGGGGCCTACAAACCAACACACATACAACTCACATACATCCCTCAGGACAATTGGTCATCCATAAGTCATTAGAGGAAATTTCAACCTAACAGTGCCCATGAAATTTTCATGTAATTTCTATGTCATAATATGTAAACCAATCAAAATGCTTTAAATATAAAAAGAAGTACATGTAAATATTTTGGATGGAAAAGAAGAAAAAATACTTTTTTTAATTGTATTTTTTGGCTGATCTCCTTATAGGTTTACTCAAATTTCAAGTTTAGACACTCATTAGATGTGGAATTAAATTCCTCATCCAACGAGTACCCATTATGCATACTTTTGAGAAGACCCGCCTTGATAAAAATTGTGGATACATTAAAAAAGTGTGTTTTAACATGTTTTTTTAATGTATTTGCAATTTTTATCAATGTGGGTCCTCTCAAAATTATGCATAATAGGTACTCATTGGATGTGGAATTTAACTCTGCATCTAACGAGTGTCTAAAATTGAAATTTGAGTAAACTTATAAGGAGATAAACCAAAAATACAATTAAAAAAGTAGTTTTTTTAATTTTCCCTCCAAAATTCATAACTCTTATTTTATTATTTTAACTATTATTTTATTATTTTTCCTTAGGAGGCCAATTTTAGGCTGAAATTTCCTCTAATGCATTCTGCAACCTCTGATGACAAAATCCTAACATGGAATTGACTTTTCATTGACCTAACCCCCAACTGCACCCACAACAATGCATGCATGTAGTTGTGAGTCTCCAACTGCACTGACAAGCTTAGCTGCCAGTGGTTGTGATCTAAAAAATTCAATTCTGAGCAGGTGGTCTTGGGATCAGTGCCACTTTTTCAATCTAACCTCCATACCACTATCTAGAACTTCCTAAGACTTTCCAAAAGCACAAGTTACATGACAATAATTCCAAACATTCAAACTCAAGTCAAAAACTTGACCTAGATTGCCTAGAACACACTATACATTTCATCAAACACATAGAAAACATGTAATCTACAGGTCATGAATGCATATTTGATCATAAATTTATAGTCTTCGCCTGAGAACCACGAAGGAGGATCTAAACCCTATCTAGCTAGTTTCAATAACACTTGTTAGTCCATGCATTCATCAACCATTCATATATTCATCAAACATGTCAAGAGCCGTAGCTAATATACATCATATCACCAACAAATACCCAACATATCAACCATGGAAACTTAGCCATAATATCACTAACATAATCGCTACAAATATACATGAATAAAAATATAAGAATATCCCTTATTCACATATGAAAATACCAACCAACGCAGACCTCCACATACCACCTGACCTATATTGGGCTGAACGAAATATCTCTTAGCCAATCACCCTTGCGCCATATTCCAAGTATGAATGTGGGATATCATGGAATAACCTCAACCAGTGATTCCACCTCATAGTCGGACATCACTATCACCAACCAAATCGGTCTCTACCCAAGTTGTGTAGGGCTCCAAGAACTAGTAACTCAACCCACAACCTTCCAGGGCCACCAAGGGCTCTAGAGCATTTTTTCCAACCTAGGCTCTAGGAATGGTAACTCAACCCAATTTATTCTAAGGCTTCCAGACCATTTGTTCCAAGTCAAAACCATAAGGAATTATGAGCACCAACCAGAAAAAAAGTCAAGTGGAAAAAGCCCACAATGCCATGGCTATACAGGAAATGGAAAGGCAAGGCTAAAACCACTGTCAATCCAAGAAAATATCCATGCTAATGAAAACACCATAACTAGGAAATCACATGTATATGTCATGCATCCATAAACCAACAAGCAGATCATACATGAAACTTGTTACCTGCAAATCAATCTAGTTGTAGTTTTGTGATCCACTTATTTCCTTACTCTTCCTTGCTTTCCTTTTCCTTATTTCTTCAAATCCATGTGAATACGAGAGTGCTCCAAGAATGCTCTAAGTATGAGGGAGTGAGAAAGTAGAAGAGAGCTACACCCAAAATTGTCAAAATAATAAACTGACAAAATCTAAACCAACCAAAAGCTGTGAATTTACCCTGATAAGCCTTTTTATAATTGAGGTCTCTAGTTTTGTCATTTTCCTTCAATTTCCCTCCCATGTAAATTTGTGTCTATTCACCTTCCTTTTCTCCTATTTTCCTTTATTTCATATATAAAATTTCAATTAATGCTTATTTACCTTTGCCAATGTCTTTGCCAGTTTCTTTAGCCATAATAACCAAAAGTGACACCCAATAAGAATTTTTTTCCAACATTAAACTTGGAATACGTGTCCCATGACCTTGGTCTTATATTTTTTACATGGAAGTCAACGAAGGATTGTTACAAAATTCATTCATATTTTTCCACTGTGCCCATTTGTAGGTGATATTTAAGGGCCAAATACCTTGAAGGAAGAGAGGATCAAATTCATTCCTAAAGGAGGGTTGAGTTCTTATCTTATGGTTGATTTTCTCCTCATTCACTTGGGTCGTATTTATTTTGAGTTATTATTGGTGGAGACCTAGTTTTCCTTTCCAAACTGTCGGAGTTGGAGCTACAATTATTGGAGGTCGATTTTTCAAGGAGATCGAGTTAACATCATTTTATTACCAGAGGGTCGAGTACATATCTTGTTGGGAGACCGAGTAACCTCCCCAAGTCATGATTGTGGTATCTGAACCATTCATTCACTTAGGAGATTGAATTTGGTTCTTGATCCTGGTGGATATTGGTGGCCACCCACCTATTCCTCTTGGACCCCTAGCACTATTTCCTTTCAATTTCCTATTACCCAGCATAATTTCTATTTTTAGCAATTTTTTGGGTCTTGAACCTCTGGAGCCATTTTGAGGCCCTAAACAGTGTTTTTTGGGGAAATGTGAAAATGAAGGCAAAGGGTTGGACATTTGTGGTCAAAAATCATTCTCCTCAGGTAGAAATTTCTAGCGAGCTATCATGTGAGCCAAAAAAAGATCGTATGCCAAATTTACAACCTTAAGAAGCTGAAATTCCAACTAACCCCATCAGGGCCCAAAACAATTTGGTGCTTCATCTCATAGGATTTGGTTTTTGGATGTTTAGGGTTTCTCATTGTTTCTTAATAATAAAAATGTCTGACAGCCTCATTTTAACTCAGTTTAGAATGCATATAGCCATGAGATCTCTTATTAGAAATAAGCTACCATTGCTTGAGCTAGTTTGTTTATGTTATACATGTAAACAATTTTCAACATTTTTTTTTATTAATTGAAGTTTTGCTTCACTGCATCTCTATGTTGTTTAAATTTGTATTTCATTTCGTTTCTTCATAAATCTGGATCAATGGTATCAGAGTAATCTTCTCTTTCTCTATTTTTCTATGCATGTCCTTGACGAGGTCAAGGTATAAGTAGTTGGGAATTGAATTGGTTGAATACTTACAATACTAACCTTTCCGACCCCGATGGCCTCCCATGGCGGAAGAAAAGAAAAATGAGGGAGTAGGAGATCCTTTCAAAATGTTGCACAAAGAATCCCTCAAGCGACAAAGGAACAAGATGAAAGATCATTTTCCCTTGATCATTCAGTGGGTATCAGTGTGCAGAGCATCTTCATCTAACATTCACTTCAAAGACACCACCCCCTTTAAGGTACAAGTTAAATTTGACATTCCTATATTTGAAGGCCAAATAGACGCAGATTCCCTAAATAGATGGTTAAATTTGTTGGAAGGATATTTTTCAGTCCATAAATTTTCTGATAGGGAAAATATTATTTTTTCACTCCTCAAAGTCGCCCCCATGTCAAGGACTGGTGGGAAACTTACTATGAGCAGAGTGACAAGGGAGAACCCTCACTATTTTCAGTCGCACCCCCTTGGAATTATTTACAAGATGTCATCACGGAAAAATATTACCCTGTCAAGAGATATGAAGATAAGTACATAAAGTGGACCATAATGCGATAGGAAAGGGACCAAGACGTAACATAATTCATGAATATTTTTTATACCGTATGCCCGAAGCTGGGTATCAAGGATTCTGAGCGGCATTGAATAATCAAGTATCGTGGTTTTCTACACAAGTACATTTAGGGAGAAATGGAGTTTCTAGACATCTCCTCGCTTAGCGCAACGTATTGATATGTTATCAATATCGAGCATAAATTTAATTAGAAGAAGAGAGACTTTGCATCTATGAATTTGAAGCAGGGAAAAGGCACCTCCAAACTATAGAACAAAGGAAGTGTCCAAGGTGGGGTGACCCAGGAAAACCCATCAAAGGAACCAATAAATAATAGCCTCGCGATGACAAAGGAGGACATAAGAAAGTGGTGTGCGTTCCAAAAAAATCCCCACCCACAACACAAAATAGTGTCGTGCTAAGTAGTCACTGGTGGTAGAGCTAAAAGCTTCAAATTCAAATGAATGTTTCGACTTTGATCTAGAACTCAACAAGGGGAATGAAAAGGGGAAGCAAATTACTGATGTATAACTCAATGCCATCATTGCCACCATCAAGGTTTAGAAGATTGAACTAGAATATCTAGAGGATGGGGAGTGTCTCTTCCACTCACAGATATGGTTGAAGGGTTCCCCATTGCAGTTCACTGCCAATAATGGGAGTGAAAATAACCTTATATGAGCATAGGTAGTTAAGAAGTTGGGCTTGTCGACCACACCACATCCACATTCATACACCATCAGGTGGCTCCACCATGGACGAGATATTTGCGTCATCCAACAATACATCCTTCCCTACAACATGAAGCCCTTCATAGATGATTTACTATGTGATGTTTCACCTCTTGAAGTTTGTGATTTTTTATTAGGCCAAACATACTTGTGGAAGCATCATTTTGTGTATGAGTCCAGACCTCACATGTTATTATTACTTTGGGAATAAAGCTATGTAGGATAATGGAGGTAGCCCCACCTATTTCCATTTCTTTGATCTATGCTAAACAATGCAGTAAGGTCATCTCCCAGACTGGGAAATTCATTTTCTTTTTAATCCACTCTCAAATTAAGGGGTAGATCATGGCCACATACATGGCCCCTAGAAATGGGTCCTTCGCACAATAGAAGCAAGCTGATGAGCTCGTGGAAGAGTATAGGGACATCTTCTCCTCCCCTACATGGGTACCCTTCCATTGTCAGGTCAAGAATTTGATCAATATGACTCCCAGAGCACATTTACCGAATGGGCTAGTATACCATCACTCTCTTCTGGAAAATAAGGAAATAAAGCAGTATATCCAGGAGTTGCTACAAAAAGGGCATATCTAACCAAGTTTTTCCCCTTTTGGGAGCCCAATTGTACTCATACAAAAGAGGGATAGGACCTTAAGACTATGCATTGATTATCGAGCACAAAAAAAAAATCACTATCAGGAACAGGTACCTGATCCCACAGATTAATGACCTTCTAGACTAGCTCAAGGGGACCAAGTACTTTAGCAATTTTTATTTTAAGTCTGATTATCACCAAGTTCCAATAGAACCCACCTATGTAAGGAAGATCACCTTCAAAGCCAAGGAGGGCCTCTTTGAGTGGTTGGTCATGCCCTTTGGGTTGACAAATTCCCTTGGAATTTTTATGAGGCTAATGGATGACATATTGTGGTCTTTTACCAACTCGTTCGTAGTTGTATATTTGGAAAACATCATCATCTTTAGTAAGAGTTGGGAAGAACACTTGCAACATATTTGGCTAGTCCTTCAGACCCTGCGACATTACGAACTATGTGAAAACTTGGAGAAATGCTCCTTTGGTATGAATTAGGTCCATCTTTCTGGTTACATAATTGATGAGAAAGACATGCATGTGGATTCAGCCATGGTCCAGGTCATTTGGAATTGGCCATCCCCAAAAATGCTAACAAAGTTTCGCAACATTTTGGGCCTTGCAAATTTCTATCAAAGGTTCATGTTGGGGTTCTCTCATATCACTTGGCACTCGAGTCAAGTTACCAAATGTGGAGCGAAGGCAAAAAAAATTTGGTTCGAGGCACAATGGAAGGAATTCGTTGAGTTGAAACATTTCCTTTGGTCTGTGTTAATACTCACTTTTCTAGACCTGTAACAACCATTTGAAATTAAGACAAATTCCAACGACTGTGCAATTGGTGTATTTATCACCAAGCAATGGCATCTGGTTTCCTATCATAGTGAGACACTCTCTGATACTATTCGAAAATACCCCACGTATGATAAGGAGATGTGCGCCATCATGCAGTATTTCCAGTAGTGGAATATTACATTATGGGGAATGAGATAATCATCCACATAAATCACCTACCTCTTCAGTTTATACAAACATAAGGGAAGTCGCAAAATGATTGCCATCAGAAATGGTCCACATATCTACAACAATTCCATTTTAACATTAAATACAAGAAGGGAACACCAATAATGTTGTATATTTCCTAGTCAGCCTCCGGTTGTGGAACTGAACATTGTTCTAAACTCTTTTGGGCATGAGACTTCTGAATGGCTGCAACTATATAAAAATTATCCAAAATTTTCCACCACATACCATATGTTGATAGATTCCAAGAAAGTGCTAGATTGCCACCTCCGTGATGCATTGTTATGCTATCGGGGCACCTTTGCATTCCTTCAAGTGAGCGTGCCAATCTGATTTGGGAGGCACATTATAGTCGGCTCACAAGACACTTTGGTATGGAGAAAAAAAATGGAAGTATTGCAGATGTGTTTTTATTTTCCAAAATTCAGAAAATATGTTGGAAAATATATCAGATTTTCCACTACATGTGTCATCGCCAAGCCAAACATTAAGAATAAATACATGTACACTTCTCTTCCTAATAGACATCCTTGGGAATT
Source organism: Pinus albicaulis (assembly GCA_034641835.2). Lineage (NCBI taxonomy): Eukaryota > Viridiplantae > Streptophyta > Pinopsida > Pinales > Pinaceae > Pinus > Pinus albicaulis. Next base: position 720,513,865 of record CM076575.1, read on the forward strand.
CATCTCCATGTACTATATGTCTAGCCTCCCTTCTAGCAAGCATGGTAACGACTATGTATTTTTGGTCATTGATAGATTTTATAAGAAGATGGCTATATTGGCTACTTGCAAGAAGAGTATCATAGTAGATGGCACTACAAAAATCTTATTCAAATGAGTGTGGGTACATTTTGGGATTCCATAGACCATTATTTCATATTAGGATAGCAGGTTCCTGAACGCATTTTGGTCGTGCCTCTAGTCATTATGGTTTTCAAGCTTTTGTGGTTATCATTTATTGAAGAAATTTCTATATTATCCACAGTGTTATAAAAAAATGGTCGACATTTCAACAATTTGATGACCTATGACTGAAATTGTAAATATTGTAATATTGTATTTCATAACGTGTCATGGTTGAACATAGAAATAAAGGATTGTCAAGAATCCATGAACTAGCACTAAAAATCGTTTCTACCCACCCCACATGCTTCATAGGTTTCACAATTTGAAATTGAAATATTAAATTCCACAAGTATGTGCTAGTTTTACATAGACATAAAATATTGTTGAGAGTCCATGTCCAAGCCTAGAAAACCTATTTTTCCTCCCCACATGCTTCATAGATACATACATAATTAAAAAAGAAGAAGAAGAAGAAGAAGAAGAAAAAGCATAAACCTCCATACATACATCATCACCATATATTTGTCATTGAAAAAGAACATATAAGTGCATTCCTATTATTCTAACATCTAAAAAGTAAGAGAGAGAATCTAAAGAATTATAAAAATGGGCAAGGATGATATTTTATAGAGATACATTCTTTGATATTCTTGAACTTTATAAATCCAATGTTAGATGTTACCTTTATTTGGATAAAAGATTTGCCACTATATTTTGCTCATGAGATATTTTTTCAAAAAATACAAGAGAAATCCTATTTATGTAATTTTGAATCTGATCTTGTGCTTGAAGTTTCAAGTTTTCATATACCAAGGTATTTGTTTGCTATTAAATATGAATATTATTCATCAATGATTCACATTCATGATGTCAATTGTGACATGAAATATTTATATTCATTATAAATGGTTGGTTCTTTTATGTTGGATACCAATTTCCTTGCATCTATCTCTCTTTATTAGTAAACGTTATATTTCCTTTTTCTTGAAAAAAAAAATCTTTATATTTCTTGTGAGAAATATACACGTGTATGTCCATAAGAGGATGATTCCAATAATATCCCAGTATAACCATTTCACCGTTCATCCTATGTAAAATCTCACTAACATTCCACCTCCATTTCCTACATGCATAATTTCAAGGTATGTCATTTCTTCCTTACAATCTACTTTGAAATATCTTCTAAACAAACAGAAAACCAAAGAAGGACCAAAAGTATAATACAAGTTAACCCGTAAGATATTTAAAGGCGGGAAGTCATATTTCCAATAGATGACCTTCCAAGAATTCTAGGGAAACCATAGTTCTTGAATCAAGTGTGAGTGCATCTTTGGAGATGTTGCATTGTTGAGTTATCTTATGCCGCACATCATACAGTGATTAGATTTTTGTTTAGATTAAGTGCTTTATGTAATTAGGTTTACTTAATTTTAGGTTTATTATGAGCTTGTTTTGACATCGATTAAGAAAATGTTGTAGTACATGTTCTCTGAAAAGCATTTGTTTTTTTATAGCATCATTTCCTTCTCATGTTGTCAAAGAGTCGATATTTTCTTCAAGTGTCAAAATTGATTTAAATTCTTCATTTCATTTTCTATTGATAAGATACTCTTATCTTTTGCATTCTTGTTCTATATTGGGTGTAGTTTATGCAAATCCTAACTTTTCAAGTATTTGTACACTTTTCTGTCTCTTTTATGTTCTTTTCTAAATGGAAAGTGGAAAAAAATGCTTATTAAGAGTGGCAAATGGCATTGGTTCTATTGCTCTAAAAAGAGGAATTGCAATGTAGATTTTGGTTCAGCTTAAACTGGAAGGAATATATTTTTGCAACATGTTGGTTTTTGTACTTGCACTTATAGAACTCGAAGATGTATTTCAATATATATAAAACTTTCAAATGGTCTAAACAATATTTTTTTTGATCCTAGTATTGTGAGAGGACTTGAACACTACATTGAATTGGTATATGATGTTGTTTTCAAGGGCTCTACATAGTTATATTGATATGTGCTTTCATTTAATTGAATCTACTATGATAATATTCCTTTCTTATTTTCAGAGTATAAGGTGATTATTATTATTGTAGATATAGTCCCTTTACATTGAAAAAAAAAATATTTTGAATCCTACAGGGAATACATTAGCTTTGCTTATAAATGACTACGAATAATTTGCTAATAACAAAATAATTTGTTTTATAGTACTGGAGAAATTTTATTAAATAAACAAATCTCTTTACTTAGTGGGAGTCAAACTTGGCAGTAGTGAACCAGTCAACTATAAGATATTTTCATTGAAAAATCACAAAAATATGAAACCCTAGATGAAGAAGAAGAAAGAAGTGAGAGTGGTGTTGAGATTGATATTGATTATCCAAGTAGAAAATCAAGTTGGTTTGATAATTGGAGGAAGGGAAATCAATCCAAGAGACAAAAAAGAGGGAAAGTGGTATGCAATTCAAACTTTAATAATAAGAATACATGGAAATGTGCCTTGTAATGCTTGCAAGTAGAGTAAACACTACTCAAAACCCACAATTTAAAATGGGGTTTGAAGATCCTAGATTAGATGAACTCAAGCTTCCCAAAATCATTCACCATTAATGTGGAAAAAGGCAAGTCGAAATTTTTGTTGATAAGTTCCAATGAAGCCAAGAAATTTATCAATTCTAGCAAGAAGTATGATTTATTATTTTTAAGAGAAAATCAGTCTGTAGAAGAGCCAACAAGAGGCAAGGCATCCCCGGAGGGGTGGACCAAGAAATAAAAACAACTAGAAGAACTACTACAAGCATACATGGATGTGTTATGTGAGCCTAAATGGTTACCACCTAATAGGGAAGTCGAGCACGAGATCAAGCTATTGCACAACTCCCCATTGCCAAACATTAGGTTGTACAGGAAATTTTTTATAGAAGCAAGTGAGGTGAAGAAACAATTGCAGTAGCTACCGGAACAGGGTGTCATTCAACGGACTACATCACCATGTGGTCACCCATTATTATTGTGCCAAATAAGGACGAGAATTGGTGGATATGTATAGATTACATGACATTGAACAAAATCATGATCAAGAACAAGTACCCCATGTCTAGAATAGATAATTTAATGGATCGGTGCAAAAAGAAAAATACTTCACTAGGTTGGAATTAAATTTTGGATATCACCAAGTTCGTGTCAAAGAAGAAGATACCTAGAATACTTCCTTCAGAACCAAACAAGGCTTCTATGAGTGTCTCATCATGCCATTTGGCCTATACAATGCCCCAACTACGTTTACGAGATTGGTGAATGATGTATTGTGACCTTTTATGTATTCATCTATTATTGTTTAGTTAGATTATATATTGGTATACAATGCTACCTAGGAGGAGCACATCTCACATTTGATGCAGGTGCTAGAGACATTAAGGAAGCACGAATTTTTAGTAAATCTCAAGAAGTGTGAGTTTGCACAATAATATTTGGTGTATCTGAGGTATGTGATAGGTGGAGGAGAGATGAAGATAGATCCTACCAAGATGGAGGCCATCATGAAATGATAGTGCCTACTAATGTTTTTTAGGTCAAGAGTTTTATTGGCGAAGCACAGTACGTAAGGAAATTTATAGCCTCATTTTAAGTGGTAATAGCACTGCTCCACGCCATAACATCAAATGGAAAGAGTTTACAATGGGGAAATTGTTAACAAGGGGTCTTTCGAGGAGTTAAAGAAGAAGGTAAATCAGGCCCCAGTTCTGACTTTACCAAAACTTGCAACAACCCTTTGAAGTGGAGACAAGTGCGAGTGCGTATACAATGGGAGAGGTCTTGATGCTGAGAGGAGGGCTTGTATGCTACCATTCTGAAATATTTCATGGGGCAGTTATTAACTACCCTACCTATGACAATGAGATCTACGCCCTTGTTCAATGAGTGAAGAAGTGGAAGAACTATCTAATGGGAAAGGAGATAGTAATCCACATAGATCACCAGCCACTATAGTACCTGTAGGACCAGAGTAAGATCCAATAGATCATACACTACAAGTGGATGTGGTTTCTACAACAATTTCAATTAGTGATCAAATACAAGAAGGGTAGTATAAAAATGTTGGTCGATATGCTTTCAAGGCCACCCACATAAAATATCACAACTTTGGGAACTCTAATGCATATGGAACCATTAACCCACGATGCATATAAGGAAGCATATTTAGAGGATGAGAACTTATGGGAGGAGATTTAATAGTTGAATAGTCATAATGATGTGCATGATGGTGACAACACTATCGAATAACATCCCTAATATGGGTTACTCTACAGGTTAGATAAGCTATGTGTTCCTAAAGGTGAGCGATTATAGATAATTAGAGAGGCTCACACCTCCAAGGTTGTGATATGTATATGAAAGCTTGAGAGTTTATGGTGAAATTTGAAAGTTGAGTGATTTGGGTTTTTAAACACTTATGTCAATTTCATTCACACATTAACATGATTTGAAACTCAGTTTTGCAGAAAATAAAGAAGACATAAGTACCATAACAATATACACGAGACAACAAATTATGAAGGAGTTCACTCCTGCTTATAATGTTGGGAATCTTTTATTATGCTAAAAAATGTGTGTTTACATCAAGTTACACTGCTCTAAATGCTAAACCAATGTCTCCAATCACTCCAGAATAGTCAAAAACCCCTATTTGAGCTCTTTCTGCCCTCAAAAAGGTTAAAAACTCATTGATTTATGCTCCAATGAAGTTTTTTGCTAATTTTCCTACAATTCACACATCCTTGCTATCTGTCCTACATTTTCTTCCTTTTGCAGCCATGTGGAGAGAAAAAATTTCCCCGCAACAACGAGATACTCGGCACACCAGGTGCAAATTTTCGAACATCTGATCACGCTTGATTGGCCTTTATCCACCCAAAATTGTGCCAAGTGGCCCTTGATGGACTGTTGGATGCGGTGATGGTTGTAGGTTTTCCCGTCGGTTGTGACTCTGGGTTTGAATTGACCATGGGTTTCATGCCTGGGTTCTACTATGGGTTTGGGATAATGGGAACCCTACCCAAGGCAGGTTCCACTCCCCTCCCGTCAACCTTAAACTGGGAAAAGAAATGTTAATCATGGAAATGTGTCCACTGCAACCTAACCATTAACTGACCTGTGGAAGACTGTGGCATAAACCTTGACTGCATGAGGGTGGTGATTGTTCACATGTTGGATTAACCATCAATTTAATACATTTCTACGACCCTAATATATAATTCCAAACTTTGGATATAATAGAACATATTTTTTGGTCGTATTCAGATTTAAAATTTGGTTTAACCATATGATATATGGTTTGCATAATATGTGGTGTTTCGAATTTACATAATGCATAGTATATAGTTTGGGCTATGGTATATGGCACATACATAAACTTTGGGGCTGGGGTTAACCCCTAACCCTCGTTGGAGGACCGGGGTCTAGGTTTAAACCTGGTCCCCATCACCGAATCTGAAACCGTTAAGCTTTAAATAGGAGTATCATACCATTTAAAATAAGAAACAATATAATAGATTTGGTGGAGGTCTTGGTCAGTATGTGTGAGGTTATACGTTCAAATCCCGTGGGCTGCTCTACCTCCATAAAAAAAATTTAATTGGACATGAGGAGGCCACGTGGCAGTCACTGATTGTCCCACATGGATCTCCCTCATTGGGCCACCACACAATTACAACAACCAATAAAAATTAACCATGCCATAACCAATCGAATGATGCCAAATTTCGATCAATGATTGATCCATAATCAAACAAGTCAAATTCCCAGTCATGACGCAGTCAACGTATGGACCACTGACTAGAAATCCCTACAACCCATTTTTCAAAATTTTAGTTGTTTCCCAAATCGAATAGAATGTTATATCAAGAGCATCTGATGTCGGATTTGAGTGAAACAAGTTTCATTGGATTAAGGGTGATGACATCTATACATTGGTGCTTGTTTTTAGCCAATATGAGCACTTTAAACTTTGAGCACTAAATTGATCCATCGGATCATTCCTCCCCACTGGAAGCTTTTTGACCCTGAAAAGATCTTTATTAGCCAAAAAATATATGAGAGTACAACTCCCTCACCCTTCCAGTCTCAATCATTTAACTTTTCTGGAATTCGACACTTTGAGCTTTTAATGAAAATAAATCATTTTCCCTTATTTCGGAGTCCTTGTCTTGTTGTCATAGATGATATCTTGTTGCAATTTCCCAGAATATGTAGAACAACAAACTGTCTTTGAATAAATATACATGTTCCCTCCTCAGTGTTCAATCAAATGAAACTTAAACAATCTCAATTTCTTCTAACCTTGTACATTGTCGTCATAACGATGCTTAACATGTCTAGCCTTGCACTTGGCTTGACTCTTGACCAAATGTGATCGCCATCGCCATACACCATCCATTTTCAAAGACAACACATTATGAAACCCACAAGAAGAAGTTTTGGAATCAATGTCCTCTTTGTCAAATTTCTTTTTTATTTTCTCTGACCCCTGCTTTCTTTAACACTGACATATTTTTCACACCACTGTTCAACAATGTTGCATCCTACTGTAAATTCACTTCATTTTGTTTATCTCTTTTAGAGGAAACATGTTAGAATCCTAAAACATGTTATCACTATAACAACTAATTTTACATTATGCGTTTTTGGTGAATCAGACACTACAAGGAAAATAACCTCTAGCGGATGTTTTTGAGGAACCCCTTATAAAAATACCCCAGACATCTATTTCTAGCGGAGGTTACTAGAGGAGGTTGGTGGGTGGAGGTTTTGGTGGATGTTTTTCGTCTGGTGCGCTTATCATCCTAAACCGCACCAGTGCGTTGAACAAGAGAAAGAATTGGTGCGCACAAAACATTGGCACATCGGACACCATGTACTCCGTACAAACCCTCCCGGTGTGTCTTATTACAGTACCACACCGATGATTTACAAAGATTATGCAGAGGTGTGTCCTAAAACCTTGCGCCAAAACTGAAACCGCCCGGTGCAGTCTTAAGAAACCACACTGTTGTGCCTATAAAACTTCGTGCACTGGCATAGGGTTAAATAAAAAAAAATTACAACAAAAAAACCCAATTTTCACTTTTCTTAGTGCTCTAAAGCTCTCAAGCACCGATTCCATTTATCCTTGTTTGAGCCGCCCTAACATCGGTGCTCCCATTGCACCCATTGCACACACTTTGTGTTGCATTTCCCACCAATCTCCAGCTTGAATTTTGCAAAATGGTGGGAAATTTTAATTTTGCGAATTATATAGCCAATATGCCTCCTCGACGGTCAAATGTACATGTATTTTTTTTTGTTTTTCCATAATTAAGCCTTTTAGCGGATTAGAATTGTAAATTATCTTAAAATTAATCATTTAAAAAAAAAAAAAAATTCGCGTGGTGCACTCGAGCAGTTCGGCTCGCACCGGTTCGCGGTGGTGCATGTTCGGCTCGCACCGATTCGTGGTGGTGCATGTAAATTTCGTGTGGTGCACTCGAGCAGTTCGGCTCACATCGGTTCGCGGTGGTGCATGTAAGTTAACAGGTCGCACAGCAACCGGTGCTAATGGTATCTGCATCGGTTTCGGGGCGGTACCGAAAGGTGGACCGTGCGATTTTAAAATTTAAGAAAAGTGCGGTGCGGTCAGTTACCCAGTCGCACCGTTGACCCTGTGGAATAGCGGCAATGCAGTGCGTTGACATAAATACCTGCCCCGGGGAAGGTATTTTTGTCAGCGCACACATTCCAGAATTTCAACATGGTCAATGGTGCGGCCTGGTAAAAGACTGCACTGTTGACTATGTAATGATGTCAGGAGGCCCGTGCGCTGACCAAACTATACGCCTCTGGGCGTATAGTTTGGTCAGTGCACCGCCCTCCCGACACGGTCCATAATCAACGATGCGATTTTTTATACCACCACACCATTGACTTTAGAACAATGTTAGGAGGGCGGTGTGCTAAAAATTTTTAGGTGCACCGCCTCTGGTGCATTAAATATTTTTTGGTGGACTGCCGCCGGTGCGCCACAAAAAAAGACACATCGGTATCGATGCATGTCTATTTTTTGTGGTGCACCGACTGTTTTTTTTCCAAAAAAAATTATATATGTATATTCCTAAATACATGTCTCATTTAATAAAAAAATTGTATTTAATATGTCAATCATTCATAGGTGTGAAAGGATAAAAGAGAGGGAACAATAGTAACAACAAGTGGACCAATATAACATGGTTCGCCTATGGGAGGCACAAGAGAGGGATAGAGATGTGTACCCTCGCCCTATTACAACATCTACCCAGGGGCTCCTAAGGTAGGTAGGCCTCCTCAAGTTCTATGAGGAGGCTACTTCCCTAAAGGGCCATGGTTTGTTTTTGAGACATCTTATCCGCAGGTGGAATACCCACCTACAAGCTTTCTGGGTTGGTCCTAACTAGTGGTACGCACCCACTGAAGAGGAGATATATTTCATTACAGGGCTATCGAGGAGAGGGGTGGATTTTCCCTCGTTCCCAGAGGTTCCAGTTGGCTATGCAGCAGGGAATCAGTTGGTGTACTCCTAGAGATACATTAGCGCAGATATATTGTCTCCTTCAAATTTTCAGGTCTCCAGAGGTCAGTTACGTATTGATGCATTTGGTAGTGAGGAGGTGAGGTGCCTCTCACTTCTGATTTCGACCATTTCACACAACACCAGTGGCAAGCAATGCATTAGTTGCCCGCTTCTATATTATGTTGATTCTTTTGTACAGGAGCCACGACTTGTCAGGTGGTCTACCATTTTTTTGCAGCAGTTCTATACATCCTTAGATAGATGTTGTGCTCATGCATAAGGGAGGGTTAACTTCCCTTTTTCTTCAGAGTTTTTTTGTTTATTTTTTTAGAGGTTTCCAGATACGAGGCCTACTTTTGTTCGGCAACCTCATAGGCTGATGTTGGAGACACGGATGCACATGGGGACAGATGATGCCCAATAGAGGCAAGACTGAGTTTTCCGTGAGGATATGGCATGATGCACTGGAGTTTCTAGCCAGTGTTGAAGAGCATCCCTTCGTTATGGTCCCCTGTCCTTATGCTGGTTTGGATTGACGAGGGTGTGCCAACATCCTCTTCACAGATGATGAGCTACCGGACGATAGAGGTAATATTACTGTTTTATTTAAATTTATTCTAACATGTTCTTCATCTTGTTTTTATTAAATTGTGTAATGAAATTGTCCAGTTATTGTTGTGTACTTGTATATATTTTGCAGACATTGGGTCTTTGATGGAGAGGACATGCCAATGCCACCACATGATCTAGGTGTGGATCTTGATGACGATCAGGATATGCCAGATGCCAAGGATCATCAAGAGGCCGGTACAGAGAGACCTGCTCTTACTGGTGCGTCAGTATCGCCTTTTTTCTAGGCGCGGTAGGCTTAATAGCAGATTGAGGATGGAGTTGGGCGACCAACCTTATGCATTGATAATTGAGGTGGGAGTCAAGCCCGCTACTATGAGATACATACAGGCTGATGGTAGGCTGGTACATATGTGGAGAGTTATGCCGCATGACATGTACAACCTGATGCGAAATGTCGTAGGAGCTACGACCTTAATTAAACGGCTAAGGGGGACCCTTGCATGTTATAAGCGTGGTCGAGATGCAACACGTGATCGACAGTCCACTAGCAGCATCGACGCATCATCTGATGATCATGATCGGGGAGTGATCATCGCTCACCTTGCGCCGTGCCATATGAGCAGCCTCCACTAGCATTGAGCAGCAGTCATCATGGAGAGCAGGCTGGACAGTCGACCACGTCTAGTAAGCAGCTTGCAGCATCCAACAATACTCATGATCATGAGCAAGTTGGACCATTGACCATGTCGAGTCATCACGATGAGTAGCTGACAGTTGATCCTGATCAACATGAGGCACCAATACTAGATCAGCAGGCACGTGACGATCAACATGTATCTGAGCTTGTCGAGGTTGCACCATTGACTGAGCAGGCCTCAACTAATACTACTATTGATGATGTACCACCAGCTAATATTTGACATTTATATTACAGTTGTATATTTTTGACATTATGCAATTATATATATATATATATATATATATATATATATATATATATATATATATATATATATATATATGGTCCATGTATTTTATGTTCATGTTGCAGTTGTACTTAATTTACATGTTGGTGATCATCATGATGTGTATATTGTTAAGTTATATTAGATATGTTCATTTAATGTGCAGCTTGCAAATATATGTGTATGTGATAGCAGTTATTTCACATGAGATGTATATTTGATGTTTGTGTTGTAATGATGTTATACAATGCTAATTGTGTTTTATTAGATGATCATGATCACGATGATGTTAGCGAATTTGAATGTGTTTTTTAGTCGAATATGATGTTTGTATGATGGTTATCATGACCGTGATGTTTATTAATTAATTTAATATTAAGTGATCATGATATTGTAAAATTGTAATGTTTGTAATTCTAATTGTATGTAAAATTCTAAAATTGTAATTGTATTTGTAATTTTAATTGTAATCGTATGTATAATATTTGTAAAATTTTAATTATAGTTGTAATATTTAATTTATTGTGAAATGATTGTAATTGTATATATGTAAAATTGTAAAATTGTAATTGTAATTATAATTGTATGTAAAATTTTAAAATTGTAATTGTATGTAAAATTCTAAAATTGTAATTGTAATGGTATATATGTAAATTTGTAAAATTCTAATTGTATATATGTAAAATTTTAATTGTATGTAAAATTATAAAATTGTAATTATATATATGTAAAATTCTAAAATTGTAATTGTATATGTAAAATTTTAAAATTGTAATTGTAATTGTACGTGAAATTGTAAAATTCTAATTCTAATTACTTTGAAATGATTGTAATTGTAAAATTGTAATTGTAATTGTATGTAAAATTCTAAAATTGTAATTGTAATTGTATGTGGAATTGTAAAATTGTAATTGTAATTGTAATTGCAATTCTAATTCTAATTCTAATTTTCTAATTTTAATTGTAATTATATGTATAATATTTGTAAAATTTTAATTGTATTAATGTGAAATGATTTTATTAAAATTTGTAAATTTGTAAATTTGTAAAATAATAAATCTAGAATAATATGAATTTTTGAACATAATGAAGTTTAGAAAATAATGCAAGTAAATTAATGTACTTTAGAATGATCATTATTTTATTATGATCTTACATACAAAAAAAAATTAACTTTATACAGTAAGCCATTGTTTTTTAGATCAACATAATTGCAAATTATCAAGTGAAATATTGATTTTAACATTAACACAATAAAAATTACCAATTAATTCGTAAGACATATTATAATGTTTCGAAAAACTCATCTTAAAAAGTATAAATATTGATGAAATAACACATGTACCATATCACTCTCGGTTCTCATGGTCACCCTCATTATATTCCAGCTCGCATGGCATGATAACACTATTGTTCTCAAAAATATGTTTTGATCTAGCGTCATGTCTCAATACGAACCACCAATGCCTATCCAACACATCTGGGTCAAAAAACACATGGTTGCAGTGTTTGTGGAAAACATAGGGCTCCTTAGCTTCATCCCACATCTTTCTAGAGTTGATACATATCAAGCCTATTATCGTGATCTTCCTTTACATTATTCCGATCAAAGGTGTCCCACCATTTGCACCTAAAAATAACACATTGGAAAGAAGATAAATCCACTTCAATGATCTCTTGTATCTTTCCGACGTAACCTAACATCCCTCGTACTAGGTTTTCATCACGGTGGCTAGATCGACTAAATTGATCGAACTCGACTTCCAATCCACAATCTTGTGTGATGTTTCCAACATCGGAATTATCTGTGCGAAAATGGTGTCCATATGCCCACAAAGATGGGAACAAATGCACCTATTATAAGAGAGTTAAAAAAATGATAGTGTCATGTGTCTTATAATAACCCAATAGTTAAAATATGAAATATAGATGTAATTACATGTGAAAGGTGCATTATTAAGTTTCAAATGTACATATAAATTATATATATTATTACCGAGTTGTTGCACCCAATCGCTACGTTTAGTGCATCCTCTTCAGCATGTGGGTAACGATCGGTTGCACCGTATTTCTCTCTAACTTGGTCAGAAACCCAAATGTTGGGGCATATTTTTGGCATATTTTCTTTTAAATGATCGGGATAAGGCACACTTCTACCATCCAACCATATGAATTCTTTCTTGTCACTATCCCATTTCATCCTCTTTTGTTCGTACAATGCGACCCACGGTGGTGTTGCTTCAGAATTGTAAAGAACGAATTTATTGATTGCTTCAATTTCTGCATTTGTTGATGAAATCAAACTGACATTATATAGTACATAGAGATGAAAATATACATTATATCAAAGTTCAACATGAATATTTACTTTGTGTAAATTTGAAAAATTATAAGTCGCTTACTCTTTATCAAGCGCTTTTTTCCACTCGTTTGGAGTAACTCCCCTTCTCTTTTGTCTTCATCCCTTTCATCATCCCAAATCACCGCACCTGGTCTGTTGTCGATCTGCTTGATGTAATCACTGGCGTAATAGAAATACTCATACGATATGTACCCCTCTGCCATCGACCCCTCGAGTTTTCCCTTTGTCGAACAAAACCTTTCAATTTCTTCATGTACCTCTCTAAGAAGAACATCCAACAACAAGAAACCACCCCAACTAATTCAATCTCATCTACTAGGTGGATTAGAAGATGAACCTATTAGTCATCAGTATTTTTCACTATCTTTGGATGACTATAAAATGGTTATGGTTTTCTGTTTACAATATTCCTTGAATATCTTGAGTTTCAGAAATCTCACTGCCTTCATTATCCTTACAAACCTATTTTCACTATTCCTCAGTTGGTCTTCTCAAAGTCACCCTGTTGCTCTTAAAGGATTCATTATGGGACTATACCTCTCATTTTCATCCTTCTTTCATACCTGAGACCTCATTTCCTCATTTTCCCCTGTCAATAAACTCCATCCTCCCTCTAGGGTTTCTTGTTGCTGACTCATTACCATGTCCCTTTGGGCATAATAACCTATAACAATACTATGTTTTCACTTGAAAATATTCAAGTCAAAATCAGGTCATTAGGGTTTTACATTTTTTCAAGGTCATCCTTGGATGTTTTAGGCACTGCTTTTCCTTTGCTAGAATTTGGCTCATATGTAATAGAATGTCAAGACATGATTATTCAAGAAGGACCTAAAATCTCCAAAGAGGATTTTCTTCTCAGTTCATAACTTGCAAGTGAGAAGAATGGACAAAGTTTTGCACTTCTATAGAGGTGTTGGAAGATTTATCAACAGAAAGTACTGATGATGTGGACTGTCTACTCCTGAATGAAAACAACTTATAGCAATAGAGAGAGGAAAAAACCTTGTCTTGTATATGACAAGGGTTATAAATTTTTTAGTTCATTTGAGTGCCAAAGTAGTAATTACTTATAGAAAGATAACATGGAGGAAGCACACAAGGCCAAACATGAAGAAAGTCTATCAGAAAATATTGATGGAATATGGAAAAAAGGTAAGGTGAATTGGACAGAAATGAATGAACTTGAAAAAGCAATAGATAAATTTGAAAATGACACTGATGATTGTTGTAAAGAACTGCAAGCACTTAGGGTTTTTGAAAAAGGTGGCTAGAGAGGATAGAAAATATGAGTTGAACTTTATGGTGGAAACTATAGAAGATTTTGAAGATGCTACTATGTGATTAAATCCCAAAGTTGTCAAAGTAAACATGTCAAGTCTCAATGATCAAAATAAAAGCCAATTCAGTGACTTTAGCAACCTGCAAGCAAAAAGGTGTCAAAGAGTATTAATGACAAAGTAAAAGGACTTCAAAACATTAGAAAGTGGGTTTTTAAAGTTAAATTAAATCTACAAGCATATAAAAGCACATTTTTACATTTCAAATGAATCATTGTTGCCTTTCAAAAGGTCAAGAGCATTCAACAAGGAAAAGTTTGTGGGTTTTCTAGGCGAATTCGGGCAAATTTTCTTGGCGTTGCACCCTTGCCAGTTTTCCTCCACACAAATTTTGAAGGTGCTGCGCGCCTGGGAGTTGGCGTTGCGCCCTTTTCGAAGCGCTGCACCCTTACCAGAAGGACCCTGTGCTCATTTTCATTGGCGCTGCGCGCTTGGGTTGGCATTGCACGCTTAGATAGAAAGGGTTTCTAGGTGATCCATCCATCCAAATCACTTCAAGTCTCCTTCAAAACTTTGCCAAAGGCCTCCAAAGCACTGTTAAGTGGTAAGTACATATCATCACCCCATTTCTAAACAATTTGGTGCTTCTTGAATGCATTAAAGTAAAACCCTAATCAAACCATAGCTACAAATCAGAGATCACTATCTATATACTTATTTCGTCCTCCTAAATAGAGTATCTGTTATAGATAGGGTAATTACATTGCTTGAGGGTTGTCATTGAGTTATTTTTCCCCTCACTCATTTCCTACACCTATACCCCTTCACTCATTCCCTTCATTATTACAAAGTTGCATCTTCATTCCTTTCCCCTCATCTCATTTCCACTTACACTTTAGGGTTTTATAAAATAGAGTAAAAATGTCTGAGAGTGAAGACATTGGTGGTGAGGCAAAAATGCCAAGGAGACATGATCATAAGGAAGGGAGGATAAACATGTTTGAACTCCTCAATACAAGGGAACTCATGGCATCTCCTCTTACTGTTTCTTGCTTTAAACATGTGGGCTACTTTGAGTTTTGTGAGAAGGTGCAGCAAGTCCAAAATCACCCGGAGCTAACAAGATTGTTCATCATCAACCTACATGACAAACTGGTCAATCTTGCTGGGGTTACATTTGATATGTCCATTGATGCCATAGTAGCTGCTACAGGGATACCTAGTGTGGGAGAGAAATGGTTCAAGCAAGCAAACCTGGACATGAGTTATTTTGAACCATACCTCAGGCCTAGGTATAAAGATCACCACAAGTTCATCTTACCTTTTTCTCATCTTCTTGATAGATATGCACCCATGATGAAGATAATAATGAAGTATTTCACTTGTGAGGGAAGGTTTTCCCTCCTCTACTCATACCATATCTATCTTCTGATGCATTTTACTAGAGTTAGGATGCTGCATATACCATATTACCTTTTCTGTAGCATTGAAAAAATGGCCTACATTGTGAAGAAGAGAGATTATCCTTAGAAAATGCAGAGCCTATTCCATCATTCACTCATCAATATGGTGGTCATGCATTAGCTCCAGCAAAAAAACATTCCATGGGATACCTTCATTGCCAATGAAGTTTTCACTACTCCACTTGGCCATCATCAGCAGGGTATTCCTTCATCTTCTCATCCTGCCATATCCACTCCTCCATCACCTCCTGTTGTTCATACATCACCATCGACTCACATCCAGTCACCTCATGTTGATCCTCCCTCATCACCTTTTCACAATCCTTTACCATCATCTCTTGATAACAGAGCATCAAGCAGTGAAGAGAACATTGAGACAACTGGCACTAAAATGATTAGCATTGAGCCTTTTCCTTTTACATATTAGAGATGCCACAGGCATGTGTTTGCTTCAATTGAGGTGAAAGGGGCCATGCCTTCTTCATCAAAAAAGTAGGTTGATAAAGGCAAGGAAAAGGTTACAGAGCATATCACTGATGAGGAGGAAGACAAGAATTAAATTGAGCATGAGTTTCAGCTGATTGACCTTGATGATCAGGATGAAGAGAGAATCACCAATATGTTGACCAAGACCAAGGATTTCAAGATTAGTGAGCTACAAGCTAATCTTGGTAGAGCAAAGAATGTGATTAGCTATCTTGAGCTAGAGAATCAGCAGTTGGAGACAAAGTAGACCATCAGTGAAGTCAGGGAAATTAGGGCTCAGAAAGAGGATGGAGAGGACAAGGCTTTGCTAGATGAGACTTTGGGCACTTTGAATGACAGTGATGATGAGGAAGAACAACTTCCTAGGCAAAGACAAAGGACAATTGGGTTGAAGAAGGCTTTAGCCCGAGAAAGGGAGAAAGAGGCAGAATTGGCAGAGTAGCTCACTACTCCAAGTGAGCTGCTTGCCATAGAAATTAGCAAGGATATAGAAACTTGGCTAGAGAGATTCAATTTGCACCTGGAGGGTTAACTAGATAAGGTAAAGAGAGACACTGACATGTAGAGGAAGATGGAAAAACGTTATGCCATGAGAAACAGGATTGCAAGGGTCAAGCTCAAACGAGCCCATGCAAAGATTCAGGCTCTAAATGAGGCAAAAGAGAAGAAAAAACGGAATACTCTTGTTGAAGTGTCCCTCCAAGCCTCCAAACCATGATCAGCAAAGAAAATTCCATTTTTGGCACTTTGGTGCAAATTTTGAATTTTTGACAGTTTGGCTTGCAGAAAATTGGCCAAACACGTAGCACCACTAACGTTGCGATCTTTTTTGGGGCACTCAAATGAAAAAAGGTCAGCATACTCATGTTCCTCATACCAAATACATCAACCTCAGAAAAATTTAGAACATTTGGAGCAAAACTGGTCCCTCAAAAAGGCCAAAAACTACCTAAAAATCACCTTTCTGCCCTCTTTTTGGCACTGGCGCTGCACGTTTAGCAGTCCTGGGAGAAGTGGTTTTTGACAAGGAAAATGGGCACCATTCTAGAAATTGGAAGCATATTTGTAAAGTAGACTCAAATACCTTTCTAATGATCCATCATGGAGCTCATTTGGTTACCGGGAAGACCTCCAAAAGTTAGTTGCACCCTTATCAGGAGTTATTGCAAAAGCTATTTTGAAGCCTTAAAGTCAAACTTTTTCCAAAATTAGCTCAAATAGTTATGTTAGAAGTTATTTTTGCAATAAATGAGTTTTGGATATTTTGCCTTGGGCCTTGCATGGTCTCAAAGGTCAAAATGCATTAAATGTACAAGTGGATGTGGTTTCTACAACAATTTGATTTGGTGATCAAATACAAGAAGGGTAGTATAAAAAAGTTGGTCGATATGCTTTCAAGGCCACCCATATCAAATATCACAACTTTGGGAACTCTAATACACATGGAACCATTAACCCATGATGCATACATGGAGGCATATTTAGAGGATGATAACTTATGGGAGGAGATTCAATAGTTGCATACTCATAATCATGTGCATGATGGTGACAACACTCAAAACTAACATCTCCAATATGGGTTACTCTACAGGTTGGATAAGCTATGTGTTCCTAAAGGTGAGAGATTATAGATAATTAGAGAGGCTCAAACTTACAAGGTTGTGATATGTATATGCAAGCTTGAGAGTTTATGGTGAAATTTGAAAGTTATATGATTAGAGTTTTTAAACACTTATGTCAATTTCATTCACACATTTAACATGATTTGAAACTCAGTTTTGCAGAAAATAAAGAAGACATAAGTACCATAACAGTATACACAAGACAAAAAATTATGAAGGAGTTCACTCCTTCTTCTAATGTTGGGAATCTTTTATTATGCTAAAAATGTGTGTTTACATCAAGTTACACTGCTCAAAATATCAAACCAATGTCTCCAATCGCTATAGAACAGTCACAAACCCCTAGTTGAGCTCTTTATGCCCTCAAAAAGGTTAAAAACTGACTGATTTATGCTCCAAGGAAGTTTTTTACTAATTTTCCTACAATTCGCACATCCTTACTACATGTCCTACATTTTCTGCCTTTTGCAGCAATGTGGAGTGAAAAATTTTCCCCGCGACAATGAGATACCCGCTGCACCAGGTGCAAATTTTTGAACAACTGATCGCGCTCGATTGGCCTTTATCCACCGAAAAGTGTGCCAAGTGGCCCTTGATGGATCGTCGGATGCAGTGGTGGTTGTAGGTTTTCCAGCCGATTGTGACTCTGAGTTTGAATTGACCATGGGTTTCAGGCCTGGGTTCCATCGTGGGTTTGGAATAGTGGGAACGCTGCCCAAGGCAGGTTCCACTCCCCTCTTGTCAACCTTAAACCGTGACAATAAATGTTCATCGTGACTATGTGTTCACTGCAACCTAACCATTAACTGACCTGTGGAAGACTGTGGCATAAAACTTGACTGCACGAGGGTGGTGACTGTTCACATGTTGGATTAACCATCAATTTAATACATTTCCGAGACCCCAATATATAATTCCAAACTTTGGATATAATTTAACATATGGTTTGGTTGTCTGCAGATTTAAACTTTGGTTTAACCATATGATATATGGTTTGTATAATATGCGGTGTTTCGAATTTACATAATGCATAGTATATAGTTTGGGCTATGGTATATGGCACATACATAAACTTTTGGGCTGGGGTACCCTGACCCTCGTTGGAGGACCGGGGTCTAGGTTTAACCCTGGTCCCCATCACCGAATTTGAAACCGTTAAGCTTTAAATACGAGTGTCATACCATATACAATAAGCAACAATATAGAAGATTTGGTGGAGGCCTTGTTCAATATGTGTGAGGTTATATGTTCGAATCCCGTGGGCTGCTCGACCTCCATAAAAAAAATTAATTGGCCATGGGGAGGCCATGTGGCTGCCACTGATTGTCCCGCATGGCTCTCCCTCATTGGGCCACCACACAATTACAACAACCAATAAAAATTAACCATGCCATAACCAATCGAATGATGCCAAATGTCAATCAATGACTAGTCCATAATCAAACAAGTCAAATTCCTAGTCATGAAGCAGTCAGCGTATGGACCGCAGACTGGAAATCCATGCAACCCATTTTTCAAAGTTCTAGTTGTTTCCCAAATCGAATAGAATGATATATCGAGAGCATCTAATGTTGGATTTGAGTGAAACATGTTGCATTGGATTAAGGGTGATGACTGCATTGGTGCCTGTTTTGAGCCAATATGAGCACTTTAAATTTTGAGCACTAAACTGATCCACCAGATCATTCCTCCCCACTGGAAGATTTTTGACCCCGAAAAGCTCTTTATTAGACAAAAAATAGATGAGGGTAGAACTGCCTCACCCTTCCAGTCTCAATCATTTAACTTTTCTTGAATTCAACACTTTGAGATTTTCATGAAAATAAACCATTTTCCCTAATTTTGGAGTCCTTGTCTTGTTGTCATAGATGATATCTTGTTGCAATTTCCTAGAATATTTAGAACAACAAACTGTCTTTGAATAAATATACATGTTCCCTCCTCGTTCTTCAATCAAAGGAAACTTAAACAATCTCAAATTCTTCTAAACAATCTATCGTCATGATGATGCTTAACATATCTAGACTTGCACTTAGCTCGACCCTTGACCAAATGTGATCTCCATCGCCATACACCATCCATTTTCAAAGCCAACACATTATGAAACCCACAAGAAGTTTTGGAACCAATGTCCTCTTTGTCAAATTGCTTTTTCATTCTCTTTCACCCCTGCTTTCTTTAACACTGCCATCTTGTTCACACCACTGTTCAACAATGTTGCATCCTACTGCAAATTCACTTCATTTTGTTTATCTCTTTTAGGAGGAAACATGTTAGAATCCTAAAACATGTTATCACTATAACAACTAATTTTACATTATGCGTTTTTGGTGAATCAGATCATCCATTTTTAGCGGAGGTTACTAGAGGTGGGTGGGTGGTGAATCAGATCCTTTCTCACCTGTTTGTTATCATAAATTGAAGCACGATCACTCTTCTTGAGGCATAAGGTGAGATCATTCAATTCATTTACTCTATGAGCCATAGAAGGTCAATGATAAGAAAGGACATGCATTTTTGACCTTTCAAGCTTATTGGAATAAGTGCGTGAACATGCCATATGATTTATTGGCTCCCCTTCTACCTCCCAAAAGGATTTTTGCTAGTTCACACACTGCTTTAGATTCTTTCTTAAATTGCAATATCATTATTCTTTTCCATACAATTATTTTCCATGTTAATGTTGACTGTCATAGAGTGTCAAGAAAGAGAAGACTTTAATTAACTTACATTATTTTGGACATATTAGATTTGCACTCTTGCTGAAAGATCTAGTGCAAAGTTGAACCTTAAGGAATCACATAATTTTCAAGGTTAATATACATCAATTACCACTCATTGAGTACACGCAACAGGGATCTAGGGCCTCAATTGCTTTGATAAATAATTTTTAATGTGGTTCCTAAAAATACTAATGGATATTCCATGAAATATCATCGATATTTTTTAATTTTTTACCTAGATGTAATGTCAAGGATGTACCTTGGATATCAAGCATAATGGATTGGTATTCTTTTTGTTTTTCAATTAGGAATCCAATTTGTAGAGATAAGAAAAATCTAGCTAATGCAAATAATTTTAATGATTTGAAAAAAATTGTGGTCATGTTTTGACAGTATGTTTTTCAATGTTTACACATATAGAATCGATCTGAATCCAAAAATTGAGCAAGATATATATGAATTCACTTTTTTCCATTTTGGATGTATGAAAAGTTGAGAACCATACAAGTCCCATGGCATAACATGGCAGAACATCTATGAATTGAACTTTTAATCGATAGGTTTTGATAGCTAACAACATTCTACAAAGAAACATTTCAACTTTCCTGCAATGTCTCTCAAGAATAGGACATTTATATCTTATATGATTACAAACATTGTGGCATAATTAACTTTGTTGCCATAAGTTCAGTATTTTGAAATTTCAGTGAAAAAGTGGTATGTCCATTGAAGTAAATTGTGTCAATTTTTCTTATAAAGAATTTCTCTAATAAAGAAGTTTTTCTTTAAAATATATCTATAATCTTATTAAATCTTAAGATAGGAAGCATTACCTTTTCATTTTCTCAGGTGATCAAACTACTTAAGGTTCCTTTCAATAAATTTTAATAAGTTGCTACTAAAGCAATGATATCCATCAAAAGGTGTATCATTTTTTGTCCTAATTCCATCAAATGATACAATTAGTAGCTTGCAACATGGAAATTGTAATGAAAGTACTTGAACAACTAGTAAGGATTGAGCACTCTAGAGGCATGGACTAGATTCATGATTAGTCTAGACTAGATTGCGCTGCATAGTTTCTACCTGTGTTAGTTGCTTATTGATATGCTTATTAAATTCATGGTCGTGTATGTGGAGGTGAAGTGTCTAACTACCCATCAGATGATATAAACATAGAAAATTAATCTGAAAAGGCCAGCAATTCACTTTTGGCAAGGGCATGGTAACCTGGTTGGAGCAATGCTGACAAGGATCTAACTGCATTTATCAATGGACCTTTGTTTAACTATATAGTAAATTGTCAGAAAATAGAGAATGCAACAACTTATTTCTTGTCACCTCATCTGCATTTTGGGGAGGTGTGTTATGTGTATCACCTTGTTCACATCAAACAAGTTTTGCGGGCTAATGAGGGAAATACTTTGGGGAGAACATAGTGTGATTATGTTTCTCAAGTCAACTAATCTCGAGGAATATTCTATATATTTGAGTTTCAATTTTCCCTGCAACCATAAAAGGCCATTTCTTTCACATTTTAGTTATTTCCCACGGAGGTTTGACAAGGATTACTTTAAATATTGGAGGCAAGGTAGGACAAGGTATCCGCTAGCTGATGCTAGGATGCGGGAACTTTGGGCAACATGATAGTTGCATGATTGAATCCGGGTGGTTATCTCTAGTTTATTTGTTCAGGTTCTACAGCTTCCCTGGAGATGGGGTATGAAGTATTTTTGGGACGATGTTGATCTGGAGTATGATTCTTTTGGATGGCAGTACATTTTTGGTTGCTTTCTAAATGGGCATCAAGTAGATTGAATAAATAATCCTCAAGTATGTTACAGTACAAGTGGATTGCTTTTAACTTATTCATGAATGAAAATATATTAGGAATAAATTTAAATATGTTGATCGTTCATATGTTGGGTATTTCGGATTATGCGTAGTTCGAAGGCTACCAATTTTATCCAACAGGAGAATATGTCCATTGCTGGCTTCCAAAGTTGGCTAGATTGCCCACAAAGTGGATACATCATCCATGAGATGCACCAAAAGCGGTTCTTATCAATAATATGTTATGGGACAAGGCTCAATTAGCATTTGGCAATGGTGGGAAGCAAATAGTTGGCATAGATATGAAGACCAACTCGCTTTAAAATTCATCATCTTCGCCATCACTTGTGCCAACAGACCATTTACGACTTCTTTTCAAAATATCATTGTTCCTTAACAACTATTTGAAAATCTAAAATATCTATATATTTTGGCGCTAGATCAACGAAAAAGCACCTGCTTTAGAAGCAAGGGGTTGGTGGTTCGATTCCACCGTGCCCTAACATTAAATTAATATATGATATTGCAGTTTATTTTAAATTAAATATTTTTTATATTGGTTTATTTCAATGGTGAAATATTTTTCTACATTCATTATTTTATATTGTCTCTAAAGAGACAAAATAGATGTTGTATTGTCTTTGAATCTAATTTTTTATTGTCTTCAGAGAGAATATTTTTTATTGTCTTTAGAGAGACAATAGCTAGGATTTAAGAATTGTCTCTATAAAGACAATGTGCTTTTAGTCCCAACTATTGTCTCTATAGAAACAAAAATGAAATTCCTTCCTATAAGATGAAAATGCTTGTGTTATATATTCTTTAGAAACAATATTTTAAGACAATAATTTTTGAGCCACCCACTTAAAAAACAATATACAATTTTTTTTTTTTTTTTGTCATCTCTAGCTACAATAGTTATCTCAAATAGTGTCTTAAATAGCCTTAAAACCTTCTTTTATGTTGTATTGATGTAGTTCTACTACTCAAAGGTCCCTGAAACAAAAATATTAGGCAAGTCTTTCAATTATTGCCATGACACATGACCTTTCAATTCATGGCACCAAAGGGTTGAACATAATTCCGATCAGACAACATAAATCAAGTAATCGGTCAACCATTGAAGGGGTTGGTGATGGTATTGAAGAGTGCAAAGTGGCCAACAACCAAACATTTGTCAATCATCTAGTAATCAATCAAACAGTATTGAAGAATGCAGAGTGGCTACGGAGAGAATTTTTCTCAAAGAAAAATTACAATGTAATTTAAAAAGTTAAAAATAAAATTAATAATTATAAATTTTAATAAAAAGAAATTATTTCCTAAAACTATATTTAAAAAAATTGAATAATAATAATAATAATAATTATTAACCACATAATAAAACAAAATTAGTATAATTATAATAAAATAGAATTAGCATAATTATAAAAAATTGAATAATAATCATCATAAAATTATTAAATTCATATAATAAAATAGAATTAGTATAATTATAATAAAATTGAACAATAATAATAATAAATTTGTAGAAATTTTCTTTATAATCAATAATTCAAAAGAACGAGAATGATAAAGGTTTTAAGTTCGTATCCGGGCTTATCTATCATCAGGACTATGAACGGTTATGGAGTATTAATATTCATCTTGGCCTGAATGCCGGAAATCTAATTACATTGAGGATGTCTAAATCCTGATGCATCTCACTGCTAATAATGAGAATGCGGCCGAAGCTTGCAAACTTCTTCCATGATAGAAAATCTTAAAATTCAATTTCAGAGATTTTCCCCAACTTAAAGATACAAACAAATTTATTTAAGAGCCAACAGTAAAACATGACAACGAACAACTTATGGGATAGGTTCCCAAGATTCTTCTTCGTCTTTCATCTTGACCCCAGTAGAGAGGAGGGTAGCTTTATTGGCTTCAATGTCCGCCTGTTTATTATGAGTTCTCAGCACATGGTAGTAATTCAACTTCTGAAAAGCGTTTTCCAAACCCTTAATTTTGGATATCAGCCTTGCTAGTTTGAGATCCGAGGCTGGGGAGTTGGAAACCATTTCATTTATAATGATTTGGGAATCACCTATGACATTAGCTTCACTTATATTTAAATCTTTGAGGATCTTGAGGCCTTGGTAGAGGGCCAAAGCCTCAGCTTGAACGCTGGATGAGAATCCAAGCCCCCAAGCAAAGGTATGAATTTTTTCCCCAGTTGGACTTACAACAACACCTCCTGCACCAGCTTTGCCCGAATTTCCCTTTGCTGCCCCATCAAAAAAGAGAGAGTGCCTTGAGAGTGAGTTGAGCCAGTCTTGAAGGTCAGATTCGGATTTCCTTATTTTCCAGTCTTTGAGAGGAGGGACGTTTCTAACTGCTGATTGAAATTGCAAGTCAAGGGAAGATCCCCAAGCAATGTCCTGTTGGCTAAGATTGGAATCATCTTTTATATCAGTCAAGCACTCCTTTAAATGAAATTTAATCTTAATTTCTAAGACCTTGTGATTCTGTTTAATGTTTCTAAATATTCTTCTGTTTCGTTCTAGCCAGATCTGCCAACAAATAACCTTTGGAAGGACAGCCCATGCGGATTTAATTATCTGATTTTTAGGAGGGGGGCCAGGATATCTGATTTCCCAATTAGAAAAAATATCAACAGTGGAACAAGGAAGCAAAAAGTTGGGATCCAAATTGTGGATAAAGGAGACCCAGATCTGCTTAGAAAACTTGCATTCGAGGACTAAATGGACACTTGTCTCTGCATTTTCATTGCACAGCGAGCAGATGGAGGGACCACAGAATCCTTTTCTCTGCAGGATGTCATACGTAAGGATCTTGCCGTGGCAGAGAAGCCAAGCAAAGAAGTCGACTTTGGGCCATGAAGGAAAATGCCAGACCCCCTGCCAAGGTGTAGGGTCAGGGGGGACGTATGGCCTCTCTTTCAGCTTTTCATATCCCATGGAGACAGTGTAACCTTTGGCATTCGGCCCCCAACCTTTCATATATCTTTTCCTCTTGCGCGTGGGCGCCAAGCCATGAAGGAGGTCCAGCAGCGTGGACCATTCGAGGGTCAGATGAGCCGGCACCTCGATTCGTTTCCAACCTGCCCAGACATAGTCGTTCCAAAGAGAAATATCCCACAACGAACACAACCCCTCTCTATCCATCCAGCAATGCAACACTCTAATGGAGGCTTTTTCTTCAATAGGGTCCTTATTCATAATTTTATCAGCCCAGATATTGATCTTTTTGCCATTTCCAGGAATCCAATAGGAGTGCGCATTGATTAAGGGAGCAGCTTTAACATACAGTTTGAGAAAAGACGAATAAGGCAAATGGATTACATTGTCTAAACAGGTAGAACGAGGACCTCTGAAATACTTTTTCCAGAGAGCCAATTGGGCCCAGCCAGGCTTGGGCGCAATGATCCTCCAAATAATCTTAGCTGCCATAGCCACGTTTTGCTAACAGAGGTTTTTGAAATTCAAACCACCCTCCCACAGAGGCTTGGAGATGGTTTCCCAACTGATAAGGGGAATCTTGTTTTCATTCTATTTGCCTCCCTTCCAAAAAAACCTCTGCATGAATTCTTCCATTTTTTTTAATATACTTTCCAGAGCGAGAAGCACAACAAATTGAAATAGAGGAAGACTGGAGAGCACAGATTTAATAAGGACAGATTTTCCAGTAGTGTTGAGCCAGGAGAAGCCCCAGGCTTGGATCCTAGACTTGAATTTTTCAAGCTGAGGGAGCCAATCTTTGCTTGTAGATTTCTTATGAAAAACAGGAAGGCCCAAATATTTGAAGGAGATCCAAGTGGAGGAGGCTGCAAAACCCAAACATCTAGAAATAGCGGAGAGCAATCTGGGTGAGGTGTTCCAGCTGTAGATATGACATTTGTTCTTATTTACTACGCTGCCAGAGGCTTCACTGAATTCATCCAAAACTGCTTTAAATTTAGAGGAAGAGGGGAGAGAGGCAGCTCCCAAAAACAAAGTGTCGTCCGCAAATAGGGCGTGGTTTATATTTTTGACCCCTCTTGCAATACACAGTCCATTGATATCTTGATCTTGCATCTTTTTGTCTAACAGGAAACTGAGGACAGAGGCTTGGATGACAAAAAGCAGAGGGGAAAGAGGACACCCCTGCCTTGGCCCTCTTGAAGCTTTGAAGAATTCAGTGGCTCTTCCATTTACAAGAGGAGCGATCCATGGCTCCGAGATGCATGCCCGGATCCATTTGATGAAATTTGCTCCAAAACCAAACTTGCTCATGACTTTTAAAAGAAAGCTATGATTTACTCGATCAAAAGCATTTGCTAAATCAAGTTTAATCACCATACCTTGTTCTTTTTGAAGAAGAATTGAGTGGATTGCCTCTTGAACGAGGGTGAAGTTGTCCACGATCTGCCGTCCTTGGATGAAGCCTCCTTGATTCTCCGAAATTATTTTGGGAAGAATGAGCTTCAGTCTATTTGCAATTACTTTAGTGATTAGCTTGTACCTAGTATTGCATAAGGAAATCGGGCGGAATCTGCTGAAATTGTTGGCGCCTTTTTCCTTTGGTATGAGGGCTAAGAAAGCGGAGTTTGTGCTGCCTCCAATTTTCTGAGTATTTTGAGACTTCTGAACCATTTTGAGCAGATCCTTTTCAACAATCGGCCAACAAACTTGAAGGAACCTGGCAGAAAAGCCATCCGGCCCGGGGGCCTTATCCGGATCCATATCAAAGAGGGCCTTTTTGACTTCGTCTTTGGTGACTTTGGCCTCAAGGATCTCATTCATACGAGGAGAAATTGCAGAAGGAATAATGTCTAGCAGATCTGAGTATTGGTTCGAGTCCTTATCCTCACTATACAAGTTTTGAAAGTGAGAGAAGGCTGATTTTTTAATGTCTTCAAAATCCTTGAAGGTGACGTTATCCTCCTTAATCTCAGAAATAGTGTTGAAGCATTTCCTGGCCTGGGCTTGTTTGTGGAAAAAGGCAGAGTTCCTGTCCCCTGCTTTGAGCCAGAGATTTCGAGATTTTAATCTCCAGTATTCTTCTTCAGCTAGGCAGGCCTTATGAAAGCGTTGTTGCAGATGAGCCTCTTGGTCTAACATCTCCTCTGTGACTATAGCGTGCTCCATATGAATTTGATGAGAGGCGAGAGAGACTTTGATGGCTTTTCTTTCTGTAGCCGGGTTGGACAGGGTTTTGGCCCATCATTTTAGTTCACCTTTTACCCTTCTAAGTTTTTCCTCCCAGATATAGAAGGGAGAACCATTGACAGGCTGACTCCAACAATCCTTGACTATTTGCATGAAGTATGATTCCTTGACCCAGAGAGGACTAAATCTAAAAGGAATAGGACCTAGATCTAGATGGGCCAGGAGCTCGAGCTTTATAGGCTTATGGTCCGAGGTGCTGTTAGCAAGGATATGCATTCTGGGTTCTAATCCTAGTAACAGATAAGAGCTTTGAATGAAAAATCCATCTAATCTGGCAGCGATATGACCAGGGCCCACTCTTTTGTAAGACCAAGAGAACTTACCGGAAGAGGGTTTGATATTCAGCAAGTCCCAGTCCTGCAGTAGATCCTCCGCCCATTCCCTTGACGGATCTCGAACAGCACTGCCTCCTCTTTTTTCAGACGAGTGGAGAGTGAGATTGAGATCTCCAGCAATAATTATATTTTCCAGATTTGTCAAGTCTTCTTGTTGCCTTATAGAATCCCAGCATTCCTTTTTTTCCCCGACATTGACTGGAGAATATACATTGAAGAGGCAAAAGATTTCCTTAGTATCTAGATTCTGCATTTTCAGTAGCAACCAGTGAGTATTACTAGCCTCAAAGGTGACTACAAATTTGTTAGGGTTCCATAGAGTGCCAATCCCTCCCGAAGCGCCCCGGGCAGAGATTTCTCTTGCTTCACTTTTGAACCAAAGTTTCTTGCATGCTTGCAGGAAGACTACGTCTTCCAACTTAGTCTCCTGGACGAGAAGTATGTCTGGAGTTTCTGTTCTTATTAAGCTTCTCATGGCTTCTTCTTTAACTTTACTCCCCATACCTCTACAGTTCCAGGAGATGAACTTCATTATTTATGTTTCTGGTGGGCTCCCTTGGAGCCTTGGGTCTGATTTTTCAACATCCTAGGCTTTGAGGTTAGCAACTTTTCCAGAGTTGGTTGGCTGCCCTGTAACTTCTCTTTGTAAGTCTCCTGCTCTCTTTTTTCCCTGTCAGATTTACGGCCTCTTGTAGATCTTCGTACCGAGGTTTGAGATTCTCCTATTTCTCCTTCCTCCTCTGACTCGTCTGTTTCTTGCTCTTCTTCCTCATCTTCTGAGGTCATACCATTGGGATCTTCGGCACTTGTTCCTTTAAGGGAGGCTGAGGGAGTATCTTTGCTAGGAGAAGCTGGATTTTGTGTCTCGTTCTCCTGAGTATCTTCTGTCTGCTGGCTTAGAGGGTCAAATTTGTTTCCTTGTGCCTTTTTGGGAGGGGGGCATTGAACATTAGCCTGTAGAGAGCCTTTTCCAGAGGGTCCTCCCGGTTTTTGCACTTTGTGATTGGTTTTTGCTCGTTTGACTTGGTTCCAACCCTCTTCAGTCCCTTTCTCTGGCTCAGCGTTGGACGGACAGTTTCTACCGAAATGTCCATGAACGTGGCATTTCCTACATTTGAACGGCAGTTGCTCATAGTCCAAGATCTATACATGAGACCAGCTTCCGACTTTGATTATAATAATAATAAAATTATTAACTACATAATAAAATAAAATTAGTATAATTATAATAAAATAGAATTAGTATAATTATAAAAAATTGAATAATAATCATCATAAAATTATTAACTACATAATAAAATAGAATTAGTATAATTATAATAAAATAGAATTAGTATAACTATTAATTAGTGTATTAAGATTTTAATGGAAATATGGTCTTCCAAACATTTTGAGTAAATAAATAAAAATAAAAATAAAAAATATAAGCAATAAAATAAAATAATATTTAATAATTATAATTATAGTTAATAATTAAATTAATTTAGATATTTATTAATTTAGGATTTTTTTCATTAAGAGAGATTCAATCCTCTTAATCTATATCTCTGGTAGACCGGGAGCTAAATTGAATCTAGGTTGATCTCAAATCAAAACACTGAAACTGTTGGTTAATACTTTTATACACTGAAACAATATTCTATTTCAAAGTGGCTAAGGTTATTTAACTAAGTCGCAACCAAATCTCCTCTTTTCATGAAAGTCTTCAATGGAGTCAACAAATTTTCTTATTGAAATCATATAGCCATTTTCTTTTTATATTACCCTTTCCCATGCTAGAGTGTATAAAAGCCTTTCTGTTTTTTTGCAGGAAAAGTTTTATTGACATTTTAGGATGCATTTTCAAAATAAAGACCCAATCCCCAAATCGATCCTATACCACTGTATATTTGGTTGTGTTGAAAATTGTTAGTGAAAGAGTGCGGCCTTTGAAGCAAATCAAAATAGTTGAAGAGTTCTGCCTTTTTTAGCTTTTGGGTTGTCTTGGGCAAATTTTCAAGTTTTCCCGCTATATGCTTCTCCAAGAGGATATTATCTGTTCTCATGGGCTGTTAAATTTGATTCAAGTCTAGCTTTTGTTGCTATATTTTGTAACTACAGAAACTAATTGTTCAATAAATGTGTCTTTTTACGGTTTTTTTGGGTGCTTTATCAAGTAATTAATTGTACACATATAGTCTGTACTTATTTTTTCATATACATTCTATCTATTTTTTCTTTTCATTTCTAATTATTTTTTGGTGGTTGATGATGTTCAATATCTGATAAGTTAAAAAGAGATTCAAGTTGCTGCAACTCAAAATTTTCGTTTTTTCATTTCTGATTACTTATTTTGTGGTTGATGAGGTTCAGAATCTGACAAGGACAGAAAAAATTGAAGTTCAGAAATATAATCAATATCTCTAATATCTCTAATATCTACTTGCTACGCAGTCTCATAATTGTGGGTGTGGAAACCCAAGATACATTAAACATCATCAAATATGGGTGTAATATATCATCTAAGCAACATCGCAAAACTCTACCATGTTATTTTATTTTATTTATTTAGAAGATAAAAGAAAGAAAGGGAATAAGTTTCTCTCTATTCAACTCCAAAACATGAGCATTACTGGCAGAGTTTTAATAAACAGTAATAGCAGGACACAAAGAAGAGGATGGGCATTACTGGCAGTGTTTTGATGAGAGGGAATAGCAAGACACAAAGAAGAGGAAGTATTGAATCAAGTAATGCTCAAGTTAAGTACTCTCTTGACAGAAGATAAAAGATTCCTAATTTAAGTTTTAAGTAGTCCCTTGACAAAAGATAAAAGATTCTTAATTCAAGTTAAGTACTCCCTTGACAAATAAAAAATAAAATCCATGGTGTACCTATGAAGACTTAGTTATGAGCACTTAGTTTGCCATATCTCTCTCATACACAAAATTATATAAAAAAACGAAAAATTGCACTATGAAAGATTCCTAATATGCAAGTTTATCAAGATTGTAGATGCAACTATTCCTTATTTGACAAATAAAAATGCAATCCATGGTGGTCTCAGAAAGAATAAGTTATCAGGTCTTAGTTTTCCATACCTCTTTCAATCTCAAAATCATATGAAAATAAAAACTTGCACTAAATCCTATATGAAAATAAAAACTTGCACTAAATCCTATAGAATAAGAATCACAGATAAGAGATGGAAAAGGTTCACAACTTTGGAAATACTTTGGAAAAATATTACTCATTGCCATAAACAACAAGGTGCCTTTGCAAAGATATATCTGCAAAATGGACCACAATTTTGTTACTTTATCTTAATATCATAACCAACACCAAGATTAAGAAATGCCACCACTGCTCTAGATACAAGCCCACCCAAGGTCATTCATGCCATGTTTGTAAAAAAACAGCCACACAGAAACACAACCAAAAAGCAGCAAAAACAATATGGCGCTTGATCAGCAAATTTTTTTAATTACGCCGGAAGCATTCTCTTTGTTGGCTTTGGGTGGGAAAACACTGTTCACCCCAGCCAATAAGAGAGCTTGACTATCACCCTTCCTACCAATGAGATTTTGACATGTGTTTGTCCCTCCAACCAATAAAAATTTGAAATTTGTCATCTCTGTCAGCTTGTCAACTCTATCATTAACTCCACCCACCAGCCATTTAACGCGCCTCCAGCGTTCCCTTTGCACAGTCGTGCAAATGCTAGTCATATCATTTGTTAAATTTAATCAATAAATAGCTTCTGCTGCAATATATTCTTTAGCAGACTCATAAAGTTGATCCTTGAATGTTATCTTATGGTGCAAAGCGATATTCTCACGGAGTATGTCAAAGATTACGCATGCTTACGTTGACAACCAACTAACCTTCGGGGAAAAATTTCATCTGTTTTGTTTTGGTAATTGGTAACAAATTAAAGTATAGATCTGATACATTTCACAAAATTGAGAAAGCATTCAGGATATTACTATCATGCCAATAGCCACAGTTTTTATAATTTCTACTCTAAATAAGCCTAAGATTGAATTGTTCAAATTGTACTTGCACTTGATTTTCTAGCCACAATTTTGATAATTTGTGCTCTAAATAAGTGTAACATTGAATTGTTGATATTGAACTCGCACGTGATTTTCAAAACTTAAATTTTTATAATTTGTGCGTTGAATAAGCGTGATATTGAATTGTTATCAAAACTTAAGTGAAACCCCAAACCCTTTTCCCTTTTACCAACCGAGTGGTAGGAATGAGTCTCATGAATCTTGCTCCAACTGTTTTCCATAGAGGTTACATTATTAGAAAGAGACAGTCCTTAATAGAATGAGGTAACGGTCATTTGTGATACTTACCATAAGCTT